>JPKY01000010.1:0-343779 GCA_000769265.1 Hapsidospora chrysogenum ATCC 11550
AAAAAAAAAAAAAAAAAGCGTCGAGCCTACTCGTACATGTACCGACCTCCAAATCTTCAGGTCACGACCATCCAAACCAACGCCCCCATAAGCTACACTCTTCCACAATCGCATACGAACCCGTCTGACCATCAATCGACACGCTCCATCGCCGGACCACACATAGCCACAGCCAGGGACGAGAACGCAATGGCATCCGGCGCCCACCCCGGCACCGCGGCCCCCGACGACCAGGCCGAGCGGTTCCTCAAGAACTCCGCCATCGCCGGAGCCGTCATCTGCCCGCTCGCCATGCTCCTGCCTCCCCGAAAGATCGACGTGCGCTTCTTCGTCCTCGCCTCCACGTTCTCCCTATCCACCAGCCACCTCGCGAAAGTCTACACGGGCGAGTCTCTGTATGCGCGCTTCCAGCGCCGGGCCAACGGCCTCGTCGACTCCGCCACCGGCCTGCCGCCCGAGGCCCAGCGCACGCAGCAGCTGCTGAGGGAGCACCGGGCCGCGCAGGCGGCGCAGAAGCAGCGGCAGGCGGATGAGGAGGAGGAAGGGAGGAGGAAGGCGGGCCTGGCGAAGGTGGTGGATGACGTGTGGATGGGCGGCGAGGATAAGGACTGGCAGAAGAAGAGGTTGGAGGAGCATCAGAGGAGCTTTGCGGAGGGGAAGGGCATGACGGGGATTATCATGGATCAGATTGCCGATGTGTGGAGCGGCAATTGGCGGCCTGATGCGAAGAAGAAGGCGGACGGCGAGACGACTGCGGACGAGGCCAAGCCCGAGAAGAAACAATAAGGAAAGGGAGACGGACGCGGCGAGTGAGAGGAGGAAAAGACGAAGAAGAAGGGAGAGGAAGGGCAACTCAGGAGTCGAGACCTGCTGTACAAACACCCCATGTATCATCATCATCATGTACAATATCCCACGTCAAACGCTAGGCACTGTTGCAACAAAAGGCACAATCGAAGACAATCAACTCGCGAGGGGATCTGATCATTGACGCATAACAACTGCTCAGGTATTCCACAATCTGCCCGTCATCCGACCAACCCGCACACGCAGAGGTATGTCCGTGGACCAGAACGGAAACATGCCCTCCTTCCACGCCCCCTAACCGTCGACAGTTATCACCAGCCTCCTCGTCGTCACTTATGAAGTGCAATCTTGCTCACCCGAGGTGTCTCTGTCCTCCACCCGGGCCGGGGGCGGGGGGAATATCCTCTTCCATCCGGAAATCCTCCAAACGCCGATCGAGCGTCGTGCCCGTCCGACGACAATGGGCAGGCATGCGAAGGGGCCCGAAGAAGCCCCTGGTATGCGACAGGGCAGACATGGTCGGAGTTATGTTCTAATCGTGGTGGCACCCTGCTAACTGGCAGAGGCTCCAGCCGTCAAAGCTACCCGGAGACGAGGGGTATTTCACGTTGGTGGTTGAATGTGAGATAGGGTGTTTGGTACGGCGTAGACTCGGGCACTCACGAACACTTCTGGTAGAGTTCCCTGAGGGTAAGAAATGGATGGGACCAGGCCACCATCCCCATAGACTAGCTACATACCGACTCCTCTTCCTCTTTGGTTACCAGTATTTTCATGATAGATACGTACTCAATGGAAACCTTCGCTCTTCTTGCTGGGAGATGCTACGCAGTAGAACCTGGAGCTGGGGACTGAGCGAGATAGCCCCGGCGCCCGGGTTCCCATCAGCGAACACCCTGCGCTGTAGTCGTCCTGGAAGAATGAGTTAGTACCATTAGTACCACTCTGTCTACTGCCGATGCGAGGAAGCCTATTTACAACAGTAGCCGATGAACTGGAGTCATGGCATGACTATGGAGGATACTACCAACCACCAACTAAAAGGCAGGCATGAGGAGACGTCGTTGTGTTTGGTTATGAATTGTGCCATGCGACGGCTATCCGTCGCATGGTTCGCTCGGGCCCAACGGTCGGTGGAATAGCAATATTGCAAATTCAGTATTAACCGCAGCCGCCAGAAGCTGATGTGAACATGTCGATATACAATTCCGCGGGCAAGACTCCTTGCCAGTTGAGCCCTGCTACCTCTTGCAAACAAGGAGTGCACACGATACGTACTACTTAGGTAGCACATGTTGCCAGTAGTAATTCTAATTTACATACCTTGCCTGTACCGTATGCAGGAACAGAGTACTCTTGTCTACACATGTATCTGCTCTCCGCACATTGGCGTCGCTGTAGGTGGCACCAGGTCGGTATTGGCGGGTGTCCATATTGACCAACACGACTATTTACGAGTATTAATAGTAGTACAAGTGATAGTGCCGACTGTAAGGAAGTGACTGCATTTGACCCCCATTAGTTAGTAACAAGAAAATAGGCATCTTTCACTTTCACATTGGTCGGTCATTTGGGAACCCCGAGTCCGCCTTGTCCTCAGCTCTTCAAACCTCACGTTGCTAGTCTCACGAGTGCGTTTCAGCTCCGCTAGACCTTGCGCCTTATGAGAGTACGATGGCCGAAGCGAAGTACAGGAGTAAGACCAGTGAGTTCAGCCGGGAAACTTGAATGGCGTGGTGAATTCGGAGTGCCGAGTGTGTCGGGCGCGAGCAGCACTTGTAACTGACTTGTAAGATGTTTGGACCAACATTGTGCCTGTCAAGTTTGATGGTGCTCGTGCTTGTTGGAGGAATGCACAAGTAATCAATACCACCGGACCATTCCGCATTCACATGAGTGTGGAAGCGCTTGCCTGGTTGTGGTGAGCACCTTGTCCCGTAGCATCCCAAAAAGCCGAGACTACTAGGTACTCGTAGAGTACTGTCTAGTTGGGTGCCATCATTCATGATCGAGTACTTCCTCGGCGCATCCAGACAGCTTGTGGCGCGCAAGGCTGTGCAGGCGACTCAAAAGAACCGTGGCCGAGGTCTCTCGTATTGCTACAAGCCTCACGTTATGGGGCAATGGTAAGTGGCAACACTGGGTCTCTCGGCCCGAGACATCGGCGTCGTGAACCGAGCTCGGATAGACAAGGACGAGGCATCCTATATGTATTCCTACATGAAATACAATGATATATGCGGACGTAAGGTTGCCATATCGGCAGGGCAATAAGGGTTAAACGCCGTGGTGCATGGCAAGATGCGTCCCGCGTTTCAACGTGAAGGCGGCATGGCCAGTGAATAATCGCCAGTCTCAGGCGCGTTTTGCGGCCGTGTCAAGGTTAACGCCCTAGCTGAGCATTCTGGGGAAACCGTCGTGTCGACGAACGTCTGGCGGTGCCACGTAAGTGATGGAGTCGGATGAGTGTAAAAAATGAGGCAGTGAGTTGAGGCAGCGACCCAATGACCTCGTGTCTCTAAAAGTAGAAGCACTCGGTACTGGTATTAATTACGGACGCCGGTAGTACCTACTAGTAGCGACTCTAATGGTTGGGCGACAAAATAATGATCTACAGCCGGAGGGTGTATTCTGGTGGAGACTGCGGACATCATTTTGCGACCCACCGCCCCAGCTAAGCCACTCCAGGCTCACCAGATTCCCACTGCAAGTTGGCACCTGGCAGCAGCTTCCCTGGCCTCACAGCGCCGAGGTGGCGTCAGAGGCGCGTGTTCTGCAGGGTCTCGGGGAGCTCTCCCAGGCTTCCCAGCCCAGTTGTGTCACAGATTCACAGGAGGGCTACGTAAGAAGGAGGGCGCACCCTTGTTCCTTCCCTTCGGAGCGGCCAGTTTGGCGATGTCACATTCTTCTCTGCATGCAACATCTCGACTTTTGTCTCCTTTGCACCCTTCTTTTTCTCCGCGTCTTTGTTGTCGTCTCACACATTCCTTCTTTTATCCATCGCACTTCTGGCCTCCTTCCCCCCCCATTTGAAACAAAGCTTCGTCGCTCACGTCGCCAAGCCCTCCCTAAACACGATCTAACGACCGCCACACCGCGTCAGATCAGCAAATCACGGACGACACGGGCGGGGCCTTTCAGCTGTCGCCCGTCTTTAGCCCAAACCCTGAACTGTTGTCCCTGGATCTAGCACGGCTCCGTGCTTCTCCATCCTCAAGTCCGGGCTTCAAGATCCGATAAATCATCTGGGCTTCTTATCTACGAGATAGTGCGATATCCCATCGGCTGCCAGCCATTCGTTGACCTTCCCGCGGGTCTAATTTCCCCCCTCGGAGCAGGGAAGGTGCTCTGTCCTCCACCCCAAGCACCCATCGCTCTCGGGTTGCCTGCCAGAACGCTGGCTGCTGCCACCATGGCCTCCAACGACTATCCTTACGGCAACCAGCCGCCCATTCGATCCCCTTCGCCCATCTCCGCCTACGACCCGCGAAACACTCCGTCACAGCACGCGACACCTGCGCCCTCATATCACACGAACCCCTATCAACCGCCAGCGCCCTCGGCGTACGGCACGCCCTCTCCTGCCCCTTACGGCTCCGCGCCCTACCCCCAGGATCAGCCTGGTCGCACCGGGCCCTCCCCGTTCGAGACCGTCTTCGATGACCATGTGTACCCCATGAACTCGAGAAACAATCTTGCCACCGGGAGCACGACCGACATGTCGCAACAAAATGGCTTCTACCAGCAGGACACGGGCTACCACGGTCCAGGCAACGCCTACCCGAATTCTTCCGGCGATATCCCCCTCCAGGACCGAACCGCAAAACCTGGCGAGCCCGGGGGGTTCGACGATCACGTCTACGATGCACCGGGGGCCGCCGGGACGAAGCGCGGCAAGAAGAACAACAAGGTCGCTCTAGGACAGCTGGGCATGTTTGGCGCCGACAAGAAGAGGATTCCATGGGTTGTGTACATTTTCTCCGTCGCCCAGGTCGCCGTCTTCATTGGCGAGATTGTCCGGAATGGTACGTCGCTTCTCTGCCCACCGAGGCCCTGCGATGACTCCTTTTTGTTTTCCCTCCCTCCCGGCTAACGTTTTCTCGTAGGGTTGTTGACAGGAAGTCCGATCATGATCAAGCCGCAGTTCAACTTCATGATTGGCCCGTCGACTCAGGTCATGATCAATATGGGTGCCCGATACGCTCCCTGCATGCACAACGTCGACGAGATCCAGGGGTCAGAGATCGAGGTTCTTTTCCTCTGCCCCGACGCGACAGAGTGGGATGAGACATGTCCGCTTAGCGAGCTGTGCGGCTTCGGCGGCGGCGTGCCCAACCCCGAGTTCAACGGCGACAAGCGGCAGAGCCCGCAACCGAATCAATGGTACCGCTTTATTATTCCCATCTTCCTCCACGCCGGGCTCATCCACATCGCCTTCAACCTGCTGCTCCAGTTGACTCTTGCTAAAGAGATGGAGATGGCCATTGGCTCAATCCGATTCGTCATTGTCTACCTCAGCGCTGGTATTTTCGGGTTTGTCCTGGGCGGTAACTTTGCTGCCCCGGCCATTGCCTCCACGGGCGCATCCGGTTCCCTCTTCGGCATTCTTGCGCTCAATCTGCTAGATCTGTTATACTCCTGGAAGGAGCGCAGGAGCCCTGTCAAGGACTTGATGTTCATCATTCTCGACATGGTCATTTCGTTTGTCCTGGGTCTCCTCCCAGGCCTGGACAACTTCTCCCACATTGGCGGCTTCCTGATGGGGCTGTGCCTGGGCATCTCGGTCCTGCACTCGCCAAACAGCCTGCGCCTCAAGATCGGGCCAGCCACATCATACGCCGTAGTCCCCGAGGGTGCCGGACCCGCAGCGGTGCCGTTCCTGAAGAACCCTGTGGGATTCTTCAAGGGAAGGAAGCCACTCTGGTGGGCCTGGTGGCTCGTTCGTGCTGGAGCTCTGGTCATTGTCATTGTCGTCTTTATCGTCCTGCTCAACCGGTTCTACACTACCGGAGCGACTTGCGACGGATGCAAGTACCTGAGTTGTCTGGTAAGTGACCGGGTGAACCGACGAATCCACTACTGATGACTGGACGCTGACATGATTACAGCCTGTCAACAACTGGTGCGAGCTTGGCACCATTCAGGAGCAGTGAAGCTGATTATATACCGAAGACTCTGGGAAATCAGCCAACTTTCATCCGTGATATCTTTTCTCCCAGTAGACGACTCGGACCAGTGTCTTAGGTACGGGGTGGAGGCTTGCTTGTATCGCACAGCGCCGGCGTTCGGGTTTCGTAAAGGACTTGCTTGTGACCCGCAGTGGATGGAGACCTGTAACTGGGTATACCAGGGCAAGAGTGTTTCTTGTTCATAGAGATAATAATGGTGTAATGCTTTGTCAAACTCGAGCGTGGGGAAGGGTTTGGTAGAGTCCACTGGTTCTCCGCTTGTGACACATGTACTTCACCGCTAAGATTTTTCTCTCAAGACTCCTGACATTTACCTAAAGAGCGCAAAATTGGTCTGGGAGGACACGAGGCTGTATTAAATCAGGTATGCATTACTACTAATTCTACCAGTACCAGTAGAACACAGGACGTGACAGAGTACAGGTATCAAACATGGGAGAAGGGGCTGGGTTTAGTCCAAACAGTAGGCCCCACACCTGGCGGATGGGGAATTCCATAATTGGACTAGGACTAGGGCGCTTTACGCGGCGGACGTACCAGGAACTGTTCATCCCCACAGACACTGCTGCACATTGATAAAAATTGTCCCTCCTTCATCGCATATCCCCCTTCAAAGAATGATTACAATGTTGCGCGAGGTCCTCGCACGTCCGGCAAACCATGTCTGGGGGGGCATGGATACCGGCTAGTCCAACTAACTCTCTTCATCTCAGATCAAAGGTCTCGGCCTAAACAATGGTGAGCCTTGTCGCGTCTTTCCTACTCTTCGTCAAATCCAGCACTGCAATGATGATAAAACTCATATTTTTTGTCACTTGACCGAATACACCCACCTGAATAGGAGGGCTCATGTGGTTAACGATTGGGTAATTCTGAGCGTTCGCAATTTTTTTTTTTTTTCCCTTGACCTCAACTTGTTATTTGTCTACTTCTTCCTCCATTATGAGGGTATCGAGACGTGATCTCAAGGTCGATGATATTTGCAAACTGGCGTGTTTACGTTGCCAACTCTACATGGCCTGATCCGCCGGACAATGTCCTCGCTTTGAGGACGCGTCGTCACCCGGTTTATGAGGCGAAGTTAGCTGATTACGGCCACAGACAGCGCCCTACCTAGAGAGTTGCGTCCCGCGCAGGGAGGAAGGAAGGAAGTCGCCCAGGGCCCAGATCAGCCGTTCCAAACCGCCAATAGTGCATCCGACTCTACTACCATCAGAGCCAGACACTCTACTCCCTCTCGTGCGGTATGCCTATGGTGAAGGAGGAGGAATCGGCGGATAAACGAGGCTGGCGACGAAAAACGCACCATCTGCAGTTATTCGTGCAGGTATTCCCAATGGAGACAAGGTACCCGGCACATTGGGGGATGGGAAACGAGTCTGCTGAAGTGGGAATGGTGGAGAAGGTAAAGACACAAGGGTCCTATCGTGGGGCTTGCGACTTGTGAAGTTGTGACTCTCTGCAGCGCCGTCACAGGTCCTGGCCAAGAGAACCACGTTTGGAAGATGGACGGCGTTGGCGCCTCTCCCCCACCAGACAGCGCCGCGACCTGGATTAATCTCCACTGCGCTTCAATCACAAGTCTTTACCCTGTCCAAGCCTTCCTTCTGAACCTTGAGGATGAGCACGCAGCCCGACTCGACGGTTCGACCAGACTGATCCCACACTTTCGCTCCAGGCTTGGGTGGGAGAGCTGTCCCTGCCGGCTTGGCTTCTGTAGAAGAACACGTTGTGCACGACCACGTCGACCATTGTCGCTCTGAGATCTGGTCATGATGTTGGCAACCACGTCGAGGCCATTGACGTACATACATGTATGCATCTAGGTAGAATCGAGCAGCTGTTTGCCTGGCAGGTCGAGCTCGAAGCATTAAAATTGAACTGGACCGCCATCGTTGTACGCAATACCAATTACTAAATTACCTAGGTACCTACACACAAAGGTACACCCATAGGGTATATTTGTGTGTTGGGACTCCGGTTGGTGCACCAAGGGCGACAGGCGCCAACTCACGAAGTCACGTGCACACGAAACCCATTAAACAGGCCGGTGGGGCGCCCCACGTCACGACACGGTCAAGCGCGTTTTCTATCCAAGGGCGTGTCGGTTTCGCTCACCTGCCACCCATACACCCGGAAACCACCACCTCTGTTCGGACGGCAAATAAACACCATTGCTCATTCATGTCGCTCTCTTCCTGATATCTTGCTCCATTACCCCGGTCTCACCATGGCCACCGCATTTCTCCCCCAGAAGCGGGTGCTTGGCGAGTCCAAGACCCGACAGAACATACCCTCCACGCCCGCCTCGTCCTCCAAGAAGCGCAAGACCGACTCCTTCACCTCGTCGCCCGCCGCCGCGCGCTTTGCCAGACCCCAGAATGGAACACCCGGCAAGATGGGCTCCAGCCAGCCCAAGAGTGTCTTCGAGTCCGAGATCCTCGAGAAGATGACCCAGGACATCTCGGCGGCGAAGCAGAACAACACAGAAAAGGACCAAGCATGGGCCCGGCCTCCTGTCGAGGACTTTGTGCCCCAGCGCGATAGCCTGTGCTTCCAGTCCATTGAGGCTGAGGAGGGCACCCTGCATGGCGGCAAGGCGACGGTCAAGTTGTTCGGCGTCAATGACAAGGGCAACTCGATCATGCTCCACGTCACAGGCTTCAAGCACTACCTCTACGTCGCCGCCCCAGTAGCCTTCCAACCGCAGGACTGCGCCGCCTTCAAGGCCTATCTCGAGACGCAGATGGCCAACCACCAGCCCACCATCCACTCGGTCCAGCTCGTAATGCGCGAGAGCATCTACGGGTTCCAGGGCAACGTCCAAAATCCTTACCTCAAGATCACCGTCACGGACCCCAAGTTTATCGGCAGGGTTCGGTCGACCATAAAAGATGGGAATGCCAACTGGAAGGGCATGTGGAAGGTTGTGGAGGGTGGCATCATGACCTTTGACAACATCCAATACGTGCTCCGCTTCATGGTCGACTGCAAGGTAAGTGATCATGGCGCCTCCTCAAAAAACTAAACTCCCTGACAAAACTTAGATCCAAGGCATGGCCTGGGTGGAAGCGCCGGCAAACACGTACAAGTTGATTCCCGAGCATAGTCGACAATCGAACTGTCAGATCGAGGCCGAGGTCAGCTATCTTGACCTCATCGCACACGAACCTAAAGGAGAGTGGCTCAAGATGGCTCCCCTGCGCATCCTGTCGTTCGATATCGAGTGTTGCGGCCGCAAGGGAATCTTCCCAGAGGCGGACCAAGATCCAGTCATCCAGATTGCGAACATCGTCACACGGTACGGAGAGAAGAAGCCGTTTGTGCGAAACGTCTTTTGCTTGGACACTACAAGCTCCATCGTGGCCACCCATATCCTTGAATTTGACAAGGAGGAGAAGATGCTCAAGGAGTGGCAGCAGTTCTTACTGCGCGTCGATCCAGACGTCATCACCGGCTACAACATTGCCAATTTTGACTTCCCATATCTCATCGAGCGAGCCAAGCACCTCAAAGTGGCGGGTTTCGAGTACTGGTCACGCATCCCAGGCATCCCGTCGAGAGTCAAGGATACCAACTTCTCAAGCAAGCAAATGGGCAACCGGGATTCCAAGACGACCAACACCAATGGCCGGCTACAGCTCGATCTGCTGCAGCTGATCCAAAGAGACCACCACCTCCGAAGCTACACGCTAAATTCGGTGTGTTCGCATTTCCTTGGTGAGCAGAAAGAAGATGTCCACTACACCATGATTACCGAACTGTTCAACGGGACGCCCGAATCAAGACGACGTCTGGCGCTGTACTGCCTCAAAGATGCCTATCTTCCTCAGAGGCTCATGGACAAGCTTTCGTGCCTGGAAAACTACACGGAAATGGCCCGTGTCACCGGAGTCCCTTTCAACATGATCCTGTCCCGTGGTCAGCAGATTCGATTCATCAGTCAACTCTACAGAAGGGGTCTGGACCAGAAGCTCGTGATTCCCGATATCACGCCCGGAGGATCGGATGAGCAGTATGAAGGTGCCACAGTCATTGAGCCCGTCCGAAAGTACTATGACGTGCCGATTGCGACCCTCGATTTCGCCTCCCTGTACCCCAGCATCATGCAGGCGCACAACCTTTGCTACACGACACTGGTAAACAAGTCAGTCATCGAGAAACTTGGATTGAAAAAGGACGAGGACTACATTGTGACCCCTAACGGCGACTGCTTCGTTACGACTAAGCAAAGAAAGGGACTGCTCGCCCAAATTCTGGAGGAACTGCTCATGGCGCGAAAGCAGGCCAAGAAGGAGCTGGCCATCGAGACGGACCCCTTCAAGAAAGCCGTGCTGAACGGCCGTCAGCTGGCGTTGAAGGTAACGGCGAACAGTGTCTACGGTCTTACCGGTGCCGCGCAGACGGGGAAGCTGCCTTGTCTCGAGATTGCCCGCAGCACGACCAGCTTCGGCCGACAGATGATTGGATTTACGCGAGACGAGGTGGAGAAGAAGTTTACCATTGCCAATGGCTACAGCCACGATGCGCAGGTCATCTATGGTGACACAGACTCGGTGATGGTCAAGTTTGGCACCAAGGACCTGGCCGAGGCAATGAAACTGGGAGAGGAGGCCTCGCAGTTCGTCACAGCCAAATTTATCAAGCCGATCAAGCTCGAGTTCGAAAAGGTGTACTTCCCCTACCTCCTGATCAACAAGAAGCGGTATGCCGGACTTTACTGGACGAGGCCGGATAAGCACGACAAGATGGACACCAAGGGCATCGAGACGGTGCGCCGAGACAACTGCACGTTGGTGCAGACAGTGATCGAGAAGGTCCTGAGGATGATTCTCATCGACCGGGATGTCCCTGGGGCGCAAGAGTAAGTCGGCTGATGATGGTGGTAAACAGCTCAATGGATGGCTAATGATGTTTTTCGACGACAGATACGTCAAGAATATGATTGCGGACCTGCTGCAAAACAAGATTGACATGTCGAAATTGGTCATCACCAAGGCGCTCACCAAGGACGACTACACCGCAAAGCAGGCGCACGTGGAACTGGCCCAGCGGATGAAGAAGCGCGACGCCGGGTCGGCGCCGGGTCTGGGTGACCGAGTGGCGTATGTCATGATCCGGGGCGCGGCGGGGGCCAGGAACTTTGAGAAGTCGGAAGACCCCATCTACGTGCTGGAGAACAACGTGCCGATCGACACCAAATACTACCTGGACAACCAGCTGGCCAAGCCGCTGGGGCGCATCTTTGAGCCGATCCTCGGGGAGACCAAGGTGAAGTCGCTACTGACGGGCGACCACACGCGGACGATCTCGGTAGCGGCGCCGTCGGTGGGGGGACTGATGAAGTTCGCCAAGAAGACGCAGACGTGCATGGGATGCAAGAAGCCGCTCAAGGGCAGCGACGAGAGCGCGGGGGCAGTGTGCTCGGACTGCGCGCCGCGGGTGGGCGAGCTCTACAACAAGACGCTGGACAAGGTGTCGGACCTCGAGGTGCGGTTCGGGCGGCTGTGGACGCAGTGCCAGCGGTGTCAGGGCAGCATGCACTGCGAGGTGATCTGCAGCAGCAAGGACTGCCCCATTTTCTACATGCGGATGAAGACCAAGAAGGACCTGGAGGATGCGGGCAAGGAGCTGTCGCGGTTCGATGCGGACCAGGCGGCAATGTGGTGAGGGAGGGCTGTTGGTGTGGAGGTGTGGTGGTGTGGTGTCGTGTGGGGTGGTTGTGCCCAGCCCGCCGCCCGTTGTGGAAAAAAAGGTAATCAATATACTCGTGTATTTGGGGCGGAACTGGCATACATAAACGTTACGTTCTCAAGTCTATATCGTTTGGCGTTTTGGAGTGCGCAGGGCTAGCCTGGTTGGCACGCATGGAGGCAACCGTCTGTCTGGTATATTAGCGATCGTGGGGGCGAAAGTTGGTACCCCTATGCGTTATGAACATGACGCGTCGTCACTTGTTGCTCATCTTTCATCTTTATATGATCTGGTTGGTGTGCGGAATAGGTTTCGGGCTAGTCCTGGGCCCGCTGCACCAATGCGATGCCACGGAAAGAAATGGGCCTCATCTAAGTGGTTACCCTTTTATAATAAAAGCCGATTGCCTACTTTAGCGCTCGCTGAGGGTCGATTCGGATAACCCGAGTTTGGCTGGTGAGGCCGAGTGTGTGTCGCTCGGACACCGAGTCAACTAGCGCCGGTTCTTGTTTTGTGTTGGCGGCGTCGCCTTCCAGTCTCCGCTGGTGGTCGTTTCGGCCACGGGGGTGTAGGCTCCGATACACGCCACCACCTAGACGTACCTAGGTACTAATAGTAGTACGAACTACTACTACTAAGTAGTATACGTACTCGTAGTACTACCTGGTAAGAAAACACACTATGCACTACACTACTTCTACTGTTACTGCTCCTCCTGCTTCTCTTACTTGCCTGTATGCATCAGCATAAGATGCTACGTGGTAGGAACCTCGGCCCTTCTTGGCAGTGGTTGTTTGAGGACGGCCATCTGAAATGGCGCACACACACAGACACATACACAGAGTGGCACCATGAGATATTAGGCAGGCAGGCAGGAGATATGCTTCTCGGCCGAATATGGAGGACCCAGGTCAGAGGGCGGACAGCCAGAAAGGGGGGGGGGNGGGGGGGGGGGGGGACGAATATGTTTCGGAACGCGGATATGAGTCTTTTTACCTTTACCCGCGCGTCGCCCCTCTATTCATTCTACATGCAACATGCTACTGGAGGAAAAGGGGACGGGGAGCCAATGAAGGGGAAAAGAGTACTCCGTAATAAGGCGTGTCGGACTCGCGTGCCTAGAGAAATAGGTGGGCACTACGTGGTATTATAACAATGCATCTTACCTTGATATCAAGGCAGTGTGGGTTGACGGGATCTTTGAATGGACGGCTGACATCTAATCAATAATGGATATTACTCGATATGGGAGGGACACCCAATGCTGTGTCGTTGTTTTCCCTGCAGTGGTGGGATGCAAGATGCTGCAGGGACCCGGGGGGGGGAAGTCCGTTGTCGGGGGGTCCATCTTTATTTTTTTATTTTTTATTTGGGACTGGACGCTGTTACCAGTGCTGATTTGCTGGCTGCTTGACACATGTGTGGCAACGTCATGGAATCCTGGGTGCGATATTTATTGGACCCCGGAGTGGGGGCGTCGGTCGTCGTTACCCTCACACCAGTCCACCGCGGGCGGATGGAGCCGATGTTCGGAGGTTTGGGTTTAGAGGGGTGGGGCAAAACCTAATCAGCGGCTGCGGCGGCATGTAGAATGATGGCATGGGGCGTGGTGGCGCGCAGATGCAGCAACGACGCCCACGCACCCGGATTGGGGGGGAGAGGGCGCGGCGAAACGCAGTCGGCCGGTCGCAAGAACGACACTTCGGGAGAGGAGCCGTTTGGGCCAACCGGACGTCCAGCTTTGAGGTTGGGGTGAGAGGAGTGACTGAAGCTTTCATGTCAATGGTATTGGAGAGCTGATAAGAAGGTATCGCCATAAAAAAAGGCCCTCGCCTCTGGCTCTCTCCCACGCCCCCTTCCGCCGACGACTTCTCGCTCCTCCCCGTCCTCTTCTCTCTCCTTTCTCCTTCCCCCCCTACATCAGCCCTTCCCGGTTTATACAGTATCGTGCTTTTTCTCTCTTTTGGCTTGGCCGGGATAAATTGAAAAAAAGACTGCCACCTTAAAAGAGAGATACACCCTGTCTTAAAACACCTGCTGCGCAGGAGCCTCGACACTCAGACGCGGACACGAAAAGTTTAGACCACGCGACTGCGACGACAAGAATCATATACCATGTCCAACCTTCCATCGGAGCCCGAGTTCGAGCAGGCCTACAAGGGTTAGTCTGAACCCGCGACATCGTCATGGGCTGCTGCTGCTGCTGGCAGTGTCTCACAGCACAGACGGAGCACTCCCCCGTCCACCGCAACCGAGACTGACAACCACACACAGAGCTCGCCAGCTCCCTGGAGGACAGCACCCTCTTCAAGCAGCACCCCGAGTACCGCACCGCCCTCGAGGTGGCCGCCATCCCCGAGCGCGTCATCCAGTTCCGCGTCGTCTGGGGCGATGACAAGGGCAAGCTGCGCGTGAACCGCGGCTACCGTGTCCAGTTCAACTCGACCCTGGGTCCTTACAAGGGCGGCCTACGCTTCCATCCGACCGTCAACCTGTCCATGTGAGATTTTTCCTTCATCTTTTTTTATCGGTGAAAGAAGAAAAGAAGAAAAAAAATTATCGAAAAAGTCCGACAGACCGTTTTGCTGATATTCGCCATTGTGCAGTCTCAAATTTCTTGGGTTTGAGCAGACTTTCAAGAATGCCCTGACTGGCCGTGAGTTCCCCCCTCCGCCCCTTCTTCCCCGATTAATTGAGAGTGAGAGAGAGTTCTGGTGACTGACTCGTGGTCTTTTCTTAGTCAACATGGGCGGTGCCAAGGGTGGTGCCGATTTCGACCCTAAGGGCAAGAGCGACGCCGAGATCCGCCGATTCTGCTGCGCTTTCATGCGCGAGCTCAGCAAGCACATCGGCCCCGCCACCGACGTGCCCGCCGGCGACATCGGTGTATCGGGCCGCGAGATTGGCTTCATGTTCGGTGCCTACCGCCAGGCGCGCACCCGATATGATGGTGTCCTGACCGGGAAGGGGCTGAGCTGGGGCGGCAGTCTGATCAGGCCTGGTGAGTTCCAACCCGCCGCCCTCACCTTTGCCTCTTTTAGTTGAGAAATTATGTGAGCTGTCTTGGCTGACCCTTACGTACAGAGGCTACGGGCTACGGGCTGGTCTACTATGTCGGCTACATGCTCCAGCATGCCGGCCGGGGCAGCATCGCCGGCAAGCGCGTCGCCATCTCCGGATCCGGCAATGTGGCGCAGTACGCTGCGCTCAAGTGCATCGAGCTGGGCGCGACGGTGGTGTCGCTGTCCGACTCCAAGGGCAGCCTGGTTGCCGAGGGTGACGGCGGCTTCACCCCCAAGCAGATCCGCGTCATTGCCGAGCTCAAGCTGGAGCGCAAGGCGCTGACCGACTTTCCCCAGTGCAACGGCCACACCAAGGCTCACACCAACGGCCACACCAACGGCCTCACTAACGGTGTCAACGGCCACACCAACGGCCTCACCAACGGTGTCAACGGCCACACCAACGGCGACACCGACGGCCTCACCAACGGCGTCAACGGTCACGCCAACGGCGACACCAACGGCGACCACGAGCCCTGCGGCTTCCGCTGGGTCCCCGGCGCCAGGCCCTGGGAGCACGTCGGCAAGGTGGACATTGCCCTGCCGTGCGCGACGCAGAACGAGGTCAGCGGCGACGAGGCCCGGGCGCTGGTCGCCGGCGGCGTGCTCATCGTGGCCGAGGGGTCCAACATGGGCTGCACGCAGGACGCCATCGATGTGTTCGAGGCGGAGCGCCGGAAGAAGGGCGACAGGGCCGTGTGGTACGCGCCCGGCAAGGCGTCCAACTGCGGCGGCGTGGCCGTGTCCGGCCTGGAGATGGCCCAGAACAACCAGCGCCTGACCTGGACGGCCGACAAGGTCGACGAGCGGCTCAAGGACATCATGAAGCGCGCATTTGACGACGGCCTCTACGCTGCCGGAAAGTATGTCGACTCCGAGGAGGGCGAGCTGCCCAGCCTGGTGGCCGGCAGCAACATCGCTGGCTTTGTCAAGGTGGCGCAGGCGATGCATGACCAGGGCGAGTGGTGGTAAGGGGTTTCTACATGGGAACGAGGCGATTCATGTTTGTGGGGGGGAGGGGGAGTAGTTGTTCTCTTTTCCCTCTTCTTTTTTTTTTTCGTTTCCCTTTTTTATATTCTGGATGTTCCCTCTTCTAGCAGAGATCAAGGCGTTAGGGCATGGGCGTTGGCTATAGATAGGTCCGGCGAACTCTAGGGGACTGATGCATAGAGAGAGCGGGTTTTCATGTCATTTGGATATAGGAGCTTAAACACAGATTGCATATGCATAGGTTGTCATCGTCGTTTACCTTACATACCTAACGTACAATATTGAACGCGACTTTTGCTCCTTTACACCAACTGGTGCCATCGCACGAGGAGGTTGCCGAATCGGTGAGACACAAGTCTGGCCGTTTCTCTGGGGGTTCTGCTCTGCGGTCCCCCGGTCGGTCGGCAGCCCGGACCCCGCATGCTCCCCAACTCAAGTTACCCAACCGCTGACCACAGCTCGCCTCCCCATTGACCCATTTCTCCAACCAAGCCTCGGCTTCGGGCGGCGGTTATCCAATTCCGACCCCATTTTATCCTCGCCATCACCACCTCGTCGCCAGTCCACACACAATGTTCATGTTCAAGGTTGACTTGGGCATTAACCAAGACCAGCAGCAGCAGCTTCTTCTCCGGTCCTTGAAGAAGCCTCTCTCTACCAAGACAATCAATCAACCCACATAGCCATCCACGCAGACAACACAGATTGCCCATCATGACTGGCGCTCCTCCTCTCGCGGGCATCAAGGTCCTCGAGTTTGCCGGTCTGGCACCAGGTACGTTCGCGCCTTTCGACTCAAGGCCTCCAGTTCTGCCCCCGGCGCCCCCCCCCCCCNCCCCCCCCCCCCCTCTCCCTCTTCCCTCGCCCCCATCCTTCAACTTGAAACTGACCGACATAACCCCCCCAGGCCCTTTTGCCGGCATGCTCCTCGCCGACGCCGGCGCCTCCATCCTCCGCGTCGACCGAGCCATCGACGGCCAAACCCACACGCCCGGCCAGACACCCCCCGCCACCGAGGACATGCTCACGCGCCACAAGTCCTCCGTGGCCGTCAACCTCAAGGAGCCCGCGGGAGTCGCCCTGGTGAAGCGCCTCGCCGCCCGCGCCGACGTCATCATCGACCCCTTCCGCCCGGGCGTCCTCGAGAAGCTGGGCCTCGGCCCCGACGAGCTGCTGCGCCTCAACCCGCGCCTCGTGTACGGCCGGATGACGGGCTTCCGCCGCGATGGCAAGTACAAGGCCATGGCGGGGCATGATATCAATTACCTCGCCGTGTCCGGGGCGCTGAGCCTGCTGGGACGGGATGGCGAGAAGCCCCACCCGCCGTGGAATATCCTTGCCGATTTTGCCGGCGGCGGCGCGGTGCTCTTCCAGGGCGTCCTGCTCGCGCTCATGGCCCGTCACACCACGGGCAGGGGCCAGGTCGTCGAGGCGAACATGGTCGACGGCGCGTCCTACCTGTCCACGTTCCCGCGCATGGCCCTCAAGACACCCCTCGGCGACAGGGGCCGGGGCCGGAACATGCTCGACGGCGGATGCCCGTGGTACGACACCTACGAGACCAAGGACGGCGGCTACATGTCCGTGGGGGCGCTCGAGCCGCAGTTCTTCAAGCTGCTGATCCAGGGCCTGGGTCTGGGCGGCCAGGGCTGGGAGGAGAACCGGTTCGACGAGGCGCGCTGGCCGGAGCTGAAGGCCCTGTTTGAGGCGACCTTCAAGTCGCGCACGCGCGCCGAGTGGGAGGCCGTCTTTGACGGCACGGATGCTTGCTGTACGCCCGTGCTGGGGTATCCCGAGCTCGAGACGGAGGAGGGGAGGGAGGGGGATATGAGGCCGTCGGTCACCCTGCGGGAGACACCGTGTCTGGGTGTCAAGAAGGGGTCTGCTGCCGCGGATGCGGCGACGGTTGGGCAGGGTGCTGGTGTGGAGGGCGAGGGGTACAAGGGCTTCACTCTGGGAGCCGGTGAGGGTGGTGAGGAGAGGCTCAGGGAGTGGGCTGGGTGGACGCTTGGTAGGGACTATGAGGTTAACAAGGGGGGGCTGGTGCTCAAGGAAAAGTCGAGGCTATGATACAGTCTGGCTGCTAGAATGGGTACCCCTGTAAGTAGAAAAAAGATTAACATTGTTCTATTCCTCATTATCATGATACAGCATTTGCTACATTGCCATGTCCCGGAGAGTGATGAGCCCTCCTCCCCCGATGTCATTTGCATGCCACTCTCTTGCAAGCGAGTCATTTCTCGATTCGACTTGATATTGTACGGAGAACCCTTTGCATGTCGGTATTTACCAAGGAGTGAAGCAGCTCCCATGGGGTTGCTATACATATTAGAATCAAGGTAGATTCCACGGCGGGTCTCGTCAGTGTCCCATATATAACCTCGCACCTCGACCATCAGGGATGCACAAAACCTACTGGGGACTGTCCCTCCTGGGAGATGTGGATAATAATGTGTTTGAATAGAGAGATAAAGAGAAAAAAAACACCTGACGGGGACACCAAAATCTCCAGTTTCGCCGGAGCCTTTCCGCATCTCTGTACATAACCCCCAAAGAAGGAAGTTAGGCCATCATCATCATCATCATCATCTCCTCTCTCCTCCCACTCATGTACCATGTGCATTAACTCGGTCTACTCTAAGTCAGGACAAAAGGCCTGGTTGGTATAGAAAACTGAAGGCGGAGTAAAAGGCCGCCTCCGGGGCCGCTTCCCACCCCTCAAATCTTCGGCCGCTCGTTCTTCTTTAAACGGGATCTCGATTTGCGCTAATACAGGCGGCTGCACCCAGTTTTTACTGGACCTGGCTGACAATCTCGCTCGCCTTGCCGAGGGACTCGACCATCTGCTGGCACTCCTTCCGCCTGCGGATGGTAAAGTCGCTCTCCTTGAGGAGGTCGTCGACGTTGTCCGTCTTGTACATGTTCTCGAGGAGCTCACGCTGCATCTCGTCCTTGGTGTGCCTGGGATAAAGGTCAGAAGTGCGTCGTGGGTAAACTGATGGACTGGTTGTTAACATACTGAACAAGGTTGAGCATGATGGCCTTGGGCACCATGTCGATCATGGTGCGCTTGACAATGTTGTAGTAGGATGCAATGAGCAGTTCTGCCCAGGTTAGCCTAGTGGCATCTTGTGCCGTGCGGGAAAGTGGTCGGACTTACTGATCACCTCGACCTCGATGTTCTCGCGTTCCGACAGGGTGCCGGACGCTTTGAGAGTCGGCGGGGGCGCCTCCATGGCAGCAGCCTTCTTCTTGTTCTTGGCAGCAAAGAAGCTCCCGAAGAAGCCGCCGTTGGAGCCGCCGTCGGTGTCCGGGACAGTGGGGCTAGCTGCTCTCACCGGGGTCGACGAGGGCAGGGGTTTTCCAGTCTTGGGATCGACTTGCACCGGCTTGGGCGGGTTGTGACGCTCGTTGACAATGGCCATGGCCTGTGATGGCTCGTCAGTTACCCTCACCATTGCTCTTACGGACTGTGACTACTACTTACGCGGTGGCCGTTGATAAAGTCGGGGTGGCCAGTGTTGATGTAGCAGGCCTCCATTGCCACGAGATCCTTGACCAGCTTGCTAGTGGGCTCCATGGCCTTCTTGAAGAAAGCAATGACCACGCTATGCATCTTCTCCTTGAGCTGTGGATACCGGCGATACAGCGGCTTGGCCAGCAGGGTCGACAGTATCCTCACCAGCTCGTCGTAGACAAGCGACACGCACTTCAGGCTGGGGTCCTCCACCCGCTTGATCTGCTGCTTCACGATGAGCTCGAAGGCGGCGGTGCCGACAAAGAGGGCAGGCGAGGAACCGGACGAGTTGTAGAGAATGGTGCGGATGTCGGCGTCCTTGACCACGTCAAAGGGGTCGAGAGCCTTGACACCGTTGGAGTAGAGCTCGTGGAAGACGAAGCTGATACGAGCGCCACCCGACAGCTCCACGCTGGAGAGCTCCGTGTTGTTGCCATCCAAGACCGTCCGCCACTCGTTGGTGAACTCGGTGATGACGTTGAGCACAATGTTGGTGCTCTGTCCGAGCATGGAAGGGCCCAGCGACTCGAGCTCAGTTGTGTACTTTTGCAGCGAGCTGGAGATTCGGGCCTTGATGTCGGGCAGGGTCTGCTTGATGTGCATCATGAGGATGAGGTTGAGCTTTCGTGCCAGGTACGGAGTGCCGCAGTAGGAGCTCTTATTCCGATAGGCCTTGTGGTTCTCGAAGAAGTTCTTCTCCGCCTCCAAAGCCACGTTGATAGCCTTCTTGTTGTCGATATCGCGCTGACCTCGGTTGACGACGGGGACGTAGCCGAGACGCAGGGGGATGACGCGGTTGGACAGAATATCAATGACATCGGTTCCCTCGTCCATGATATCAACCTTGGTCAGGACACCAATCGTTCGCTGGCCCTCGGGGTCGACCTCGCGGGCCAGCTTCAGGCCGTCCGAGTTAGCCAAGTCGACGTTGGCGGCGGTGACAGCGAGGATGATAGCGTTAGATTTGCCAATGTACTTGAGGACCATTTCGCGGATCTGGCGCTCGATATCGCGCGGCTGGTCGCCAACGGGCACGCGCGTGAGACCCGGCAGGTCCACGAGCGTCAGGGTGAGGACGTTGGGGGAGTAGATTCGGAGGTTGATAGGGGCGGGGGAGATGCCCGAATTGCGGCCGGTCTTAGCATCGGTCTCTCGTGAGATCTCGTCTCGGATCTTGCTAAAGTCGTAGAACTTCTGGCCAGGGATGTGGAGGAACTCTCCCCACTCGTCCGGGTTGGCTGCCTTGTCGGTGCCCGTGGGCATGTCCTCCTGCTTGACTCCATTGGCTTGCGCGGGGCGGTTGATGAGCTGGAGGACGAGCGGTCGACGGGTACAGATACCGGCGCCTCGGGGCAAGCTGCAGTGAGTATGTAGTCAGTTTTCGGGGTTCTATCTGAAGTATCGGACACGCGCGGGAGGGAGCATCATACAAGTCTCGTCCCACGATATTCTCCAGCACAGAGGACTTGCCGCTGGACTGACTACCGACGACGGCGATCTGGGGGAGATCGATCGGGTTGTTGACGCCTACAGTAGAGAAGACATCTTGGAGCTTGTTGACCAGGCTAGATATCGGCGGGTTAGCAGTGGCGCGCGAGAGAGGGGGCAATGGGGGAGGGCCAACGTGATGAGGGCCGGGTCCGAGATGCCTCCCGGAGTGGTAAGCGAGCCGCTCATGGCGTCGACTGTGTCACGAGTCCTCGCGATATGTGTAGTCTACGTCGAGACGGGGCTTGCAGAACAGCTTCTGCGACGACGAGCCAGCGCCTGTAGCCTCGGGCGTGTCTCGATAGGGGGGGAAGGTGGACTCGGTGGGAAGGGATGAACTCCTTGGTCGCGGGGGGCAACGTGGGTTCGAGAAACGGTCGCGGAGGCGAGCTTTGGTCGTACTGGATCTGTCTCGTGTCCGCTGCTCAGAAAGCGAGAAGCGAAAAGTTTGGGGTGTCGGGATGTGTGAGGGCGGCGCGGAGGGTATGATGCTGTGGGAGATTGGGGGGCGTTGAGGGTCGGCCAAGGACGACATTTATCACGAGCCCGACATGGCATGGCTCCCACGGCGCCAGCCAGGCCCAGGTTACGTCGCTCGCTGGGCCGTTGGGGTGGCCACTGCCTCTCCGGTGAGGGCGGTGGGTCCATCAAACCCTCAGCCACATGTGGCGTCGCGCACCCGCCCCTGTGGCGCCCAACTCTGCCCCATTTCACTTCGACATACACCACGACCTCCATCTCGATATCGATAGTGAAGCGACTGTTTTGGAGGAGGGCCTCATGAACATTCTCGGAAATTCTTTTGTTTCTTCTACGTTTTGTTCACTTCCATACTATTGTATTTCACTATTATTGTTATTCTCCCTCGAAAGAGTGACCTGTTCGGCCCATGGCATTCTCCCACAGCAGCCTGGACAACAAACGTCACCGCTGACGAAAGCTATTACCTCGGTACCTGACCTAGGTAGAATTCGGCGCAGGAAACGTTCACTCTTCGAAAATATGTTTAGGCAAGCTGTGAAATGTATCGACATTGTCGAGATAATTTATCTGCGAACCCAAGAGTGCCGGAGGCGTCCGGTGGTTGGAATACTAAGCTAGATTGAGTCTTCAAAGCCGCAGCAGAGTTGGGTCACGGGTAACACTTATGCGTCGAGACCTCGAGGTCTTACGTCATGCATTGTGCTTCCTGTGAAGGCCATTCGCACGAGAGTAATCGCTGGTGCGCAGATTTGCTAAGAGGGACATTACGCCTTTATTCGCTCCGAAACGCGCTTATAACTCCCAAGTCGGAGCGGAGGTCAACGGCAGTAACTTGGGGCGGGGTGACGGCCACAGCAGGATCAAGTAGTACTGGTCACAGCGGGACCATCACGAGACCGGTTTTGCAGATGGCATACTACTAGTGCTATAGACTGGACAGGGCCAAGGCACCATGATGGAGCCCGACCGCCATTCTCGTCGTGTCGGGCACGGATGTCGACGGAGAGCTGCCGTAGGACCACACAGGGTATTGCAGATGTCGCCGCGAGAAGTGGGATATGCGCAGAAGACGACCATCAGGGCGTGTCCAAGGCCTCGAGACTATGTACGTGGCACGGGGGCGCCCCACTACTGCCAGTGCGCAATAACTGGAAGTAAGAACGCCTATCAAAGCGAGACCAAATGCGTGTAAGGGCTGGACGATGATCAGGAGACACATCCGTCAGAGGAGCTGATAGCCTCTGGCACAGTGGCGGAGCTCTCGTCGCTCGTCATGGACACGGAAGGAGCTGTGCGCCCTCCACCTGCCTACCTGTAGGTAGGTACCAGTAATTGATTACCGGTATGGTACTACTAGTACTAGCCAGTACCTTGGTGGCAACAGCTGACCAACTGGCAAGGAGTGTTCCTTCCACGATTCCTCGGTACTAGGTAGGTCAGTAGGTATTACGGACTACAGTAGCCTGAAACCCCCGGCCCAGCTTGCCCAGCACGTTCCAGGGCAAGAGCCACCGCTGAGTACAACTGCCAGCCACCGCCGACCACCGCCCTCGTCTCCCAGGTCCAAGGACATACCTGACCTATCTTTCTACCCACCTCAACAACGGGATGATAACTCCGTCCCGTCCACTGCACGACGCCTCCACATTGCCTTAACCATCTCACCGACTTCCCAAGGTATTATTCTCGCGATAGCTTCCCTCGGACGCCCCAGGGACAACACGCACAAGAAACTCCGGGCCTCGAATCAACCACCCTGCTGCTGCACGCCGACCGCACCTCGAACCCCGATAGCATCCGAAGCTCTCGAACGTCCAGGTCCCGACCCAGACCTGCGACTGCCACGGATGCCACCATCTCCTCGCCTCCGGTCGGCTTCTTGACTGCGTCTCCGCCTTCCTATCTATATACCTTTACAGCTCTTACCGCGGTCCCTACCGCGGAGAGGCCGAGGTGGAGCGATCCCCAGCTTCCCGTTCCCGTCCCGTTGACTCCTCCGACGACCCAGTGACGCCGCTACCGCCCGCCATCTCCCCCGTCACAGCTTCCTCCGCCCCATCCGCCTCCACAACCTCCTCCCCTTCCGCCGCCGCCGCGCTCCCTCCCTCCGAGCATAGGACGCCGCCTACAACCGCGAATATAGCATCTTCTTCGGACGAAGCCCGTTCTACCGGCCCCCAGGACCCATCTCGGCACGCACCTCTCCCTCAAGTCCTTGGACGGCGCCGCCGTTCCTCGTCCCCTGAACCTCGCGCTCGCTCTCGGGTCGCTGAGACCGCCGGTAAGCGCAGGCGGATAGCAGACTCCACCATGTTGGGCGAAGGCGATTCGGCGACGCCCTCGAATGGAAATCGGTCGAATGGAGCGCCTACCGCCGTGAGCGCCCAGCCGGGTGCCACAAACGGCACTTGCAAGCCGGCTCTGGCCGTTAATGGGGCCTCTAACAGCGACGCTGCACCGGCCATCGCGAGTCAGCGTCAATCAACATACTTCGGCCACGATCGGGAGGAGGTTACGCGGATACTGATCCAGGCACTGTCCGATATGGGCTACCAGGATGCCGCCGCGAGTGTGAGCAGAGACAGCGGCTACGAGCTGGAGAATCCCACAGTCGCCACCTTCCGATCAGCTGTCCTGAGCGGGGACTGGTCTGCGGCCGAACGGCTGCTGCTCGGCGCGGCGGAGTCGGAGTCGGACGCGCACGGTGACCAAGGCAACGGCCTCGTCCTGTTCAAGGGCGCGGATCGCAACCTCATGCGATTCTGGATACGGCAGCAGAAGTTCCTGGAACTGCTAGAGCAGCAGGAAGCGAACAGTGCCCTAGTGGTCCTCCGAGAAGAGCTAAAACCCTTACACAAGGATATAGATAAACTGCACTTCCTATCGAGCCTTCTCATGACTCCACCCACTGATCTCAAGGCTAAGGCCCAGTGGGACGGAGCCGGCGGGCAGTCTCGCAAAAAGCTCTTGACAGAACTCTCCAGTACGTCGCCGGTCAGGGAGACAAATAAGGATTCCGGGTCTATTGCTAATCACAGTTTCCCAGAGTGCATCTCGCCGTCGGTAATGCTACCGGCGAATCGCCTTGCCGTCCTGCTCCAGACGATCAAGCAGTCCCAAATCGACACCTGTCTATTCCACACTGCCTCGTCATCCCCTTCGCTGTACTCTGACCACTCTTGCCCGCGAGAGCGGTTTCCCAGCGAGGTTGCCCTAGAGCTCATCGATCTAGGGGGAGAAGCATGGCAGGTCCAGTACTCGCCCGATGGCTCCATGCTCGCTGGCTGTGGTAGCGACAGGGTGGTCATCTGGGATGAGAACTACGAGGTACTCGTGAGGCTCGAGGGCCACGAGCATGGGGTCGGTAGTATCGCGTGGAGTCCGGATGGCTCGATGCTTGTCACATGTTCTCAGGACAAGACGGCCCGCCTCTGGAGCATTCCGGTGGGTGTCAGCCAGTCCCAGAAACGCACCAACGCGCTAACAGTCGGTAGGACGGCGAGTGTCTGAAGAAGACGAAGCGGTTTGGCGAGCCGGTCAGCAGTTGCGTCTGGGCCCAGGATGGAAAATCATTCGTCCTCGGAACCCTGGACAGGCAACATGGCCTGTGCACCTTCACCGTTGACCCCTGGGATATGGTCGAATGGGGTGGAAAGGCCAGAGTCCAGGACCTCTGCGGATCCAGGGATGGGCGCTGGCTTGTTGCCGTGGATGATCAAGGCACTATGCGTGTATACAACGCCTCCAGGCGAGAGCTTGAGTACGAGGTTGATCTCTCGTCACAGGCCATGTCTGTTAGCATCAGCGAGGATTGCAAGCATCTACTGGTCAACAAGAGCGATGGCGAGGCGCAGCTCTTCAACCTGGAGACGCAGGCTATGGGCCAGAAGTTCCTTGGCCATACCGGCGGCAAGTTCCTGATCCGCAGCAGCTTCGGCGGAGCCAACGAGAGTTTCGTCACCAGCGGCAGCGAAGACGGCTGTATCCTCATCTGGCACAAGGCAATAGGAGCCGTGGTGGAGAGGCTAAAGGGTCACAGGCCACGATGCAATGCGGTCGTGTGGAAGCCGGATGACCCAACAGTACTCGTCTCCTGCGGCGATGATGGCAGAGTCAAGATGTACGTAGGGCGAGACCGGGGAGACCTTGCTCGGATGGGACAGAACCAGGCTAACAAAACATCCTCTTCTAGTTGGACGAGCAAGGCCGGAGCCAGGGCGCTACGGGAAAGGCCACGGCACCCTTACCCTGGCAACGATTAGTGGAACAGGGTACGGCGGCATCAGGGGTTGTGTGCTCCTCCTGTGAGGAGACGCCCGAGTCTTCATGCCGGCGTCACTAGGGTTGTGGCCAGTTGGGTGCGTTTGTAGTCGATGGCGATGGGGGAGTAGTATACTTGTCTTTCTACGGCGTTGACGGGCACAATGGCGGGCGCAGGTCAGGCGGCGAGGGCCTCGGGAAGGGGGACAACGGGCATGAAATGTAGATCTACCTCCTTGCCGCAGCGTAACTGACGCGACGACGTCGTGACATCACAACTCACCCATAGCTACAGGCTCGGCGGCTACCTCTCTAATAGACTTAGCTTGTCATGATAACCGGGTGGGGGGCCTCTTCGACGGTGGCGAGATAGCGTTCCCGTCAGGAAGGAAACGCGTGCCGAGCACGCCCAACGGCGTCCAGGCAGTGCTAACAACAACACACCGATGACGAAACGCATCGAGATGTGAGAGCGGATAGTCACATATCACACAAGGCAAGCCACAAGTTAAAGGGGACTGGAGCGCGGGTTCCTGCATCGGAGGACGAGGACGAGAAGATGCAGGCCAGAGGGGCATCTGGGTTTCGCCGATATGGGACGTCGTTGTGGGCTTTGTCACTTGGAAGAAGTTGGGGGTTGGGAAGGGAGGAGGGGGGGGGGGAGGTGGGGAAGGGGCGGAGGCACAGAGTCAGCGACGCTGGGAGGGAGCGGCTTCGTCGTTGAAACTATACTACTCAGGCGGCGGCCGTGTGGTCGTCGTCGTCGTCGTCGTCGCTGAGGGGATCATGAGTCGCGGGGTCTTGGCACGGTGAACAGCGACAAGGGAGGAGGTGGCCGTTGATACTTATTCATGGTCATGGGGTTTAGAAGGCCGGATCCCTTAATCGTCGCACTTGTCTCCGCCGCCTCATATCCCCACCCTGGTCTTCTGGAAATGTCCGCAGATGAAACTAAAGGAGCTGCCCCCATTTATTACTTATGCCCATCCGTATCCCGTATATACGAAACTCGGCGTGATCTTTACCCCATGTCGGCTTACAAGCAGGGGATGCCCGTTCGTTTCCCACAATCCATGCTGACATTCTCCGAATCTCCATACCGAGAATGATACCCCCAAGGGGAGAGGCCGGCCGTCGGGCGTTCTGACCGCGTCGGCCAGAGTACACGTACACGTACACGTACTCGCCCGCAATCGAGTCTCATACTCGTCGTTGTGTGTGCTCAAGTACTAGTCCATGTCGAGACTTACTCGTCGTATCAGACCGCCCAAGCCTGGCGGTCTTCCTCTGCCGAGGTCCATGGAGGGAGGCGCCGCCCAGGGAACGATAGGACGTTGGCATATAGAGGGCAACAAGAGCCAAGAAGCTAGGAGAGAATGGATCCTCAGGTAGTTTCGAGGGGGTACGCCGTTTCCCCCCGGTTGTGCCAGAGTTTCAAGATGCCCTTGACCAGCAGCATCACGGCCAAGCAAGCAAAAAAGACTCGACTCGCATTGGCGAAACAATTGCCTCGTATTCGTACTGTAGTATAATCCCGTGACTACTCGTCAAATCGCGGATACTCTAGTAAGCTGCCTACGGGTATCAGTACGAGTACTGTGTCATGGTATCAGTATCACTGTGTACGAGGTACGAGCAAGTGGCAGCCACCAATCATCACATCTAACGTAGTCCGCTGTGCCGTCGCGAGAGGGACGGACCGCGATACCTAGACGCGACGCCCCGACGGCCATAGCCGCTTTTGGGCCATCCTTATTAGCAGATGGCTGTACGGTACGTAGCTGGGAACCCAGCCCCGGCGCTAGAGAGGGGGGATCATCGTAATTATCTCGGAGTCTCGGAATTCGACAGCTCAAGTCGACTTGTTACGGCTGGGAATCTGGGATGCTGACTCCAGTGAGTGTGTTAAATTGCATTGCATCCAGGGGGACCTGATCGTACTATTCGTGTCCCATCCTAGTACGTAATGTTTTGGGGGAGGTAAGTACATACTGAAGAACTACTCGTACTAGTAGTAGACGTACGTCGGTACTGCAGTCCGTGTTATGAAGAGTGAATTGGAGGGGACCATCTTGATCACTTTTCTTCTTTCCTTTTTCCTCGTCAACGCGCACAGCAAGCCTCTCCTGGTTGTGTGGCAGTCATTGCGGGAGTACTCGGAGAGACCGCAAACTCGTAGAGGACACAGGAGGGTGTGCTGGCCTGTTTGTCAAGGCTGCCAACGCTAGCCACGGTGTTGCCAAGGTACCTTCTTGGCGTGGGCGGGGAGGAAACCCAGACGTGGTCACGGGGAGGCCATGATGGTGTTGTCGGTGGACTCGTCGGTGGAGGCGACTCAGGTGGTGAGGCCGATCTCGAAGAAGGGGGGTTCGGTCGGTTGGCTGCACTCGAGAGGAACAGGAAGGCCGTTAATTTCCCACGGATACGCCACCGGCAAGCCACGACTGACGGACAATTGTTAAAAGTCGACTGACTGCGTGTTGGGCGTCTACTTTCGAAGCCTGCTGCCGGTCGAGATCAATCGGTGTGGGCTGGAGCCACCATTGGCTTCAACCCATCTCGGACTGGAGAAGATGGCCCCGCATAGGTAGGCAGCTTTACTGTACCTAGACCTACTTTTACCTACCCGGGCCGGCGATGGCGGCGATGGTGGCGATGGTGGTGTGCGCCGTCTGCGGTAGGGTCGCATTCCGCGTATTAGCCGGGCCCTTGTAGCGACTCGAGCGCAGGATGGAGACGCTAGCAGACGCCAAACCGGCGCTTTCGTGATGGATGCTCAGCAGGACAAGGGTGCTTGGGTGCTCGGGTGCTCGACCAGAGAGAATAGAGAGAGAGTGTGTGAGAGAGATTCGAGTCCGCAACAGGATCAGAATGATCGACCTCGTCCCCTCTGCTGTGCCTCTCTCGTTCTCTCTCTCTCTCTCACTCTCGCTCTCTCTCTCACCGCCCAAGAGCGGCGTGACGAGTGGCGAAGACGATGCGTTGGGCGGCAAAGGACAGGACATATACCTGAATCGGACGGCGATGAGATGCGTTAGCTCTGCAGGCCTACCACATGGGCTTGCTGCGCATTATCGCCTGTACCTTGCCTTAGTGTTGGTGGCCCATTGGAGTCATTGGGACCATTGCATCGGCCACGGCGGCAGCAATTTGGAGGGAGGACTCGGGACGCGCATTTGCGGGCAGTCTACGACGAGTACGTCCGTACTCGTAGTCTGATGTGTGGGCAATGCTGGAGCCGGAACCGGACCTGGATTTCTGGAATGCTGGTTGACGGGAGCGGGGCCCGGGGCGATCACGGACCACGGTGGTCCTCTGGTGAATGCTGATCCGCCGAGACAATTCGGGATTTCCAGCGGGAGACATCATACCGCCGGCCGGATGGGGGGATGGTGAGGGAGGTGGTGTGCTGTGTTGGTGGTGTGTGGGTTTTGTGTGGGTTGTGTGTGCCTGGCCCAATACAATGCGTAGAATAAACCTTTTGAGCATGTTGTTGGAGCGCGTAAGTAGTAGCCACTCACTCCTCACGACCAAAGAGGGTGCCAGGTGCCAAGAGAGGAAGAGACTTTCCAGACCTGGAATGCGAGCAAGGCACCGGAGCAAAGCCGGCGTCTGTACCGTATAATACCCGGAAGGTACGAGTGATGTCTGCTTGCAATTGCCTGCCTCAGGTACGGACGTACAAGTAATTGCCTACTGTACCTGGTACTGTTTCTACCTAGTAGTAGGTACCTACTAGTACTACCTTGGTCTACAGTAGTAATATGTACTCGTACTCGTACCTGCCCGTGAATGTGGGAAATACCTACGACTCGGGAGTACGTACTCGTACAAGTACTGTATGCGTCACGTGTGCCCGCTTGCGCCTGCAGTGTTTGACATGAATTTCGCCTGCCTGAGATGAGTGATCCACCTGCTGCTGGCCTCCTGGGTCCACTAATAAGTTACATTTGCCTTCGTACCTACATCCATCTCGGCATCTCTGCTGGGCCACCCAGGCCCGCTGTCCCACGTCCAACACATCGCGCATCTTGTATCTGTCCACCATACCCACACCGCACGCTTTATAAGCAGTTCCCCTGGGTCGCCGCTGGACTGGAACGCAACCCACCGACCGGGGCCCTACAGCCTACCTTGGGTCACCACCACTCACCCAACCGACAACGAGCGGCTGCAGGTCCACGGCCAAGACAACCTGGAAGTCCAAAAGAAGCCACCCCGGCCCCCGACGACGCCATTTCTTGCCACATCACATGGATGCTGGATCTCGCTTGAATATTGACCCGCCCGCTCTGCTCTGCTCATTTCCTTCTTCTGCCCTGCTGTGCCTGCCTGGCTGGCTGTTGCTCTGCCTTCCAGGAACCCCCCCATACCTACTCCGTATCAAGACCAGGATCTAAACACCCAGGACCCAGGACTGAGGAACCCCAGCGACCCCAGTAGGGCCAGTACTACCTCCACCAGGACCAGGGCCCGACCCCGAACCCGCAAGGGCTTCCTTCGTTGACTTTATTTCCATCGGTGGGACGGAATTCACGGAGTGCCTGACGGAGCAATCATTACATACCAGGTAGCCCACCGCCTCAGACACCGCACCGCCGCCCACTGCACTGGCTCCTCCGGCTTTCACCATCACCGCCTGCCCTCCGGCCTCTAGTCTTTTACCGTCCACATCGCCACCCGGTATTTGCGCCATTCTCTAAACCTCCGCTGAGATTGTGCTTGCTTCCCCTCTCTCTCTCCCCCTCACTCTCTTTTCTACGCGATCCTCCCGCGCTTTCTCCCCCCGTACATCTGGCTAGTTTTCCGAGCACCCAGCCGGTCCGACCACCATACGATAGCTGCAGGAGTATCAACGAAGCCGGACCCAAGACGCCGCGGAGCAGCCCAAGTAGGCGTCAGCAGAGGTGCACGCCATACTCGTACACTGGAAAGTCAGAGAGAGCGCGGAAGCTTTGTCTGCTTGCCTGACCGATACAAGCATGTGTCGCTAGCATTCCCTGCTCTAACCCGACCTCCCCTCCTCCTCCCCTCCTTCCCTCCTCCTCTCGACCGCCCACCATGGATAGCCTCGAGGGAACCCTCATGGTCCCGCCGGATCGAGGCCAGATCCTCGGCAGGGCTGTCTGGAAGGTACGAGCACTCTCGTTCACCCTCGAGCCCACATCGCCTCTCTCCCGAACCTTGCCGTACTGACTCTGTCATGTGTGTTTGCAGGCACGCCATGTCATTGTCGGCCGCCGATGTCCCACATTTCGCGACCAGCAGAATTCCCCCAGCTACACTCAGCTCATGACGACCTCGCGCATAGTGAACTCTGGCAACAAGGACGTCCCACCTTGGCAGCCCCCGAAAGCCGACGAACCCTTCATCTCCATCTTCAAGTCCAAGGTTCGTTGACCCACAATACAATATGCGATGTGCCTGTCCAGGATATCCCCCTAGCCGCTTCGACCGGGCTCTAACGTTTGCCTCTTTTTCTCTAGGACGACATGGAACCATACCAGCAATGGCCGCTCAGCGCCGTTACCGATTGCCAGATTCAGATGCTGGCAAAGCGCAAACAGGGTCCCGTGCTACCGACTCTAGTCATCACAATGGTTGATAAGGAAAGGAAACGACGATCGAGTCGAGCCGGATTCATGCCTACCAGTAAAGACAATACCGCCCCTGCCCTGTGGTTCCGATCGTCCCCCGACGATCCCTTTCCCACCTTGCAGGACTGGACTCGGTTCATCTCATCCAAGCGAGGCGTCATGAGCCCCGACGAAGGGAGCCCCATCACCCCAACCTCATCCTCCTTCTCTCCTCGCCCGCGCGACCCGAAAGAGTACCTGCCCCGCCCCGGGAGTGGGAGCAATGCGAATCGCAGCCTGCATCACAAGACCTCGACCGCCACCTATTCCACCGACGCGAGGGAGCGCCCATCAACCTTCAGCTCCGAATCTCCTAGTTTGCGGTCGAAGCGCAGCGACGTGTCTTCGCCATCGAGTAATTACCCTTCCCAGCAGTATGCCTACACAGTTCCTGGGCAACATTACACCACCGTCTTGCCAACGGATCTCCCCTCCCCCGTCAACACGACCGGGGATCACCAAGGCGAGCGTAGTCTCGGGGGCCTGGGCCGCGAGTCGACCGTGAGCTCCCCTCGGCATGGCCGAGAAAGCCTCGGCTCTCACACACAGCAGCTCTTAGGGGCAGAATCAAGTTCTCCGCCAGGTCCGCGAGAAACAATCCTGGATAGAGCGTTCCAGATGAGGTATCTGCAAGGTGCAGACAATGGAGTGCCCGGCGAAGAAAAGTTGAGCTCGGTCGCCCGTTTCGATGCGCTGATGCGAGAAGCAGACGAGAAGCGGAAGCAAAAAGCAGCAGCTTCCCGTGCAGAGAACATGGCGTTGCGCAGTGCCTTTGAAGCCGACGACAGCTCGGAGTTCGAGGATGATCTTTCAGACGACGATACGGATTCGGATGACGGGAACTTCTCGGAGCAGGGAGACGAATTGGAACCACCCTTCATGCAACCAAATGCCCATCGCGCCCTGCAGTACATTACCGGCCGACAGGCGCCGGTACAGTCGCCCATGTCCCCCAGGCCAGGCATAACCCGGAATCCATTGAGCTTTCACGCGGATGCGACACCGACCCTGGTCCAGGCGCCACCAGCGCGGCCACACACCGCCCACGAAAAGATGCGTCGCGACATGTCGCAGAGGTCCCAGAGCATCCAGTACTTGCCCTCGTCTTTCAGTATCGACATGGGAGCGGTCGCCGTCCCCGGAAAGGTCTCGGAGGAAACCACCCCTCGCCAGTCCAGTGCCAGCACCAAAAGGTTGAGTTTTACCGAGTTTACCAAGAGGCTATCCAGCACCAGTAGCTTATTGCTAGTCCAGACGAACGCTAGCGGCGGGAGTAGCCACCGGAGTAGCGAGATCGATGTCGACACGATGGCCAACAACCGGACGTCCCTGAGGCCCACGGCACCCCCGCAACAGCCCCCCGGAGGCCGAGATCGAAATCGCGACGAGCAGGATAAACGATGCAGCTGGCGCGGCAGCGTTGGCGTTGTCGGCTCCGAGGGAGGGTTCTTCTGAGACGGGCGGATACACTGGGTCCTATTATTTCTATTTTTTTTGCGACACACATACCCGCGGCCGCCCGCCCGTCCTTCTTGGGACAGACGTCCAGCGCGGGCAGGACATGGGACATGACACAACCCACATAACGGACGACTCAACTGGAGAGGATTTATGCTTGTACGATTTTTTATTCCCCTTGATACCAGATTACATCTTCTTCTTACCGTCTTCTCTTCTTTATTTCTTTTCGTTTACAATCGACGACGCTTACGAACACGACACTACTTATCACTGCTACTTTACCACGTTGGGTAGACAGAGGAGTTTTTGAGGACTTGGATCCCTCACGCCGTCTTCTCTTGTCTCCCGAGGCGGGGCTTCATCATTTTCGAGGATACGGTGGGGACTCTTCATTGGATTCGAGCCATTTTCGGAGGATGTATGGGATACAAGATGGAACGAGGGATACTCTCGGTCTTACTGTGGCCTATTTAGATACCAACTACCCTTGTCCATACAAATAGTGGGCTCACCAAAAAGATACATGTCCATTTTTCCCAAGAAAAAAATTATAAAAAAAAAACCCCGTACGTGTTACTGCCGCGTGTTAACCCTGCTAATGCTACGGGCTGCTGTTGGCAGTCTACTTCTATAACCTTCTGCTCCGAATGGTGACGCCTACACTACACTCCGTATCTCCGGACACAACTTACGAGGTGCCCGAGATCTGAGTGACTCGTGCGTCTCGGGCACACTCATGCGCGCTCATTGTCGGCACACGATGGAAATCTCTTTTGATAACCCCCATGATGCGCCTCGACACTCTTTTCACTTTTTACTAGCTTTATTCTGCGCGGGTTCATCGAAGGATGACATCTCCCATACCTCGTTCCAGGGAGCCAGCCTTGTCTGCTTTCTGCCCTCGGGGAACCTACTCTATGACTTGGCCATGATACTCGAATCACTCGCTCCTGGTATCCCCTTTTCTTTGTTTGTGCTGCGCAACTCCCTGATTACGTGACCTGCCTCCGCTTCTGCTTCCCCTTTTCATCGTTGTCAAAACGATTATTGAACACTCCCCGTAGGACGGTGGAGTTCCGTTCCATGCTTCTTCATTCACGGCACTCCAGCTGCCGCCACCTGGACATGCCGGTCGATCTAGCTGATGTACTGCGTGATAGCCTGCTGCTCCTCGGGACTCAACCTCTGGCTAATAAAGCCCGCAACGGCGCCACCGTGCCTCTGGTTAGCAGCAGCCATGTACTCCTTGACCCACGGCGCCACGCTGACAACATCAGGGAAGTCGTCGCGCGCGAGCGGCTTGCACGTGTTGAGCGCCGTAAAGGTCATACCAAAGCCAATGTCATCAACGTCAGCTTCAGCGATGATCTCGTCGCCGACGCCGCTGGCGACGGTAGGCGGGTTGGCCAGCAGGGCCAGCAGGTTGCGGCAGCTGTTGGCCCAGCCCTTCTGGAACTTCTGGGCGAACACCTGTGAGTCACAGAGCGTCTTGGTGAGCGAGACGACGGCAACCTTCCTGTCGACGGGACGGGCGAGCTTCTGGGTCTCGGCGAGGACAAAGGTCGGGTACACCTGCGCGAAGGCCCGCTCGTCAACTTGGTCGGATTGCTTGATGAAGTAGTCTGCTCCGTAGCCGGCTTCCAGACGAGCGCTGACGAGGTGATAGAATCGAGCAAAGCGGATCTTGAAGGAGTCAGCAGGAGAACCCTGCAGCTTCGTGTAGATGAGCTGCAGGATCGTTTTAAAGTACTGGTCCAAAACGCTCCTGGATGATCAAATGTCAGTACAATAACGCCGCGGGTTTGGGTGCATTCGGTAGTTTTCTTACGGTTCAAATGACTTGACACATGAGTCCAAAACGTCAAACGCATACAGCTCCGACTTCTTGCCGGCCAGGAGCTTCTGGAAGATGCCCAGGATAGGCTCCACCTGGTTGTCCGTAATGATGGCCTTGGAAACCCTGGGGATGACGGCGGAAAGCAGACGCGTGCAGGCCGGGACGTTTCCCCGGGTCTCCCAGAGGGTAGGGTTCAGCAGGGGCCCGAGGAGCGACTTGTAGTTGTCCGAGATTGTTTCCGATGGGCTCGACTCTAGCAGCTGGGCGAGGATCTGGAAGATGTACTGCATGAATTCTGTAAAGACACGTCAGTGGGTTGGTTTCAATCCAGTAGGTAGGATTGATGATTCTCACCTGTGACGTCGTCCGTCAAAATCTGGTGGAAAGGTTCCCAGAGCTTTTGGTTGAAGGCAGCCGCGTTAGTAGCGGAGCAGTACCGCACGAGGGCACCGAGGGCCTCGAAGTGATAATAGTAGAAACGAGGATTGCTGGGGTTCTGCTTCATGGCGTCGGTGATCACGATGAGATGGGCCAGAACATTGTCCAGCATGGGTGTCGCCCCATCCTTGATGACGATGAGGATTCTCATGACGCAGCGCATCAAGAACTCATTCTCCTGGAGCTTGGCCGGATCCGACTCCTTCTCAATGAGCTTGAACAAGTGGTCGAGCAGGTCCTTGGCAAACGGCTCGATGTCTGCTCGAGGGAACATCGGGTTCCCAGCATCGTCCGTCAGGAACAGTACACGCTCCACGGCGATGGCGGCGTAGGTGTAGACGACATAATTCTGCGAGTTGAGATTCTGGATGAGCGGGACGAGAGCCTGCTTCCATTGCTCCTTTGAAAGCTGGCTCCGGAAAGTGTACAGGTACTTGATGGCATCGACCTTGGAGATGGGCTCGGCGCTCTCGCCCACCAGGTCCGAGGCAATGTGCTGCTCGAAGAACTCGAGCACATTGACGAGGGGATTGACCGTCTTGACACCCTGAGCTGCTGTCACGGCACCCTTGGCGGCTATCGAGAGGAAGAGATAGACGGCGGTGTCCTTGGCCTTCCAATCCGACTTTCCCTGGTCGAGGTAGTGGGTGACGTATTTTGACACAACGCCGGTGACCGAGCGCTCGAATTTCTCCTGTAGCTTGCGCAGGAAATCAGTCGCCGACCGCCTCCTTGAGTCCGTGTCAGAGCCCTCGAGGTCCCGGCGAATGAATTCTATCGGCTCATCCTCGAACATCTCCATGTCGGATTCCCGAAGTGCTACGTTGGGCAGGATAACACCCTCCACAATCCGATTCAGGACGTCTTCATTGTTGAAGAGTTCGGAATGATCATTCGTCGAAGCCACAGCCGTCAGAAAATGGAGCGACTTGCTGACCAGAGCGTCGTACTTGGTCTCGGGGCCCACGGACGACAAGAGATTCCAGGCGCTTGTTATAAAAGGCTGGCAGTACTTGGAGAAGTCCTCATTGAACTTTATGGTGAGGAGCTCGAGCAGCTCGCAGATATCAGCCTTGGTTGTGTCGACAATGCTCGCTTCGGTGTCATCGTCCGTCACCATCAGATCATTCGAGTATGTCAGGTATTTGTGGAGGAGCTCTGAGATGCTAGCCAGATTCTCGTCGAAAATAGGCGGAAGGTCGTGACAGGACATGTCGTATATGATCTTAACCTGGAGGTCGAGGGTCTCGAACCAACCCTGGAGGGCAGCCTTGTTCTTTTCGTTTTCCGTGATTTTCGAGTCCGTAGCCTGGGCATTGCAAAGTCAGCGCGCGTGGGAGGGGAAGATACTGAGGAGTCACGGTACTACGCACGATGAGCAGCTGGATAAAGGGCTGGCCGAACGTCTCAATGACATGGTTGATCTCCAAGTACAACTCGTCGGTTCGGAAGAGCGGGCGCCAGCGGGTGAAGATGGAGTGCGCCACCTCAAGAACGCCAATGTTGGCCTTGGGGTCGGACGTCGAGAACCGGCTAACGAGTTCCTAGGAGCCTATGGTAAGCACGAGGTGGTCCGGAGCGCAGCACTTCGCACATACCTTTGTCAAAGTGTCCCATCGCCGCCAGAAGTCAGAGTCCGCTATGACACTGATGGCTTCACCAAGCTGTGTCTGGACATTGGAGGGGGAGGCGATCATGAGGCCAATCAGGCGCTCCTTGATGGTGGCAACCTCATCTTGGGTGAGCTTGTAGTTGCCTTCCTCGTCCTGCGAATCGTGCGATCAGCGCCGTTGGTTCTGCGTCACACATGACCTCGTGGCGGGGACCTACCACGTAGTTGGTGCGGATGAAGTTCTTGAAGGCGAGGGCGGCGGCAAGTCGGGTATTCGACGGCAGGGAATCCGAGTTGACGATGTTGAGGAGGGCGAGGGAGTATTGCGGCTTAGCCGCTTCCTGTTTAAGGGCGGCTTCGGCTGTGATGTTTGTTTGTTGATTAGCGGGAGTGAACTCGTCAAAGATGGCGGGGCAACGGGGGGGCGGGCGGGCAGCAGGTTGGAACCTTTTCGGTGCTGGGTGGGATCAAGCGTCGCGTTGAGCAACTGCGAGATCTGACCGATGTCGGCCGCCATGGTGGTATATCGGGATTCGAGAAGGTCGGCGTTGTGGTATTAGAGAAAGACTTGGAAGAGGTGTCGGCGAGAGAGGAAAGTTGGGAGGATCGCCTGCAGAGATGCATCCCGTCCACTTGTTGTTGACGCTGAGCTACCAGTGGAGCTCGCCGGTGGTTGCTGCTTGCTGCTTGCTGGACGACCAGCGGGGCGGTGTGGGGTCGAACTGCCTCAAGTTTCGTACCTAGGTACCAGTACTTCTGAATTCAGGTACTAATAGTAGCACCTACTTACCCTAGATGACAGTGGGTGAGAGCGTCGCTACGAGCTTCGAGTCCAATCACAGTACCTATATTCTTATTGTGAATGTCATACTCAAAAGTGTTCCTCATACATTTACGAAAACGCGTTACAAACGCGAGTACCTTTCATCGACTGATGCGATCAACGTAGGTAGCTGAACAATCAAGAGGTCAGTTGATGCCCACCTCTGCTCTGTGTAACCAAGAAGGGACAAAGGGTGGTGCCAAAAAAAAGGGCATCGAAAAAGGAAGAAAAAAAAATTAATCCTGCCGAGGGGCCAAAGCGGGACCCGGATGGTCAGAGCTCCCGCATCAACGTGGGATCCTAAGGAAAAACAATTGACACAGGAGAAAAATCGCACCACCCACCAGCCGGATCCATCTCAATTTCATCACCTGGTGATATGCCCATCTTGAACGCAGGATCCTCCCATTTCCCAACCTCACTCCCACACCTCGATGCCCTGCGATATCCTCTTCGATAACTTTCCCACCACCCCCCGGCGACAAATTCGACGTCCGAGCTTCAAACTCGGCCAAGAAATGACAAAACTACCCGAGCGATAGCGCAGCCCCGACAACTTGTCCACGGCCCAGAGACACTTGGTGGTGCCGATCTCCTGACCGTGGTTCGCTACATCGTTCGCAGCCCCGATCCACGGATCCCAGACACAGTACACAGCTTCGCAGCCAAGCGCCAACCCTTCAACAAGGCACTGTTTACCGGTAGCGCCTCTTCTTTGTCCTTCTATGAAGCCACCGCCGAGCACGCCATACTCGGTTCTCGCAGCTCAATCCCCGACCCTCGGACTCCTCCTGCCAATGGTCCGGGAGCTGCCTTGATACTTGTAGGTAAGTGCTGCGACAACGTTGTCTGCCGGTGGGAAGTTACCATATGATGTGGCACTGGAGAGTCCAGCAACCGTTTTAACGCTTGTGGTGTTCTAGTCCTTGCCGCCGCACGAATAGTCCCCACGACCCTCGCCAACAGAGCACATGTCCCCCCCAGGCGGAGATGACCCATCTTCGCCGGACTCCTCGCGCCCCAGCGGCCTCGTCGGTGTGTTCCGCGGCCTGACGACCTCGAGATCGGCCCGGTCTCTCCCGTTGTCCTCCTCGTCTTCCTCTGTTGCGCTCCCCGTCGCCGAACTTGTCAATGCCACCCCCACTACAAACTCGAGGCTCTCGCCGAATGCCATGGACTCAGTTGAGCTCCTCAAGAACGGCACCTTGAACGACCGTATCGCCGCGGCCAACACCCTCAAGTACGCCATATCAGAGTATCCGCTCAACCCAGTGCTCGACATATGGTATGCAGGCAAGGATCTCATCGATGCCCCCAACCCGCCGGCTGCCCGCACAGCCGGCTGGGAGCTCCTGACAGAATGTGTCAAGCATGATTCGGCTACCGACCTCGAGCGGAAGGAGTACTTCCAGACGCTGGCCGCTCCCAACATCCCCGAGGACTTCCACCTCCAACTCGCTGCGCTGGTGGACCTGACTCATGGCGGTCGCGTGCTGGACGGATTCGACTACGAGCTTCTCCCAGTCATCACGAGGTGGCTCAACGAATCTTACAACACAGTTAGAACCGCCCGCAAAGCTGCGTCATCGTCGTCAAAGGGGTCAAGGAGCTCGACAAGGAACAAAACCGCAGCCTCTGGAGAGGAGAAGAACTTCGCGCAGCTCTTCGCTTTTCTCATTGATGTGATCAAGTTTAGCTTCAAGTGCGCCGATGATGCGTCCCTTGCCGGGCTGATCGACGCGCTGCTGAACATCTGCATGAGTACGAGCGTGGAGGATGACCTTCGATCTTGCATCGCCGTCCTCGGCACCATTGTCACATTTGGCTATATCCCGAATAACAAGCTCAAGGGTTGCGTGCAAGTTCTAAGCTCGATCTTCTGCCTGGTTCCTTCTCTCGCCAAAGACGCTTGGCGAACATTGGGCAACATCTTCCGCTCGCATATGGGTCAGGCCACAGTTCGCATCCTCCTCGATGTCCTGCGGGGGCTCTCCCCAGACATGCTTAAGGAGAAAGACATGACTAGGGAGATTAGGGGCTCCCTCTCCGTCCTCCAAAAACTACTCTCGAAGAGCACAGAGAAGGGCTATCCCTCCGTGCCTTATGCACTGTTATCGGATGGCCTGGCGGCAACCGTGAAGGCGACATCGTCCCCACGGGTCCGCATGGCTGTTCTCCAGGTCATAAACTCCCTGTTCTCCGCCTCTGACGGTAATCTGCATCGCCTAATTGTGGACGAGGACTGGGCTGCCGTACTAGAAGTGGCCTCGCAGTGTGTCGAGAAGACGATGGGCGATTCAGACAACCCCAAGGCTCATTACAACTTCAAGGAGGATCGATCAGAAGACCCCGCTTGCAAGGAGATGCTACAACTCATCAGCCGCTTGGAGACGCTTGTCAATCAGAAGAATGGCGACTTCGTTCCTCGTCAGACGGTCATCAGGTTCTTTGTGGACGTTCATCCGCTGCTCCCGGACTCCACTGCGTGCACCGTTCTTGACTACTTCCAGGAGTTCAGGTGCTGCTCTCCTTCGGATCTCCAATGGGAGGAGAACCTGGCCTTGGTACTGGACGGCTTCTTCAGCAACCGGAGCCGCTCATCCGATACGAGGCTACGAGCACTCCGGACGATAATGGATGCGTATGAGATCCTGGACCTGATTGCAGATGATGCCGAACAAAACTCGGTCCCTGAGCTGGCCAAGAGCATCTTGAAGGATATCGTGGAAGAGTCCGATGTACCGGTTCTCGAAGCCGTCATGTCGCTGATGATCTCCGTTGTTGCATCCTGTAACATGGAGCTTTTCGATCACATAGTCGGTGCTCTCAGGGGCGTTGTGGACAATGACCGATTGAGATCGCCGGTCTCTCAACCAACCCTGCCCACTGGGCTCAGGGAACCACAGTCCGGGCCGACACAGTCCCCATCAAACGTGGTCACCAAGGGCTATGCCAGGATGTTTGTCCAGGTGATGAACTCGGATGGCCCAAAGACCGTTAAGCTCTACACATCACTGGTCCACATCGCAAGGTCGAGTCATTGCGAGGTAGACGCCCGCTTGACGGCCATGAAGTTGCTGTTTCGCCTGCGGGCGGACTGGGCCAACCGGATTTTCGTCACCAAAGTACTCGAGACCAACTTCCTTGCTGCTGCTATCTGCCGGACAGAGGCGTCTCTCGCCAAGAAGCAGGCAGAGGAGGCGGCGAGTAGTCTGCGGACATCGCGGAGCGAGCACGGAGCTCTGACTCGCTCAACCCGGGGTGTCTCATTCAGTCACGGCCAGGCTCCCGAGAGGGCGCCTCCTATGAGGTCTGCCAGCGGCCCCAGGCCTTTAACCGGCCATTACCATCAGATGTGGAAGCTCCCCGACCCCGATGCTCTTCCCGATAACGTCCCAAGCCTCGTCAGCCCAATTCTGGTCTCGTATGATGCTGGTGAAGACGAGTCCGAGGACGATGCTGAGGACACAGTGGACAGGCTGCGGACATTCGTGCTCGACATGCCTGCCTGGCTTGACTCTGTTTTGAGTATCCTCAAGGGCAGTGACTGGGAGATTTACAGCTTTGTCTTGGTACATCTACCCTCGCAACTCAGCAACCACGCGTTGTTCAAGGGTGCTATTGCACAGGTCCAGGAGCTCCGTAGGCTCATTTGTGAACATATCCGGACACCGAACGGCTTCCAGGATCCTCCAAATACGTCAGGACTTCGGAAGGCAGATGTTGCGATATGCCTGTTCCACAGCTTAACCATGATTCTAAGCTACCATGAGCACTTTCAAAAAGGGGAGGAGGATGACATTGTTAAGACATTTGTCCATGGTATCAGAGCATGGGAGCGGACAGCGCAGGTCTGTATCCATGCCCTGTCTATATGCTGCCACGAACTGCCCTTGTCGGCCAGCAAATCTATGGGCCAGATGCTGAACCAGATGGCGGCCATCATCACGCAACCACACGTCGCCATCCATATTCTCGAGTTTCCGGCATGCCTTAGCCGTCTGCACGACGTCTATATCAACTTTAGGGACAATGAGTACCGCACCGTCTTCGCCATCTGCTTCCGGTACCTGGAGTACGCCCGCGATAAGCGGCAAGCTGCTAGTAGCCGCGCCACTCACACCAGCGAGCCCTCGACCCCAGCAGCGGCTGGCGTGGAGGTGGCGCAACCGAGCGCGTCGGACGACCTTCCCCAATACGTCTACGCTCTCGCCTACCACGTCATTCTGTTCTGGTTCCTTGCCTTGAAGCTTCCTGACCGGGCACACCACGTCGGAACCATTGCCAAGAAACTCTTCGCTGATGTTGACGGGTCCGGCAACATGTCGGAGGAACAAGCTCTCATAACCATGGACTTTGTCCAGCGAGCAACATACGCTGATGTGGACGAGTCCGGAGAAGACCCTCTCTTCAACGAATCGCGGTTCGGCGAAATGGCGACAAGACGATGGCTGGTGGGCAACAGCATCGTAACTGTGAAGCAGTCAATCAGGACTGGATGGGCACAGATTACCAAGAGGAAACCCTCTGGGACAGCATCATACATGGTGCGCGAGGCATTCCGGCCGCCTCCACTACATCAGACGGGAAATCAAGTCGATGTGGGAAGAGATGGGCAGGAGAGCGGCAACATGGTCCTGCCTAGCCACCTCTTGATCGAGCTCATGTCGTCGATCCCTCAATTCTGCGACACGTCTCGACCCATCCCGCTGCCAGATGATGATACAATTGACAGGACGCTCCGAGTGTTTGACCGTCAACCGACCGTCGACGGCCACAAAGTTGGCGTGATCTACATCGGCGAGGGGCAGATTCAAGAACAGGAGATCCTGGCGAATGTATCCGGAAGCAGCGACTACGTCGAGTTCTTGAACAATCTAGGCACCCTGACCAAGCTGAAGGGAGCCACCTTCAACACCCAGGGCCTCGACCGCGAGATGGACATTGACGGGCAATACGCCTTCTGCTGGCGTGACCGGCTGACCGAGATCATATTCCACGTCACGACCCAGATGCCAACCAACCTGGAGCACGACCCCCAGCTGTCCAACAAGAAGCGGCACATTGGCAATGACTTCGTCAACATCATCTTCAACGACTCCAGTCTGCCCTTCAGGTTCGACACCTTCCCCAGCCAGTTCAACTTTGTCAACATCGTCATCACGCCGGCGTCGCGGGCGTCCTTCATCGCCACGCGGGAGGCCAGACGCAAGGAGAGCCAGGGCCAGCCCTTCTACAGGGTGCAGGTCATGAGCAAGCCCGGCTTCCCCCAGATATCACCGGCCTCGGAGACCAAGATGGTGTCGCTCAAGGCGCTTCCCCAGTTCATCCGCCTCCTCGCCCTCAACGCCTCCGTGTTCTCGCTCGTGTGGCAGAATCGCGCGGGGGAGCACATCAGCCCTTGGAGGAGTCGTCTTCGCGAGATCCAGCGACTGCGCGAGAAACACGGGCCCAAGGCCTCGCAGCAGCACCACCACCATCACCACCTCGCCACATCGCCGTCCCCGCCGCCCATGTCCTCCGCCGGCGCGGGTATGGCACAGTTCCAGCAGCAGCAGCAGCAGCAGCAGCCGCAGCAGCAGCAATCGGCGCAGCTGCAGCAGGGCGACTCATCGCGGCCGAGCAGCAGCGTTAGGGACAGCTTCACCAGTCTGCGGCGCACGAGCGTGGCTACCTTCTTCACCAGCACGAGCGAGCAGACGTCCCACCGATCTTCCATGATGTCCGGCTCAGGGACCACGAACGACACCGAGGTCGGCGGTGGCCCCCAGGGATCGGAGGCGTTGGTTGACTCGGTCGACTTCTCTCGGTGGGCGTGATGACGCGGGGAGGAAACAACAGAGGTGGCTGCAAGGGGGAGGCTCAGCGGCCAAAGTGGGAAACATCCGCTGCGCAAGGTAGACGCGCGCTCGTCTGACAAGTCCCACCCACCGGCCCCCTCTTCCACTTCCACTCACCCCCGAAACGACACTTATTATCACACGGCGAGACGATGTGTACGATGTCATGTTTTCTTTTATTTTTTATTTTTTTTGTTTCTTGTTTTTGACGCAGCTGCTTCTTGATGGGGAATATGCGGCGTACACGGGATTTGGGAATCGGAAGCCATCGAAAAAAGTTTCATGTTTGCTTGCCTTTTTTTCTGTTCATTTCTTTTCTCCATACAGGCCCCTTGTTTATCGCCGCTTATGTCCTTAATTCCACTTCATGTCCCTCCTGTCATGTCCGAGAACGAGCGACTGGGATGGAGAAGAGAGACGGCGGCGGGGTTGCTCTTTTCAGGTCCACTAGCGTTAGGTCTTGGTGACCATGATGCCAGAGAGATATAGAGTCCTTCATGATGGTGTGGAGGATCTGCAGACGCCGAGGAAGGTCCTCAGGTTGTGCTCATGTGGCGCAAACATCTCCAGTCCAAAACCAAGGCTGTCATGTATCAGAAATGATTGGTAGCCTCGATAGAAAGTGCTGCCAAGCAGTGTCAGCTCCTCGGCCTCGTGTGATATGTGTGACAACACCATGTTTGATGGGGTGGCAAGGTGGATCCCAGACATGGGCACGGTAAGTTCTCTCCCCTCCCAGTTCTCCCTTCGTTTGTGTGACGAGATATGCACGAGCTCGGTTCCCCGGCTTTGTCAGGTTCCACAAGCAGAGCCCGCCTAGTACTGTAATGTTTGCCTAGTCCGGACCGAAGCGCAGGTGGTGTGGGTACGTAAGTGCCACCTCGGTGAGATGCGTGGGCGTCTCACTCAGCACGGCCCTCGGTTCGCAGAGCCCTTTCCAAAGATGAGGGCCAATGCGCCTCATCGGACGATAGCCGTTTATTACGACTCTTGAAGGATGTGAAGTAACCTCGGAGGGACCGGTGGGTTGGGAAAGCCCGGTGGGGGGGGGGGGGGGGGGGGGGGGGGGGGGGGGGGGTGACTGGGATCGTGGGATCGTGGGATCGTGGGAATCGCGCACTGGCATCCCACAACATGTTGAGGCCTGATTGAGTTGGTGAACGACCATTCGGGTCCCATCGCCTCTGACGCCAAGACGTCTTGTCGGCTAGCATGTCGCGTACTCCGTAGAGATGACACAAAACGGGAGCGCAGTTTCGGGATTTTTATTTTCATTTTCGGAGGCGGCCCATGTGTTGGTCAATTAGACGTCATGTAAGCATCCCGGGGTCAGGGTTCCGATCCTACACCTCTCTCGCCTTGACCGGCAGCTGCCAGCCTCACCTGGTATCGGGGTCTCCGGTCACACTAAGTTGTTATTGTATGGTCGTTCTGTTTGCAGGACACGGCTCAGGAAATGCGATGCCAAACCTCCCGGTATCTTGCCCACTGACGGAAACCTGGCCGACCTGTATCAGCCACAAGCCTTCAAGGAGACGATGGGCCCGTTCTCACCTAGGGTCTCGACACCGCTCTCGTTGGACCTGAGGCCGTCAAGGAATGCCTCGGACATGCCACGGCTGCCCAAAGAATTGCAGCACGCGCAAAGCAAGCGAACCATGACGGTATCGCGGCGGTTGACCATCTCGGGGTCATCATCTTTGGGATCGTCAGTGGAATCGCGATAATTAGACAGAATATCTATCTCCCCTCTCACCTTTGATGCAAATGCAAGTCACCCCGCCGACATCTGTGCCGATGGATGACGCCCACGGGATATCTGAAGCTGTCGGGTTGCCGGCAGGGGAAGTGTAGGTGATGGCAGTTGCTACCATGGTGGAGCCCTCGAAACCAAGAATAACGTCTCCGATAAAGCCGCTGTCAATGATCCGAGCGTATTGGTCGTACCATCCGAAGGCGTGCTTCCTCTCTGACTCCCTCGCCACCATCTCCAAAACCTCGCGAGAGTCCGAGAGCTCGCACGGCCTGAAGTTCAAGCCAGCCGAAGCAAGGTTCAGAGGCGGAGTGTCGCAGAAGCGCAACAGCCAGTCCGCCCTGATGTGACCCGTTCCTGGACCTGATAGATCCAATGGCCATCCTCGTTTCCGGAACCATTCTGTGTCTGGGTGTCCGACTGGGATGCCGTACAGAAGGCGCGGGAAGGTCGTCCCGAGCTGCACACGGTGAACTCCCCCGATCTTGCCGAGTCTACCAAGCGCCTCGTCGTGAAGTTTGCGGCCTATTCCTCGCCTTCGAAACTCCTTTTTGACAAAGAGCGCGGCTACCGACCCGATAAGTTGCTCCTCCTTGCTGTCAGCGAATGTGGTGAAGGTGGCGCAAAAGCCCAAGACGTCACCGTTGGGCGTGTCCCGGACCACATGATGCATCGCGTATCCGTCTCGTCTGAGCAGTGACCCGAGAACAACCGCGTCTAGATGAAACTGGCGGGGTACATTGTCGTTCCACAGCGCGTGTATCCCTATCAGGTCTCGCTCATAGTCGCAGGGCTGGACAGACCAGGTGGCGGGCACGTCCGTTGTCATCCTCGGCGGTAACTGGCATGTCGATCGACTTGAAGCGACCTCTCCGTCTAGTAGCAGACTGGAAACGGCACGAAGATCCGGCACCGAGAAACCCGTGGCCTTGATGACTGTTGGGAAGTCGTACTGATGTATCTCATGGGTTTCAACATGGCAGCAAAAGACGACAAGTAGCGGGCGGGCTTCGCACGCCTCCGCAACTGCGTCGGCCAGATCCGTTTGTGATGGCTCGTTGTCTGTCGAGGGCCCAGTGACAACAAAGAAGATCACGTCCGCTTTCCTAATGAAAGCGGTATGAACACCGGTGAGCCCTCCATTCTTTGTGTAAGGCACATGTCGAACCTTGAAATGCCTTTTCGCCAGCTCTTGTCCCAAAGGCTCGAAAGGGTCGCTTGCGGTGCTCGGCTGCGATCCGGGAGGGACCACCGCCGGAGTAAGGAGGAGTACTAGACCATCCTCCGACAGACATCGAGTCAGGGGAACGCAATTTTGACGATCCCACAACAAGGTTGCAGACCCAGTCGACGGTTCGCGGGAACCAGCATCTGGCATGGGGCTTTCTTCGTTAGACATTCCGGGCTGCCGTCACATGGCCGTACAATGGGAACCCTGGGCTGCGCGCGGCCTTTGACCTTTGTAGCACCTCTTGATCCTTTCCTTGCTGCCGTCCCTCCTGCCTGGTATGAAGAGACAGAAAGTACCAGCTGCCAAGGGAAAAATTGCGAAACTCGAGGAGTCTTACGGAAGACGGTGTCGGCGCTGACTTAGATATATATATAAGTCGGCGGGCTAAGAGGGGTGGTGGTTGGCGTGGCCAGAGGCTATGAGCAGACCCGTATGACGGTAGTTATTTCCATTGAGAAATGAAAGCGGGTGACGATCACATGTGGGACGTTTGAAAGATAGTTCGTGACGGTGGCCGAGAGGTATATGATATGGCCAAGCCGGCACTGGGTTTGGCACAAGCCCCGGAGAGGAGGCTTGACCTATCCCTGTAAGGAGGAAACTGTTCCAATAGACTTAAGAGAGCGAGGCGCAGAGGTGAGATGGGACAGATTACCACAGTGCCAACCCGTGGGCGGGCTAGGTTGCTAGGAGCAGCAAGTACGGACGAGATGAGCAGGCAGGCATCGAAAGCCAGGGCTGTCACTGCAGACGAGCCCTGCCTGCATTTTGTTCACCTCTGCCCGTGGACGTGTGTGGGGGGGGGGGGCCGCAGGCGAGGCCGAAATTAGGCGTCCCAGCCACATGGACTCGCCATCAGCGCGGCGAGAATGAGGTTGGGCAAGCTGGTCGACGGTGAAGTAGCAAGCCAGGATTGTCGCGCGGTTGGTCCCGCAGGGGGGGATGTTAGTCTGAAGGGATTGGATGGGAAATACAGAGGTGGATTTACGAGTGAGCGCTTGGCTAGTGTTTGGGAACCTATGGTTAGTTCGGTCGGAATGGCCGTCTTGACTCGAAGCGGCTGGCGATGGGGGGTGTAAGAATTTCCGTAAGAATTCCAGTGTATAAATCTGTGCGTGACTAGGGGTCGATGTAGTTTGGCCCACGGTTGGTTCTGATGCGGCATCTAATACCTGCGCCAGCCCAGAATGGGTAATGAGTGTGAATGCATTGAGCGAAGCATTGCGGCGGTTACAGTTTTCGGCAGTCGTGAGGCGCCATACCTGGTAATTAGTATCATGCTTAGACTGGTCGGTTGGGGGGATTCTTTGAGGACGGCTGGTAAATAAGTCATGGCGGTTCAGGTCACCCCGAGTCTGGCAGGCATGGTTGGAGACTTGTCGCCAGGTGCCATGGAGATGGCCATACCAATACTCAACCGGCCAATAAATCCCAAGATGCTTAGCCCGCAGGGCAGAGGGGTTCGAGTGTCACGGAAATTGTCCTGGCGTGGAATCCTTGCTGACGGGGAGGGAGGCAGGATCCGGTGCATCGTTGAGGCGTGGGCAGGCGGCGTGGGCGGCGTAAACCGGCGACAGAGAACGCACCGTTTGTAGCAGGCGCCGAACCGGCTCATAGCGCGAGGGGCAAATGGGCGATCTATTTGTCCATTTTGGGTGGAGGGCCAGAACAACGACCAATTCGGCGTGGCTGCACTGGTGCACTGGCCGGACAGACCATGGATCGTAACAGATGAGACCTAGTATCCACGGTCATGAATCATGACTGCTCGCGAGCGAGCAAGCAGCAGCGGCTGTGTGCGAGGTATCATACCATACCGGTAATTGCGAACTGCCGGGTCGGTCCACTAGGATTAGTTGGTGGTTTTGGTCAATGACACTGGCACCTTTTCCACCGCCTTTTACACCTTCCTTTCCCAACTTCAAAGGAACGCGCACAATGACCTAAATACTACCTGTACAGACGTACGCACCTAATGAGTCAATGGTTCATTTCCATCTGACAAGTATGGCGACAGCATTATATCCCTTTCGGACCGTTCCCCCTGCCACTTTCTCTCCGCTACTGTACGTACTACGAGTACTACACTTAGTAGTAGTAGTACTGCACTGTAGGGTACTCTGCTAGGGTAGGAGTACCTTGGTACGTGGCGTAAGGTAGTACGTAGGTAATACGTTGGTTGTCCCAAGGGAGCGGTTCCGTACCTAGATAGCGCGGCAGGGGTGCCGGACCGGACTTTCCTTACCTGCAATTGCCCCACTTCTGATATGGACGTACCGACGTACGATAACAGAGACTCAACTTCCCCAGTGCCCCGCTCCGACCCGACGCGTCTCTCATCCCGACCGGACGCGTCCCACTCTCGGCCATCATCCCCGGTGACCGCAGTCATCGCGTCCCGGCATCAAACCGGATCAATGATGCATCATGGCCCCGGCCGCTGGCGATGAGGATATCGACCTCCTCATCCAGGACGTGGTCGAAGCTTCCAGGCGCCCACCCAAGGCCCGCTCCACAAACATCAAGCCCACCGTCGCAAACCTCACCTCTGCTACCTATGATCGTGGACTGCTCCCGGACGCCCTCAACGAGCTCATCGACGTCCTCACCATCCCGACCTTCTTGGACCAGGGCAGTCTAAATGCCATCGCGAGGAACCTCTACCCCGCGACACGGGTGTCGAGGGACGTCGTGATACGGGTGGTTGCCTGTCTCGGCCATGGGCGGCTTAAGGCATCTCTGAATATCCAGGCTGCCCTTCTCCGTTGGCTTATTCTTATATATCACACCCTCGATTCGCCCTCAGTCCTTTCGCAAGCGTATCATGTTCTGTTCTCTCTCCTCGACACTGCGGCCTTAAGGTAGACTGTCTTTCGTCCCAGGTCCTCGAGAGCACCAGAAGCTCACCAGTGCTTAGACCACAACTCAGCCACCTATTGGCGTTGATCACGCGGCGAAAGCATGTTAAACCTTTTCGTATCCAGGCACTGTAAGAAGTTCCAGGGTGGTAGTGACTAGTCTCATTCCAACTGACCCGGACTGCAGCCTGAATCTATCGAGGCGAACCGGCAATGACCCCTGCCTGGTTGGCCTGCTGCGCGTCTTCAAAGATTACTATCCGGAGATCATCGTTGGAGAAGCTGTCCGCGGAAAAGCATCTGCTTTCAAGGTACTTGGTAGACGTGCCCCATGCCCACCCAGCCTTGGCTGACCAGTGCAGCATCCCGATCCCCTATGGCGAGCTCGCCTAGACGAGATTCAGGCTGCCCATGCTCAGTCCACTCGAGACCTCGATTCAGGACCCCTACATGGATTCAAGGTCAGGAGACCTGTAAATCGCGCTCAGATAAGCAAATTAGTACCGCTGGTGCGGACTTCTCATGCAAACGAGGTTGGTCAGTTTACCGTATGTAATAGTCTCTGTTACTGACGTTTGCAGGATTCCGTGACACTAGAGGAGGTCGAAAACGCTAGCAGTCTTGCACTGAATATTGACAAACTTGAACTGCCAAATCAGCTGGTTGCCGTCCTGGCCGACCCCCTGCTGCAAAAACTGCTCACATTGAGGCCAAGCGACGAGGCTTATCAACGAGTGGCGAACTGGCTGGATGCTATCCTTCAGGATGTCGTCGCTGGGAATGCGGATGGGGATACTCTTTGGGATATCATGGATGTGGTCAAGGACTTTGTCGCCCAGACAAAGGTATGCAAGGGTTTTTCTAGCAAACGTTCGCACATCGCTGATTCCACGACCAGATGCTACCGCCAGTCCTGCTCAACTTTTTTGTTCGCTTCTTCGAGCTTTGGGATGGGACTGGCCGCACCGAGTCCCTCTTCGATATTCTGCCGTTCGCGCCGTTTCGTGATTTCCAAGGTGAGCCGAACGACAACATCTTGACCTGCCCATACTAATGCATCACGTCAGAGTTGTATCAACACATTTTCCAGCCTTTCGAGACTGCAGTCTTGACTCATCGAACCCATTTCCACGGCGCCCTCCTCACCCTCTACACCAACCTTCTCCACCATTGGACAGCACTCCTCCAAGCGGATGATACACCTCCCGACCATGCAAGCCAGACGGTGGGAGCCCTTGTCCGCCATGTCAACCATCTCGCCCTCACGCTCATCCAAGCGTCGCCGACGGTGGAATCGTCCTCAGCCATCCTTGACTTTTACGAGGCGTTCGTTCGTCTAGTGACTGATGAGAACTTGAGGAATTTCGTCAGGATAGAGCTGCCCCCAGGGTCACTCATCTACACGCTCTTCTTTAGCAGCTGCTTGGCGAATAAATCTCGCCTGTGCTATATACTTGCTTGCTACAAGAGAGGATTTGAAGCTGCTATGGCGACCAGGACACGGTCAGATGGCACATTCAGGATCGATGCTCTGTCATATGACCGAGCCTATGTCAACCTCTACAATGGCTTTCTTATGGACATATGCAACTGCCTCTGGCGAGCACGCGCCTTCAGCGATGCTGAGACGAATGCGCACGGGTGCATGGTTCCCCGACCCACCATTGATGCCCTCACGTCTTACGTCTCTACCGTTGACAGGAGTTTTACGCTCGCCTCGCTTTTTGGTCTTTCGCACGGCCCGACGATTTGCTATCAGAGCATTCAGCGAGTGCGCGAACTGGAAGATGGCGAACTGGAGAAAGGGGCAACCATCCGGGCGCGGCATGCAGGACCTGTCACCCAGGCTAGCTTGGTGAGGCTGGCGACTTCGGGCGGCTTGAATCTCTCATGGCAGGACTATCGAATCAACGTCCTGACGAGTCTTTCAGACAAGGGGCTGCCGGGTATTGGGGAGCTGCTCAAGTGCACGATGACGGTGCTGAAGAAGACGATGGAGGGCAAAGGTGACGGGGGACAGAGACTATCGCAGTGAACCATGCCACTCGCTCGAATAGCTTGTATTTGTATATCTGCTGGATGTGTTGATACATCATGAAGAACTTATCTATCTTACCTTAGTTGATACTAGTCGGCCAGAACCCATGTCTCTTTTCACTTGAATACAGGGTATGCGAAGGAAAGATCAACCCCCTCCGTTCTCGAAAATAAAGGAGGGGTCAAAAAGGAAAGGAAAGGCGGTACCCACCACAGCGCTCCCCTAATTACCCATCTATACGTGTTGAAAATGCAAGCCAGCGAGAAAGCAATGTTGAGCCCCGCCCCCCGCCGAAGAACGCCATGCCTTGCTGAGGTTGAGCCCCGGATACACCAGTCCTATTGACGCCAAACATCCGACGCCGGAAACGCAGTTGAGTGCCGCTCCAATGCCCACCTGATGTCACTGACCACCCCATCGGGGAGAAGTCTAGTTCTCCTTGTGCTTCGACTCATCGCCGTATCCGCCAATCTTCATGCCGCCAAAACCATACGTCTTGCCCTCCGACCCGAGCCTGGCCTGGCTCCTGGGCCCCCTCTCCTTGAGATCCACCCTCAGCCAGCCGAGCACCAGCTCTCCGAGGCGGCTGTTGCCTGATGAGCCCACGGTGCCGTCGATGGACTCGAGCATGGTCTCTGCCCTGTCCCACTCCTTGACGGTGCCGAGGTGCATGTGGACGAGGTGGGTGGGCCAGCCGGCGAGATTGTCGAGGATGTGCGTCGCGTAGACGATGGTGCACTCGCGGAGCTCAGTCTCGCGCTTGAGCCAGCCGAGGAACTCGGCGCGGCTGAGGACGTCGAGGTCGACGGTGATTTCGTCGAGGAGGAGGACGGTCCATGGACGCACGAGACCCATGGCTAGCTGCACGCGGCGGCGCTCGCCATCGGACACGGCGTGCATGCGCCAGTTGGTGTCGACGTCGAGGAGGCGGACGAGTTCATCCCTGCGGTCGGGGTAGGCGTCCCCGCCGACGGAGCGGAGAAGCTCGTTGACGCCGATGTCGGTGCGGACGATGGGGTTGAGCACCCACTCGAGGCCGAGGTAGGTGACGCCCTCGAGGCCCTCCTTGAATGGGTCGACGCCGCAGATGGAGATGGAGTCGCCGGGGGCCATGCGCTTGCCGGCGAGGAGGCGGAGGAGGGTGGTCTTGCCGGCACCGTTGGCGCCGATGAGGAGGGTGCGGGACCGCGGGGGCAGGTCGAGGCTGATGTTACGGATGCCGGTCGAGTGGTCGGGGAAGGTGTACGAGAGGCCCTTGACCTCGACGCGAGGTGGCTCGGGAGGCGCCATGATTTTTGGGAGAGGTGGGCGTGGGGGTGATATGTCGGAGGGGCGGGGGACGGGTCACACGTTGGGTGGGAGAGGAGGAAGATGGTGGACTTGGGAGGTTGGTCAATGGACGGACCAAAACTTTTGGTAGGATATATATATAACAATTGGACAGCTTTTGAGCTGCCTGATCTGGACAATTGAGGGCTGAGAGTGGTCTGTACCCCTCATCAAATTGCCGCCCGTGAACTTGAAAAGTACCTACGGATACCGACGGAGGAGTAGTGGAAAGTGGAGCTCGACTCGGGCGGGGCGGACTTCAATGTAGCACGTACCTCTTTACGCGGAAAATGCTCCCAGCTCCCAAAGCGCGTCACGCGTCACGACTTTTCAACATCTTCCCGACAAGCACACCAGCCACAGCACAGCAAGCATGGTCTCCCTCGACGACGTGGCAGAGAATCTGCTCCACGGGCCATCGTTAGTGGACCCTTTATATCATCATCAATCCGTTTCCAAGCTGACAGAAAGTGTAACCAGCGACTCCAGCGACTCCTCCCATCCCGCACAGTCCCGCCCTGCCTCCGACTACAAGCCTCTCCACACCTACGACCTCGACAAGGCGCGGTCCTACAAGCAGCAGTATGGCGACATGTACTTTTTGCGGCTCACCAAGATTAAGCCCGCGGTCGAGGAGGCTGCCTCGGCTGCCTGGGACGGCACGGTCATCGCGGGCGAGGAGGCCAAGCGGGTGGAGCGAGTGCTCGACGTGCGTCAGGGCGAGCTGTGCTGGGTCGTGGGTACCGTGTTTGTGGCCATGCCCCTGAAGCCGGATATCCTCGAGGACGTGTCCAAGGATGTGAGTCTTTCCGCCAGCTCCAGCCTCGCCAGCAGGCGGTGGGGGGGGGGGGGGGGGGGGGGGGGCGGCGACGGGGAAGCTAACCTGGTTGCCAGCGGTGGATATCTGCTCCGATCATGCCCGAAAAGTACTTCTCAAACATCGAAGAGAACGAAATCATGCTCGAAGACGACTCCGGCCGTATCCGACTCTCGGGCGATCTCCTTAAGTCAGTCAACCTAGTCACCGGCTGCATCGTGGCCGTCATGGGCACGGAGAACCCTAATGGCGCGCTCGAGATCATCGACGTCAAACTCCCGGACCTTGCCCCGCAGCCCGAACGATGGAGTCTAACCAAACTCTCCAACAGCAAGGCTAAGCTAAAATCCGAGGACAGAGACGAAGAGATGGAGAATGTATCACCCAATGGGGGTAAAAAACTGGCCATAGTCTCCGGGCTCTCCTTCTCCAGCTCTGATGCCTCGTATGCTCTGGAGCTCAACCTCCTCCTTGAATATCTCTTGGGCGAAGCTTTAGGGCCCGCGGCGCAGGCGGAGATCTCCCAGATCAGCAGGCTAATCATTGCGGGAAACTCAATCTCCACGGCCAAGGCAGAGCATGAGGAGACGAGGGAGAAGAAGGTCAGCAAAAAGTATGGCTACGATGCCAGCGCGTACAACGCCATCCCTTCCCAGCTGTTCGACGACTTCCTCGCCGAACTGCTCCCCTCTCTGCCCGTCACTCTACTCCCGGGTGTGCTGGACCCGGCCAATGCGAGCTACCCGCAGCAGCCTATCCACGCAGCCATGTTCCCGACATCACGAAATTTTGCCAAGAACCCCGGGTCGAACGATCCTGGATGGTTTGACGCCGTGACAAATCCATGGGAGGGTGAGGTCGAAGGCTGGAGGGTGCTAGGGACGGGAGGACAGAACATTGATGATGTGTTCAAGTACGTCGAGAGCGATGACCGGCTGGGCATGATGGAGGCCATGTGCAGATGGCGCTGCTGTGCCCCCACTGCGCCGGATACCTTGTGTGAGTGCCATTCTCTCTGAAGAACCCCTTGTGGTCTGGTATAAGGCTGACATCTCTACCAGGGAGTTACCCCTTTCAAGACGACGACCCCTTTGTGCTGAAGGACTGCCCGCATCTTTACTTTGCTGGCAACCAGCCTGAGTTTGGAACCAAGATCATACACGGACCGGAGGGTCAGTCTGTCAGGCTGATCACGGTCCCGTCATTCGCAGCCACAAAGGAGATTGTACTCGTGGACACGGAGACGCTGGAGGTCAGCAAGGTGCAGATCGCGACAGGCTAGCAAACGGGGAAAGTATCACGGTAGCATGGAGTTTCGAGATATACTCAGCGGATTCATACCCCGGACCACCGAGAAGGGCGTCATTTTCTTTTTATTCTTCATCGAACCTGGAAGCAACTGGAGCATTGATGCTATGACTCCCTGTGTGGATTAATTCCCCGTCGCCTTTTTCACCCGTGTCGCCTTGTTTGACACCATCAGCCGCGGCCCCTGAGACCAATTCGACGCCTATAAGCAAAACAACGTACGGTCTTGAGGGTGATCATCACTCTCACTCTCCGACTGCCTCCTCGAGCAATTTCACGGTTCCCACCATTCCGGGGCTTCACTATCAAGCAGAACGTTTAAATCCCGGTAATCAGAGCCAACTCGGCGGCTAAAACTCGCCCTCAAAACCATCATCCTCGTCCTCATCGAAGGGGTCCGCAAGTGTCGAGTCCGGCATGTGCCCGCGAGAGAACCGTCGACAGCATAACTCCACCTCATGCTCGAGATTCAACATGGCGCGCCGACATCTGTCAGCCATCCTCTGGCGCTCGTCGAGCATGGCCTCGTCGCCACGCCACGGATCTTTGTCTCCTCGCATGATGCCCTTGTGGATGCGCATGGGACCTAGGTTGGCACACATGCGGGCAGCCTTCTGGCTCTTGTCCAAATACCGGCTGTCTACTTCAATGCGGATGAACCGGGGTAGGAGCTCGTGCATGGCGGCCATGACGGGTGAGTCCTTGGCGAAGAATGGGACGAAGGTGTACGTCACCTCTCCCTCTTTGAAGAGACCATGGACCATGGGGTGGATTCTGATTGTCAGTGTGCGGATGTTCGTCTTGAGTGGTCGTCTCCCTGGCCAGATGGGCAACCCGTCCTTCTTGGCCTTGGGCGGGTGGTTGAAGATCTGAATAGCGTCCGCCATCAATTTCATGGTATCCTCGCCATAACGGTTGTGCTCCGCCTCGACAATGATGTAGCGGAACAGCGGATAGTACTTGGCGAAGTGTACATCTCCGCCCCCGGTGGCAGCCTGCGCCTTCGCACCGCGAACCGTACGGCGAGTCGGAAGAGCCCGGCGAGCAGGCCTTTCATCGTCATAGTCGGAGTCAGAGTCCGCATCATCCTGGCCGTCAAACTCGCTGTCCTCCGCCGCGGTGGAACCATCATCCTGCGCCAGCCACTCCACGTCGACTGGTGGAGGAGCCGTCTCCGGGGTCTTGTCACGCAGGCGGTAGAGGAACCGATTACCTCCGTAGAGGACCCGGATGCCCTCCCAGAAGAATGTCTTGCAGACCCGGAGGATGGCGGGATGCAGAGTCGGGCCAACAGTTTCTCTGAAGAGACGATTCGAACGTGCCCTCTGCGTTTGGTGGGTCGTCCGGGTCTTATTCTTGTATACCTTTGTCCATCCCCCGTGGACGTGGATAGGCTCATCGTGGACGAGCAGATGGCTGAAGATGCGCTCTCGGACCTCGCAGGGCAGGCCTTGGAGGGTGGGTGGGTTTCGGGCCTCCATGAAGTCTTGATCGTCTGTGTCATCGGTCTCCACGTCTTCACGCTGTGCCTTCTGCGAGGTCCTCTTCCGTGAATTCTCCTTCCGGGGAGCTTTGTTCCCTGGGGCCTTCTTCACTGGGGCTTTCTTCAGTTCTGCTTTCTTCACCGGGGTCCTCACATCTTGTCCCCCCTGGAGCTCCTCATACATCTCCTTCCAATGGCGGGGGTCATCATCCAGAGGATCGGGGAGATTCGGGTACGGCGCATGCTTAGGTATCGACGGATCGCCAGGGGACAGCGGCGGCGAGGGCAGGTCCCATTCGAACATCTCATAGCGGAGGCAGCTTCCCGGGGTGGTCCTCTCGAAATCTTGCCTTAACGGCATCTCGAGCCGCACATGGTGACCTGCGTCGTCCATCTCCGCACGCTTTCTCTTGCAGGGTCGGGTAGGTGCGGGTGATCGCCGGAGCTCCTCGATTCTGTGATACCTAGCTGGTCTCTCCGGCTCGGGGCTCTCGGGAGGGGACGCAATTTGTGCCCTGCCGTCGTCCTCTTGCCCGTCCACGTCCGACGTCATAGGGATGTCTCCATCTGCATCATGCTGGTGTTCCAGGAATGCAGCGTCAAGTTGCATGTTATCTTCGGTGGCCTCACTGTCCGTTTCCTGAACGGCCGTATTACCCGTGCGGTAGTCTTGGCCTCGGCCGCCTTCGCCACTGTTGTTGCTGCCGGGCATGGTCTTGTTGCCAGACACTGGAGGTGCCCGATTCCAGTCGGTGACGTTCATCTCCATGGTCTGACCACTAACCATGGATGGCGACTGTTCTTGCAAAGTCAACCTGGAAATATCAGGGGTCGAACGGGATGCGTTGGCGGGGGTATCCAGTCGTCCCCCGTGCTCTTGAAGCCCTGGACTGGGACTGTGAGAGCCATCCGGCATGGAAGTCGGCGTCTCATGGCGATCAACGTTAGGGGTGCTGTCCTTCGGGCCGGATGTCTTGGCCGGTGTGTCCAAGCGTGCTGTGCTCTCTCGGGATCCAAAGCTCGGGTTATAAGATCCGTCCGGCACGAACAATGATGATTCGCTGCGACGTGGTGCGGTATCGCTGGGAGTTGGGACAAACGAGGCGGTCGACGGCGTGTCTGGGCGTTCTGGGCTCGATTCGAGCCCGGGGCTAGGACTGTACGATGAGTCCGAAACGAAGAGAGAACCCTCGTCGCAGTAAGCGCGCGGGGTTTTGGACTTTTGGCGAGATGCGTTGGTGGGTGGGCTCGAGCGTTCTATGGTCTCTCGGATCTCTGGGCTGGGACGCTGAGACGTGTCCGTCACGTATTGCGACGATCCGTCCATGGTGACGGATGTTGCTCTGGAGCTGGATGTGCTTGGGGCTGAGCTTGGAGGGGAGTATTTCTGAGCGTGGAGAAGGTGTTGCTTGTTGGGGTAATTGCTACTAGAAATGGGGCGAGGTTATATGAGAGGGGAGGGGAAGTGTAGGTGGCAGAGGGATGTTGCATAAGGAAAAGGTGTGGGAGAGAAGATGATTTGGTGTTGAATATTGGTGCAGGTGGGAGAGAATGATCTATGAGTCGGGTGGGGAGGATAAGAAATAAAAGGCTCGAGAAGATGCCGTAGAAGAGATAAAATAAGACTCAAGGCATGATATGTGTGTGCTTTGGCGGTAATTAGGCTGCTGGAGTTGTTGCTCGTCTCCGCCGTGTAAGTGTAAATGGCCTTCTCCTCGTCCAATGTTTGATATGTCTCGGGCTGCACCGGGGCACAAAAACAAAATTTGCCAGGCCACATTGACACTTTGAGACTGCACGGCCAAGGCCACCTCAGATACCGACCACTCATAAAAGACGAGTACCCGTCGCAAGTGCCGTAAACATGGTTAAGACATCCCAACTCCGAGCCCTAAAACTCCACGAGCGTAAAGGAAATGGCGGCATCATTTGCTTGAATCAGAATCCCATCCCCCCCCCCCCCCCCCCCCTCACTTCCTCGCTGGCCTACCCTTCCCCTTCCCAGCCTTGGCCTTCCTCGCCTCGATAAACTCCTCCATAAGCTGGTGCAGATCCGGATTCTTCCTCGCCAGCAGCAGGACATCATCCGTCGTCACCGTCGTGCGGCCCGCGTGTGCGCTGAAGTTCTCGAGGTCGATGGCAACATTCTCTGTGCGCGCGGTGTCAGGGGGGTAAGAAGAACCAGTGCGATGCAAAAATGAGAGAGAGAAAAGACTCTCACCTATCTGCGTCCACACCAGCTCCGTCAGCGCCCCGATGAACTGCGGCGTGGCGTTGCGGTTGCGCTTGAGGGACTCCTCGTCGACGATCTGGCCGACGGCGTACCACAGGGCAGCCTTGAGGCGCTGTAATTTTTTTTTTTTTTTTTTTTAATCGTCAGCATCGCTCGCTACCGGTCTCTGCATAATCGTGGAGTTCGTCAACTTACGTCGAGGTCTTCTTCCTTTGTCGTGTCGGCCATGCTGGCTTGGGGGGGTGCTTTGGTGATGCGAGGTTCAAGGTGGGTGAATTGGTGGGGGTCGTTCGGTCGGGGCGCGTTGGGAGGTCGCGTCGCGGGGCATCTACTTCAATTTAAAATGCCGAGACGTGGGTGAGGTGAGCCTGGTCGGCGTCTATACGCAACTACTTGACTACCCTGCGGTATTCGTATATACAAGAGATATATGGCATATATATCTTGCGTTAATATAGGAAAAGAAGACACATATTCACGTTTATAAGTCATGAGCTATTAGAAAGGACGGTTTCGTATATGGAAAATTGCTAATTTCATCCAAACTCCAGTCTCTTTGTATACATATATTTATATATATATATAGGCATGTATGTATTTTGGGCTCCACTACCCTCCAAAGACTTATATATAACCATTACATCCCCCCCTTAGGGTAACATACATTCCTTTTCCTTACCTAATAAGCTGGTGATCTGTTGCTAGAGCCCCAGCACTTCACGCCTCGCACACGCGTGTCACATTCTCCCGACGTTGGTCATATTTGGGACGGAATGTGAATCGGTGGCTGACGGCACGACGGTCGGCGACAAATGCCCCCATGTCGCTTCAACGTTTGATACAGTTCCCAGGCGGCATCCCACCACCTGGGTACGGTAACCTCCTGAGAGAATGGGTGCTATTTCCTTCGGCCCCAGGACGACACCGCAGATGCTCGCGAGCGGCTTAACGGAAGTGGAGGGTTGAAGTTATTGTCGGGTTGGGGCTAGTTGCGCCTGTTGGAACTTATGCCACTGCTGTACGCAGTAGGAGAGCCAGCGGGAGATGAGACGGTGGGTGAGACTGGACCGGGCGATGTGGGCTTCTCTGAACTTCCACCACAAGGCGCAGGGTTCGCAAACGGACGGCACGTACCACCGAAATCACCTCCGCTCTTGAAGCTGTCCGAATAATCCCCATTGTTGATATCGATACGCGACTCGTAGGCCAGGCCACCAGGGACTGACCATTCCGTGCTGAAGAGTGTATACTCTCCCACGCAGTCGCCCTTCGCGAGGTCGATCGTCGCATTCTGCAGCCGAGGTGACGGGCTATTACTCTGCGGCGTCTTGTACGAGGCATATGCCCGCGCACCTCCGCTGACCCTGTCGTTGCGTACGGCAGCCGTGACGGTCAAGGCGCCTGAGGATCCTAGGAGGCAGCTCTGGGGCAGCTGCAAGAGCACAGCATCCTGGAGAGGATACCCTTTGCCGTTATTGTCGTAATACTCATGCGACCCATCGACGTAGTTAACAGTAACGGCAAAGGATGAGATGCCGGTGGACGCAGGGATATTCTCCTTGATGGGGAAGAATGCAAATGTGTCATCGAAGCCCTGGCCGACGCCCTGGACTGTTGTAGTGATGGTGCAGCCGCCGGAGCCGCAGTTGGATTCTCCATCGCGATTCTTGTACGCGATGGTAACGGACTCTATGCTGTGTTCGTGAATCATGGTGGTCCTGACCCGAATGTATCCAGTGAATCGAAGCACCCTCCCGCCCCCGGTAAGGGTGAGCTGTAGATTGACCGGCTTGACATCGTAAGGGGTGATGGGTTCCGTCAGGGCCACACCGGGCGGCACCACCTCAACCATCTTTTGCAGGACTTTCCTGCAGACGTCTTGGAAGGTCTGTGGGTCTGTCAAGGCCTTGACCGTTGCATTTCCGTCCGAGTTGAAGACCTTAAAGTCGCTGTGCTTGTTGATCTTGACGGCTGGGCCGACGACTAGCGGGTTCTTGGTGGATCCATTGAGGTACTCGGTGACAACCCTATTGTCGAAGACGGCGGCAGACGAGTCGAGTTCGATCTGACCATTTCTCCCAGTGCCGGATGGCACGATATCTGGGAATTGCTCAGAATGGACGCCGCCAATGGAGTGGCCACAAGCGGTGAGCTGTATCATCTCCTCCACGTTAAAACCCATCCTGTCAAACTGCTGCTCGAACATCATGGGTGAATTCTCGGGCTGTGGAACACCGCTGCTGCCTTTGGTAGTCGCATCTTTCCGTCCAGCACGAATCGGCACCGCCGGACCGCCGCAGGATCGCACCGACATGTACACGCCCAGTGCGATGAGGTCCGCGAGGCTCGATTTCCTTGATAGGTAACGAGCCATGAACTCGATAGTCGCGCTGAGCCCAGGACCTTTATTCTCGCCGTTTGTCAACTCGTATTGCAGGGAGGCATCCAAGCCGCCAGCCCTGAAGTATAGGCTGGCTGTCGACATGTCGTGGAAGGCGGTCCGCAGCCACTCGGCCGCGTTCAAGCGGCCGGGTCCCGAGGCTTCGTTGCCACAGGGGCTGACGGTGTCTGCGAACTTGCGGGCGCGAAATGACGCCAGTTGGAACATGATTTCCTCCAGTTCGTCGATTTCGGACGGCCAAGTGGGATCGGCCAGGACGCCGCCGGCCAAGGCCAGAAGGGTTAGTAAGAAGCCAGACTTCATCCTGACGGTGTTGTATCTAGAAGCCAGCACGGGGGTCGCTTTTCTCGAAGCCAAGCTGAGATAAATTGCTGAGAGCTTATGCACAGCTTGCCAATGACCAAAATCACAACGCAAGACAAGGACAAGGACCATAGAGAGTGCCACTTGGTGTTGAAGAAGCTCGAGTCGACCCGGACAGAGAAACAGACGCAACAAAATAAAAATAAAACCCGAAGATCCCTGGATCCATATGTCTAGCTACCTTGTAGCCAGAACAAAGGATCTCGACTGGACAGCATGACGGGCAACACGTCTCTGTGACAAACATTGCGGTAATGGTGAGTCGCATCAACGGCGTGGCGCGTGATGTTTGCGCTCGTATTGTTAGCCTGCAGACGCCGAGGCTGCCCGGTTACCAATTATTGACTGGGCCCCTGGGTACAAGACGCCCTGAGCCGCGAGACGGATACAGGAGCCCTGGCTCAATGTAGCCGGGCTGACGGCATCTGTTGGCATCTGCCGGGACACCGCAGAATGGTCCTCTTGCGGTGCATGGGTTCTACCGAAGAGACCATGCGATTCGTGCTTTCATGCAATTGTGAGGGCGGTAGGCCGGGTGATATCTGTATGTGATAGATGCAGGTGGCCGGCTTGGCCCTGGTTGGATCCACGGACAGCTTCTCAGGGTTCTCAGGGTTCTCGCTCGGGTCTCTGTAGAGGCTAGCGGGATTGTCGCGGGCTGAAATACTTATGTATTCGCCGCAGCTTGGGCTAGGGTGGCCCCTAATATTGCATCGTCAACACCCGAGACTTTCATGTGGCCGCACTCCTGTGCAGCGGTCTTTCCGGTGTGGATGAGGCGTGTTTTTGCCTCCGCGGGGATGAGCGCCAAGCAGACTGCCGCAGGGATATTGGATGGACGTGTGTTCCCGAGCTGAGCTGTTTCTGTGTGAAAGGAAGACGTGACAGGTAGGTTTTCAGTCAGGCCCGGAATATTGCATTGGCTGATGGACTGTGCCCAGTGAGGAGTTGAGCGGTAAAATGAGGGTTTTCATGTCCAAGCAGCACCCCACAAGAGATCGTCAGAGGTTGGCAGGAAGCTCAATCGATGCGAGCCTATTGTGACCATGGTCTGAATCGGAGTCGCCATCTTTGGCGCCGCAATCGGCTTCGCGTACCCTTCGGCTCGAATTCTAGCGTTAGCACACGCCGCATTGGGACTGGAAGCGTCATGTAAAGGGCCATGGGGCATGGGTGGGGCAACCCTTTTGGCCGGGCAAACAAACGGACACCATCCGCTGGTCTAGCGGTCATCGATCCGATATGGCTCGTTGGGGACGGACGGCACCGGCACCTTATTTGTTCGCCGCACCGGGTCGCCAACAAGGCGACCAGGAGAATCCATCCTGGAGTCTCCCGCGCGGCTGACGTGTGCTACACACGGCCCAACGGGGCTGAGCAGCCCAGAGAGAGGCCTCACTCACGGTCGCAGTTGGTGCCAGTTGACTCTTGCCAGCGGACGACTTTAGCCATGGATCCTCGGCGATAGAGGCTCCGAAAACAGGTTGCGGTGCTAAGCTGCAACAGCCCCATGCAATACTCGGGTCATTGGAATGCAATGCGAAAGAAGCTCTCGGGGCGTCAAAAGTTTGAAAGTTTCTTTCCCCACTAGTCCACAGGAGGTTTGACATCATGGCTTGACTTTGGAGGGGAAAGTGTGGCGCAGGCGACCTCTCCGGTTTAGAGTTTGGGCCGGGACTTCTGGGCCCGTGGCTTAGCATTTCGCGTGCGCCAATCAGCGATATCTGTCCCTACCTCAGCCCCACTGATCTGACGACATGATTGACAGGTGGTGGGGCAAGCCAGATGCAGGACCCTGACCGGTCCAGGCAAGAGCAACACCAAGACCTCGAAGGCAAGAACCACCCACAGAGAGCAGCTGTATCATATGAGGTATCCTGGCTAATAATACCTGCTAGTCGATTCACCTAATTTACCCGTGGTTGGTAACACTGGAACCCCGGCCTGTTACACCATAAAGTACCAGGTATTCGAACGTAACGGGGACTGCCGCAACCAATAACTGCCTGGACACTTAAGCATCCCGGGACCCGGTTCTTCTATCCATCGAACTGTGCTTTCTCTTTCAGCGCCGCCTCATTCACGTAATTCATTTACATTTCGTACTAGACATCTTCGTACAACCCCGTTGCTGGAGCCGTCAGACGCCTGTCGATCTGACTCCTAGCGAACTATTAAAACAACAGAAGTACTGAGCCAACAGCTACCATCACCGCCATCGTCATCACCACCACCACCACCACCACCACTACCATGGGCGCACGATCGGGCTTCGCCCTCAAGTTCCTCCAGTGGTTCAACCGCGGCGTGCAATTCCTCTGCGCAGCCGTCGTCCTCGGCATCTACTGCTACTTCCTCGCCACCCTCGCCAACCACGACTTCCACATCTCCGACACCATCCGCGCCGTCACCGGCATCTCCGGCGCCGCCGTCCTCTACACCATCGTCGCCCTGCTGGTCCTCTGCTGCCTCGCGGGCAAGACCTTCACCGCCCTTCTGGCCATCATCCTCGACGTTGCCTTTATTGGCGCCTTCATCTACGTTGCCGTCGCCAACAAGAATGGCGCCAGCAGCTGCCAGGGCTACCTCGACACGCCGTTCGGCAAGGGACAGGGCGACAAGGTCGCTGAGGGAACCGATGGATTTACAGTACTGCCCAGCTTCCACACGGCTTGCCGTCTGCAGACGGCCTCTCTTGCCGTGGCCATCATTGCCATGTAAGTCACCCTGTCTCTGTCTCTTATCTCGCCCGCCCAAACCAAAAGGATCAATCTCAAGTAACCGTCACCGTAGAATCTTCTTCATCTTCTCTATCCTCACCGAGGTTGCCCTCGTCCGCCACCACCGCAAGGAGAAACGCTTCGGCCCCGGCCCCGCCAACAACTACACCTCGGGCTACTCTAAGAAGGGCGGCATTCTCTCGCGCCTCTTCAGCCGTAAGGCGACCAGGGACGATACCGAGAACGCTCTCCCCGCGCACACCACCCCGCACCAGCTCGACGAGCGCCAGAGCTACGCCACCGAGAACACCGCCATCGGCCAGCCCAGCGGCGAGTACAACAAGTACGAGAATGGTTTCGGTTATGTCGGCCGTCAGCCCGCCCCGGCGGCTGCCCCAGCGGCTGTCCCGGGCGTTCATGAAGCTCCCGCCCTGGACTACAGGTACGGCGACGGCACCTATGATCGTGCCCATATGTGATACGGAATACGTCCACGGTCAGACTGTATGGGACATTCATACCGAGCTTTGAGACATGGAGAAACGAACACCACGAGGTGGTAAAACATGATTCCTGGTACATCAGGAACATCGAACGTGGAATCCGAGACAGAGCCGAGAGACAGATGATACCAAGTAATAATAATAAAAGTAATAGTTAACCTCAATCGCTTCAAAAGCTCTATTTGTGTCGCACTCCCGTGGCTCTAATCAACTCGCTACTAGCCGCTACCTGCCCTCGGCCCCTTTCCAGCGCTGGAGCCGTATCATCCCCATCCCTCGACGTGGTCCATATCACTCATCCGATCATCGCCCCCAATATCCCCCCAGTTGATATCCAGCTTCTCCAGCTCTCTCGTGAAGAAGTCCTGCTCCTCCCTCAGGGCCGTCCGAATCTCAGGCGCAATCTTCTCGGGGTACCTCCGCAGGTTAAACCAGTGCGTCAGGCTACGCAGGGCCTGCTCCAGCGGCAGCGCGGAGTCGACCTCGGCATCGACATCGCTCCCCGCGAGCCACTCGTCGCGCAGGTCCGGCCGGCAGTGCAGGTACACGGCGGTGATGACGCGCATGTTGCCCTGGCGCCACTTGCGCCCGCAGTAGGGCACCTGGTTCTTGAAGAGCTTGAGGGTGTACAGGCGGAGCTCGGGCTGCGGGATCTTGAGCGACTTGCGGATGATGGTGGACGACTTGTACTGCACCAGGAGCAGGTTGCGGTGGGCCTTGTCCTTGCACATCTTTTGCATGATGCGCAGGTAGTTGATGAGCGAGAAGAAGTTGCGCCGCGAGAAGTCCGTGATGGGCTCCTCGGGGAGCGTGGTGACGGGGTAGCCGAGCTCGTCCACTTCTGGCCTTGTCGACGCCGCGTTGGGGTCGCTGTCCTTGGCGTCACCGTCGTCTTCGCCCAAAATGCTGCTGCCGAAAAGGTTGCTGGACGGCTGCTCCGTCTGCGCTGGCCGCTGTCTCCTGATCGGTGGCGGTGCGGCCTCATCTTCGCTCTCCTCGTCCGCGGGCTCTTGCTCCTCCTCGCCTTCGTTGCCGCGCTCGGGCTCCTGATCCTTTAACCTGGACCTCAGGTTGCAAAAGTGAAAGAAGCTAACCCAATAAATCAGCCCATGCTCCATTGGTACCGTACCCCGTCGCTAGATGATGTACTTACCTATTCTCCACGCGGTCCGTTTTGCTGTCGACCACTTGCTGGATGTCCTGATGCGCAAACAACTTAAGGACCAGGGGCACATAGTTGGAATCCAGAAGTAACTGGGACAGATACTCAAACTTGAGCACATCTGGGTTTCTTCAGTCAGCCGCACGGAACGTCCCGCTTTGCGTCAGGACCAAAACACAAGGCACGGGGAAACTTACGAGAAACACGGAGCCACTTCAGTAGGAGCAGCAGGATACCCGTCATGGCTTTGGTTGTGATCTCGCGGCCCCGTGCCGCTTCAAGCTCCTCCGGCGAAGGCTCAGGCGCCTCGGCCTGAGGGTTCTGCCCCTGCCCCTGCCCATCCTGTGGCCTCTGAGCGGCAGCCCCGCCGCCATTAAACCCGGGATTCATCCCTCTTCCGGCCATTGGGCTTGGCCCTTGTTGCTGAGGCTGCTGTTGCGACACGATGGCCGTCACGTTCACTAGGATCGGACGGAGGAGGACAATCACCAGTGATTGGAGGTGCGGCAGTGCGTTGCGCTGAGACGGTTAGCAGGGTACCTCCCTAAAGGGACGGGGGAACCAACATAAAAGTTCTCTACTGCTTGGAGCCTTTGCCTGTCGCGTTCTGTTAGCCGCTCCGGCCGAGGACCGAAATCCGGCCCTGCATCACCCGGAGGTGGTGGTCGCTTCTCCTTCTTCTCCTTCCCTTCAGCCTTGAATTCTTTAAGAAGTTCGCGATCTTCTAGTGTGAGTTCATTGAGGTCGAGGTCCTCGATCGCGTCATCGTCTTCGTCCCCGTCACCCCCACCGTCCTCATCCCATCCCCGTTCATATCGGAGGAACTTCTCGCGTTCTTCCCAGAGCTGCCGTGTCGCCCGAGTCATCCTCACCCGGCTCGAAAACAGCTCGCCGGCCTCGAGGATCGAAGCGGGAATATCGCTGCCCTCCCACCGGCGGCTGACGAGTGCCTGGTTAATGCCGGCCAGACCCTTGCCACCGGCGCTATTACTGGTAGCATCGAGGGGAGGGTACATGAAGGGGAAGTTCTGATTCGTCTGGTAATTCTGCTTCTTACCGCCCTTACCAAGTGCCGGAGACGGGGGAGGGGACGGGGCTGGTGTCGCTATGTGGACGGGCTGATGAAGGATCGAGGCTCCTCCGCTATGTGCGTTTGGTGGAGCCGGGAGTATGCCATTTGATGCGCTGATCCTCGTAGTCTGATTCGGTATAGGCGGGAGAAGCGAGGTGTTTTCTGCTTCAAGAGGGATCGCGGGGCGTGGCGGTACATACGCCGGATACTTTGACGTGATCTCCTGGCGGAAGACATGGTAGTCCAGGGGTGACGCGGTAATGGTCTCCTTGTTCAAGCCGTCGGCGTCTCTCTCGCCAGTGGCGACCTTGACTGCTTCGAGCTCTTCGCTGGTTCCAAAGACTAGAAGGATCGACTTCCAGAACAGCAGGATGATCTGTCTGTGTCAGCACCGCCACCCTGCCACTCCCCCTTCAAAGGCCATGGATTGGTGCTCACCTGAGTATGAGGCATGGCATATTGCTCGTCCCACCGTAACTTCGCTGTCGCCGTCATCATGAAATCGACCAACGACGGGTTCAACCCCACTGCAGCCGCCCATGTTAACCCGGGTGACACGAACTGCGCATGTGTCCCACACTTACATAGCTTGCCGTATGTCGAGGACATGTCCTCGGGATCGTTCAAAGTCTCCTGAATAGCAATGTACATAATTGTCATGAGATTCATCAACTCGTCCTGCGACTCCTGGGATTCTTGAGGACTGCCCTGCTGCGCATCACCGGTCCTGAGCCCTCGTTAATTGTCTCGCCCCCGCAAAGGTCGGCATGGCGTATCTTACCAGTGGAGCTCGAAGCTGTTCCGGAGAGCCTCCCACACAACGGGGAGTCCCTCGAGCGAAGTGAGGCACTCCACGCCGGCCTTGATAGCCTGCAATTGAGAGATACTAGCCACAGAGCGGCTACCCCCCGCCGTCATATTGGCCATGGCCGTGTCGCCCCATCTCCCCAGGACCAGGTACACGAGCTTTCCAATCGACGCAGAGCGCAGCGCAGCATCGTTGGACTGCACCCCAGCAATGGCCGCGCGGACAAAGCGCGTCCGCGTATCGTTATCAGCGTCGTCCCAGGCACTGCCGCTGCCAGCCCCTCCCTCGTTGTCCCAGTGCCACTCAAAGGCGCGCTGCGCCGAGTTGAGCCGCACCCACTGCCAGTACTGGTACGTAAACCACTCGTCAATCTCCTCGGCGTGCGGGCCCATGTCTGTGTACTCGAAGTCGTAGGCTAGCGGGTCGGCGCGGTGTACCTCGGCGACAATGCGGCGGAGCTGCAGCAGTGACAGCGAGTCCGTCGGTGCAGCCTCGACGGCCGTCAATGACGCCTGTTGTTGTTGCTGCTGCTGCTGATGCTGCTGTGGAGGATCGGGCGCTGGCGGTGCGCCTTGCATGGTATTACGCTGGAGCGGCGGTCGTTCGGGCGGAGGAGCTGGTAAAGGTTTCTGGCTGGACTGGTCGACATTGGGGCCAATGTCTACGACCTCACCCGTGTCTGCGACGTCTCCGGTCGGTTTGGACGCGTCCGCCTCGGCTTGTGGCTCGACGGCCACCGGATCGGCGGCGTTATTAGGCCACATTGATGCGAATCGCTCTGCCTGGGCTGTCGTCGGTCCGTCCAGTCTTGTTCGATCACGCAGGGCTTGCTCGGCGGCTCATCGTTGGAGCTGCTGCACTGGTTGAGTTTTGGGTGCGCGCTTTACGCCATCAATTCCGTGGAAGATGCTTCGATAGGGAGTACTCCGTCGGGTCGCGCGTGTGCGAATCCCGGTGTTGTCACAAGTGGTTGATGGGAGGCTGCCTGCGTCGATCTGGGAGGTCGCGTGGAGGTGGTTGGACGTTGGCTTGCTGCTGGTTGGTGGGGCGGAGCGCCGCCGAAACGGACAGAGCGATATCAGACGAGAGCAGCAACAGCAAGGAAAGGAACGCACGAGGACAAGTCGTATTACCTCAAATACTCTACCATTTTACAATAGATAAGTGAGCAGGCTTAAATTAAAAGGGTATCAAATCCACAGCGCTCGCCATCCACCTCCCATCAACTAGGTAGACCCATCCAAGCCACTGCCCGAGTCGGCAGCACCCTGTCCACCCTTCGCAGCAGCCTGCTTTTTCTCCTTCTCCTTCTCCCTCCTCTTGAGCTTCTTCAATCTGTTCAGCCTCTTCTTCTTTTCCTTCAAGTGCTCCTCCTTCTCCTCCTTCAGCTGCGCCGCCGTCTTCATCTTGTCCTTCTCGGCCCTTAACTTCATCCGCAGTGCAATCCTGCGCTTCTTACCCGGGCGTTTCCTCTTTGCCTCCGTAGATTCTAAAGACGTTGATATCGTGGTTGCTTTCTGGCCAGATCCGGGTTTCTTCTTCGTCGTCGCCGTGATATGCGTGACCTTCCACGGCAGCTCCATGCTCCACCACCGCGACTGAGAACGTGCCAGCACCTCATCTCCTGTGACGGCGGAAGCCTTGAACCTCCGTCTCTGATCCTCCGTGAGATCCTTTGCGAGGTAAAATGACGTGGGCCGTTGTTTCAGGATGGCGCCCTCGCCCTGGCACTCGCTGTCGTCCTCCAGCACGACCTTTGTCGGTGCCGTGCCTGCGCCTCCAAACAGGTAAAAATCGTACTCCTCGGGACCTGAACGCTCCCCCTCGCCACCTTTCATCTCCACACCCTCCGTCTTCCGACTTGCTGCCGCCCCGTGCGATGAAGAGGCGATGGCCTGCTGCTGCTTGGGACCATCCTCCAGGTCCAGGCCTAGTGAGCGCGCCACCTGCGCCTCAAGCTGCGCCCTGATCTGCGCGTCGGCCTCGCTGTCGCTGTCCCCTGAGACGCCCGACTCATTGAGGTCTTCACGGCGGACCCTATGTCGCGGGTCAGCGATGCGGCTCGATGAAATCTCGGCGAACGGGCAACGAACCTCTTTGCCTCGGGGATCTCGAACATGGCGGCGGTGCGGCCTCTCTCTGCTGAAGGAACACGATCCTTATCGATTTTTGAACGGCCTTTACACAATTGAGGGACGCGTCGGGAGGCGTGACGAGGCACTAGGCTGAGAATGGGGGTGTTGTGTAAACTTGTGTTCTGCGATGCATTATCGGAGGGTGAGATGGTGGTGTTGCTGTTCGTCAATCAGGATCCAGGAACACCTGTGGGGAACCGGCATTGATAACGACCTTATCGGATCGGATTCCCACTCAGACGCCATCCTCCCATCCCGCCTTAAATTCCAGTTGCTTTGGCCTCCTGAGTGGCTGTGATCTTGCTGAAGGCCAGCCGCTAGTCCTAATGTAGAACCTCGTTTGAGTGCCCCCTTTTCTGTGCCCCTTTCCGTTGCCATGTGCAGGTATCTCGTCGTAATCGTGAGCTTCCCTTTACCTACTAATAGTACCTATTTACGGGATACATATCATCCTTCTACTATTCCTACGCCATCTTGAAGTTGCCAGACAATGTTTGTGGGATGCAGTTATTTGAACGATGGGCACTCTTATATACCAATCCTGCCGCCCTCCGTTATCGCCCTCAGTTGACGGCTACTGTTATATATCACAAGAGTATCGCCTGTGCTACACCTGTCTTTGATAATGCTCATTTATATGCCAGCCTCAATCCTCCAAGTCGCACTCCATAAGGGTATATCACCGCCGCCACCTCGCCTGGTCGACACACATATGCCGGCCAAATAAGTACTCCTGTCCTAAACATAATGCAAATGCATCCGGTATCCCATCGCCATCCTCATTGTTCACATGTTTCATTCCTCGTATGACCACACAAAGGTCACTATCGCCGTTCTCAGGGTTGCGTATTCGTACCCCGGCTCGCTCGGATCACGCCATGACCTTAAAACGGGATGCCGGGGGAGTGGGATTGTGACAGGCCCCTTGGCGTCGTGGTCATGAGTCTCGCCTATTTCCTCGGTTTCGAACTGGCGAGCCCCAGGTGCAGGCTGGTCCGCAGCGGACTATCTGACTTGGGAATAACTTCCCATGGTCAGTCGACCGTCCAGTCCAGGATCACGGGTTTGAACTCATAAAGGGTTCATCCAGGTTGCTTGTGGAGCCTCACCCCACCACACTGTTATGTCTGCGCCTCTCTCCAGCCACAACACCCACCCTTCTCTTTGAACGGCCTTAGCTGTTGCCCCACGAGTAGTTGTTCATGTTGTCAAAGGAACTCGTATGCCCGCTGCCATAGTGCTCGGATTGGCCTGGAGGACCATGCTCTGCCTTCGCTTGCGGATCGCTTGGCCGGGACTTATACTGGTCATACGACGTGCCGTACGGGCGTGTATCGCTTCCGGCATATGAGCCATGCTCGCCTGTCGCCGGCCTCCACCCTTGGGGCGGCGGGTATACATCTCTGTGCCCAGCTGAGCTGGACGCTGACGACTCCGTGCCATAGTGCGGAGGAAGCACTTCGCCAGCCCCACTGCCGACTTGCCCATAGGACCCGTATCGGTAGTCTGGAGCCGTCTCGCTGCTTGCAGCCGACCCTGAGGCCGGCGCGCTCTGATGTCCCGCGCTGCGAGGCGCCTTGGCTGGCCGTCCGTCGTCTACATATCGAGGGATGCTGCTGGGGCTGTCACTGCTACCGTGAGCGGAGGGCGCCATCGGCATCTGTCGCGGCGCTGCACTGGAAGGCGCGTAAGTGTACTGCGAGCGCATAGTCTGCTGGTGCTGCTCTTCGGAGATCAACGAGAGTGGCACCGACGGTGGCATGGAGGTCTGTAATGGTATTTCCTGAGGCTCGGCGCTGTAGGTGCCGCTACCCGAGACGGGGACCTTGGGGTACATGTCGGAACCTATCGATGTGGCCGGATACGAGCCCGGGCTTGACGACGGTACTTGGGGTAGAGGACCATGGCCTGGGGAGGTCCAGGTCGGGTACGAGCTGGTGGTTCTGTTAGCACACCAAGGTGTGGAAGTAGACTCCGTCCCCAGAACACTCTGGCCAGACCTCAGCCGGCTAGGAGCGTTCCAGGGCTCGCATCCAGGTGACTTACTTGGACCTCATAGGTTGCATCTGGCTTCCGGGTGGTTTCGGCGCGCTGAAGGTGAAAGCAGAGCGAGGCATTTGCATGTCCATGCTTCCTGTAGGCTTTCCCTCCTGTTGTTGCTTGAGGCTCAGCGTCCCGGCGACGACGCCCATGCCAGTCTCCACCAGTGCCTGACCTCTTGAACCAGCACTTGATCCGAGAAGAGGGATCTCTTTGCGTGCCTGGAAATTGCGGGGGCTGCGGCCTCGTACCACGATGGGGGCAGTCGTCGATTCCGTCAAGACGACTTTTGAATTGTTTGCAAGCGTTCCGTGGACCTTGAGATGCAGAACAAAATGCTGCTGAAGCTCTTTCCTACGGCCATTGTTGGCAGTCGCGCTGCTTTCCGTTAGCATACCGGCCAATCTGTCCGAAAGGTGAGCTTTCTGCCTTACATTCTGAATTGCAGACGGCGCCAGCCGATCGGATACACTGCGTATTCGCCCTCGGCTTCGGTGCCATCTTCCTGGAACGGTATCAGGGGCAGGGCAGGAGGCTCTTGATCTGGAGTCTGCGTAACTTCGGGGGAATTCGGCGGAGGAGTCTTCCAAGGGATGACAATGAGCCGCACAGGGTTGCCGTCTACGGACTCGATGGCCGAAATGGTAACCTCCATGCTGTTGACGGGGACACTTTCACCTGATTCTGTGATGACGTTCATGGGTCCCCTCGGAGTTATCAGCGAGCCACTGATTTGGAAAAGGTTACGCCGGTAGCACGTCAGCTCGGGTTGCAAAGCCGTCCCATCGCCGCCGCTGGATGGCATCTCGGATAGAAAGAACATCCCATGCAGTTGTGCGGATAGCTCTAGCTGCTGGAGCCTCCCATGCTGGTCGGTGATAGTGTGTTTGTCCTGCGAGCGTCGAAACGCTAACAGCTTGTGGTCCTGGTTGACGGATACTCTTGAACTGTCGTCTCGAAGGTCGTGGGCCATCTCGGGATTCGATGCCGGCTCGGTCTGCGCGAATGACCTCTTCAGGTTGTTATGGTACCCGGGATGAGTGTTGAGCCCTGGAGCTGGCGGGTGAGGGTTATAGGGTTCGGTTTCCTCCTGGGTGTAACGCCCGTAAGGATACGCGGGATGATCCATATTCGCCTGCTCGCTCCGAGGGCGCCCGGGATACGGCGAGTGGGGTGGCGGGTTGGTTAAACTGGGCTCCAAGGTACCGCCTATCCGGGGAGACATGTGCACAGGGCCACCATAGTTAGACCAAAGACTCGAAGGGGCTGGATCACCTCTCAGCTCTGGCATGGTGGCCGGATATGTCGCTGTGGCCGTCATGGGTTCATATCTTTGCGATCGCCAAAGAGAGTCAACAGCAGGAGAGCCCAGATAGAGGTGTCGAGCCTACTGGCGAGGGCGCGGAACTGGGACCGAGGGGTAAAATCGGTGCGGTAGTTCAAGAGTCGGAATTTGCGGTGGAGTGCGACCAGACCGTGGACCGTTCAGAGGGTGGTTTTTTAATGTAAGAGCGCTTGGGGCGTATGTGGTCGCTGACTGTGGGCGCGCGGCGGAGGCTGTGGTTGTGTCGAAGTGTGAACTGCAGGCGCAGTGTACTTGTATGCTCCGATGGAGACCAAGAACGGCAGATGGATGAGGGGAGTGTCTTGTGGAGGGTTCGGCACTGCTCCCCGGGGGTGTAGACAGATGGCACTATGCTGGGATGGGATCGGCCTTATTCCTAGAGGTCAGGGGTATCGACCAGATCAAGGATCCGAGCCGTGGGGCGAGCTTGACAGCCAGCAACTGAGCTTTGGGGGTCTGAAGAGGGAAGTCGGAAGTCGGGGTTGGTCTGCTGTGGCCTGATGAGCGGCCGCTGGGAATATTATACCAGCGTATGCGACCATTCTTGGAAGGAGAATGTAATAGGAGGGACACCGGCGAGGTCGGATCAAGGCGATTTCTTCGCCCGAAGCGCAGCCGTGAAGAAGGCCTCTGACCTCCAGTAGAGACCGTGATAGGTGTTTTGGTCCCGTGGCCCGTATAGGACTTGTGGGCAAGACGAGGTGGAAACCATCCCAAGCGACATAAGCTCGGATAATATCGCCCAACAGATCCATTGCCCAGGTCCGCGCGATTTGATATTGTTTTCGGTCTCCGTTCCCTCCACTCCCCAGGCTGTTTCCCTCTGGACACGGCGTCCCTCAATCCCTCTCCTGTCTGCCGAGGGGTTGAGGAGGCCCACGTCGTCAAGGTCCCCTGATGGGCCGCTTGGTTAACCTATCATGACAGCCGTCCATGTACCGGTGACAGCGGTGGAGACCGGGGTGTCGAGTAGAGGTCGGCGGGCGCACTGTACATCAACGCAAAAGTCCAGGACACTTGTCTCGGTACGAGTTGGATGGAGGGACGGACGGTAGACAAGCAGGGGATGGGTGGAGCTGCGGGTCAGGTCTCTGCCATCCAGTCCTGCCGGGCCCCCCTCCCTCTCGCGCAGCCCCCCTGATCCTAGCTAACCAGGGGCCGCTTGATTAGATCATTTGGAGAGAGAATCCTCCGAGGCTTGTGACAAGGCGATTTGACCCATTTTTCTTCCAGAAGACCGTTAGGCAGATACTCGTACTCCAGTGGTTGGGTGGCTGGACAGGGCTGCCGGGGATAACTCGCGGGTGTCTTGATCGCTGCTCATCCATGCCAAGCGCCACCGCCGCAGATCAATGAGAGAGGTCTTGATGCTGGCGACAGGCGCGCGACCGTGAGCGCAAGGGTATCCATGATCCATCGACGATTGCGGAGGCAGGTCCCTGCGAGTATTATCGGCTGCCAAGCCAATCTAGGTACGGAGCGTCCGTATGCGGTACTCATCCTCGAAGCCCCCAGAATCTGCGCATATGACACCGTCAGACCGATAGAACAGTCGGTGCAGGTCAGAAAATGTTTAGGACTCAAACGAACTAACAGCCGCCCTGTCTCTAGTTGCCGGTCTGGGCTGAGCTGCGCTCGCATCTGTTTGTCGATGCACCAGCTGCAGACAGGTTCGAGCAGCGGCACTGGCTGAATTGGAGCAGACGCGGAGCAATGTGCTGGTTATATTATGTATGCATGTAATCTGTACAGAGTACGAATACGCCATACATGTGCATACTCAACGGGGGACTGAGTGGGGGGCTTTCTGCTAGACGACTGTGCAGGCGACGCGCCGCAGGCAGAACGAGGAGTACCTTTGAGACTGAGACAACGATTGGAGATGCGTATGAGTATTAAGTCGGAAGCGCCGCTCGCCAGATTCGAACTTCTTCTGCTGGCAGTTTGCGTTCTCGCAAAGCAAAGTAGCAGTCACCCTTGTCATTGACGAGGGGCCTGCATTGTCGGCGGGATCTGCTGCCAGGGACAAGTTGTCTCGCCCACGAACCTGTCACCACCTATTGCAGGTAATACTAGTAGTTTGCCAGTGGCGCAGCGGTCGGCGTTTGACGAGTGTGGAGGAGGCGGATGGGAGGCTTGATTCCCAAAAGGGCAGTTATCCGCCTCGGCGTCCGGTGGAAACTGGCCAGTGGCCGGGCTCCGCGAGCCAACGAGACGAGGAAACGCGACGGCCTCTATCCGTACTTTCCCTTCGAAGCGCAACAGACGCGGCACACAAGGTCTGAGCGTCAGTAAGACGGCAGCAACGTGTCCTGCATCTGAGGCGGTCGCTCACTTTGTGTTTCCGGCCTACGATACCTCGACGGTAAGTCGGCCTAATCTTCGAACGCGGTCCGAAATGGCGGCAGTGGTGACTCGCTTGTAGCGACAGGCTCGTCCAAAGCGTGTGGGATGACAGAACCCCCATGATGAACGGCGCGGCTGGCTTCGAACGCGCCGATGGACGTCATACCATGATGCCGATGCAGTCGACAGACACGACAACGTGGAAGCTCGACGGGATTCACGATGACTCCGAGAGGGATGATGGCATCGAGGTGGTATACGTACCCATTCCTCCCCAACAGGACCCACACTTGGGTGGAGACGATGGAGACGATAGACAGTGTCCATCTGATCCATTTATGCACTGTGGCTTCTACGGCCGCCTCGCACAGACCGACCTGCACACTCTCCGTCCGCTCCTTCCTGCCTAGCATTGGTTAGGATCATTGCTAATTGATGGAAGGCAGGTGCCTCCGTGCAGGAGAAAGCAACAATCAAGAGAACCGTAGTGCTCGATATTAGCACGAGACATAGTCCGTCCGAGATAATTTGGATACACTATTTTGTCGAGTAAACATCATTACTAGGAGTAACAAGTACTAAGGTATGTACTCGGTAATATCTTGTATACAAACCAGTTCTGGTGGTTGTGTAAAAGCTGCCGTTGCCGAGGGTCGCTGCCCAAAGGGTCGACCGCTCCTGCCGTACGCAGCTGCTTTACGAAGTACCTACTACGATTGTACTCGTACTAATCACATCAACGTGTACTAATTACCAGTAGTAGGTTGCGACTTCCCTTTCTAACAAACAGGCAAACATCAACACTGTGACCATGATATCCCCGTCAAAGTACCTCAAGTACCTAGAAGAGCGGTACTACTGGTACTTTGTACTGCCTACGTACTTACTAAGGATATAACCGTAATTCTGTACCTAAATTAGTAGCCAATATCCGTATTTCATGCCTTCCCGAGCTGCCCCTCTCAACTTTGGCGCTTTCTCCCTTCTTCACGCTCAATCTTCAGTTCCTCACATACTATGGAAGATATCCCCCACCCGCTGAGCGCTGAGGGCGCTGTCGATATTGCCGCCAATCAGCGCACGTCTTCGGCGCACCCGCGCGGCCGCCAGAGTTTCGTCCGCGCGACTGAGCACCTCAGCCAAACACGACAGAGGCCTTTCCGGTGCAGCCGAATCAGCATCTCCCTTCCCCTAATTATGTTCCTTCCTGGCTTGAATCCGTCAAAATCCACGAGCACCACTCGGCAAGTCGTTGGCGCTTCAAGTGCCGCATAGCACATACCACCCAACCGGAACCCCGACTCTAGCGCTGTAACGAAGTGAAGAACCCCTCGTACCTGCGTGGGTTATCTAGGAAGGCCCTCGTCAGTACCTCCACCCAGTTCGGAACACTGTGGTCTCATCCGGCAGCCACGCGGGAACTAGATGTTTTCTGGGTCGTTTGGACCCTCGGGAACAGCAAGGAGGAGACCGCGTGGTGGTGTTCAATCTCCTGCGATCCAGCAAAGTCGGCCGAACGACTCCAACCATGATCACCATCGCGCTTTTCAAAAACACCCCCCGGCCTTATTCCATTGTCGTTCGAGCACAATGTGCGCATGGGCCGACGATATGTCCGTACTACGGAGTACTGTATGAGGGTTCTCCGAACCCTCACCCTTTATGGCATGGCGACTTATATCCCGAAATGCCCCCTTATACGAGTACTCCTATATATGAACCTAACCTCGATCGGACAGAGGCATCGGACATATCGACAGTAATAACGGTTGACGAATAAAATCAGGCTGATTGTGCAGCTGGTGCAGTTTGCGAATCTGCAGCATAGGGTCTTGGCTCGGGCGACGCGTCTGGTTACTGGACATCCAACTCAGCCGTCAACACCGCACAAGGTACCAGCGCGTTCAAGAGGCATCAAGCCTTCCCGAGTCATGACCTCAACAGTACGGACTACCCGTAGTACGTACGTGCTATACGTGTACGAGTACGTACTCGGGAGCGATTCCCCAGACTTTTCCTCCCGGAGTGTGTTGCATGTTACCGTGCCATTGTCACCTTGCCGTGCCGGAAGTCGGGCGCGACGATCGCCCCCACAAGGAATCATCCCTGACCTCGCGCCAAGCAGCAAGGGCTGTGTGTTCTCGTACCGGTACAAAGCACTCGCACAGACACGTGCGGATACTTGTACACGTACTGTGCGTGGCCATGTCTTGAGATGGCCATGCTAATGAACGTCGACGGCATAATACACTGCGTTAACAAGCTACGATTGTCAAAGTATCGCTGGACCAGCACCTGGGTGGTGTGGGGACGGGCAGGCTCGACAAGAACCCGACTCCGGATGACCAACAAGCGGCACCACGCATGCAGTACGACAGAATTCTTTTTTTCTCTGTCAGTTCACGAAGCCATGCTGCGAGCAAGCTGTACGCAATCCCAGAATTGCGAGTAGCACGCTTTGAGAAAAAAAAATCCGCTGACCGCCGTCATGCGGCACAAGGCAGGATCTTGGTTGTACATGACGGTTGACGCTGCAGGAGTGGCAGGCCGTCGGCCGAAAATCCTTAGAGCCGGTGTTTAGTCCAGGACGAGCCCCATCGCCGGCCCCCCCCCCTCTCCTAGCGCCGCAGATGGGGGAGGGTGTGGCACAACTGCCGCCATCACCTGCTCATGGGACGCTTCCTCGTTCATCAGTCGATCCATGGACTGGCAGCTCAGAAAAGCAGCCAGGGGGGCGGGAGACTTGGACTTGGCACGCCAGAAGCAAATGCATGCCAGAGACGGTCCGTCCGGCCTGCGCAAGCTTGTTTCGTTGATATACGAGTATTCACGGCACTGGATCGGTATTATCATGCTATCTCATGGCCATCGATCCCAGGCTCCAAGACTCGGCTGGACACCCAGATCAGTGGCGAGCACACCACGTATCATGTACGACATCCCAAACTCGCCTTACGAGCAGTCATGCTCTGGTTTGGGGTCCATGCCGCGACTCGCTCGGAGGATATCTAAGCTGAACGCAGGGTGGCAATTATGATGCTCTCTGCAACGCTGTCGGTAGGAGTTCCGAGCAGAGAGTTTGACATCCTGCTGCGTAGAGCATGCATAACTTCCATTGGTTCCATTGGGCTTTTTATGCAGCCCTACTCGGGAAGGTACCTGGTGGGTATTAGCTTCGCCCTGTGGCAGCTGCGCAGCTGCGGCACTGTCGCCAACCTCTTGGGGGTTCCTGGTCCATGGCCGTTGGGGGCCAGATCGTGAACCACGAGTTCCGGATGCTACGTACGAGTACGACGATTGCAACCCCCACAATGGGTTGATGCCAGCGCTACTGTTTATCCTTTCGGCTTGCGACACTGGATCCTCGAGAATGATTCGCTGCGGAACTGGAAAAGCAGACATCGAGTGAGCCGCGCACGAGCATATGCCGCGATATCTGTTCCAACTTCCAAGCAGCGTCGGCGCCGCCTTGCGCCTTGACGACTCCTCCGCCTTCCTTTCGTGCACCGCGCCGCGAGCGGTGGCAGGGTTGGCCCGCGGGCATGGGAAAACTGCTAACGACTGGCCTGACCAACTTATGAGCAACTCGCGAGCGAGGCTAGGGCAAGATGATCATGGAATGGCTAGGCAGGCTGCCTGCCTGCCTGCCTGCCAAGATTGTCCCAAGACGCGCTGCAGAAAATCATCATCAATGGTTACGACATTTAGCCTGGAAGGCCCGAAAGACAGGGACCCAGCAGGCTGCCAGACAGCCCAGCCTCACTGTCTCGGCCAATCCGTTGTTCGAATAGAGGCTGCGCCAATGGCGCGCGCTGCTGTCCCCAGATCTGGTGTCGATTATACGAACTCCGTTGCTCCACAGACACCCCCCTTGAACCCCTGCCGCCGCTATCCTCTGTCGCGCAGGTCCCTTTGTCCACCACCATTCACAAGCCAGATCGTCCCCTTGGACGCCTGAGTAAGATTCAAAGCTCGCTCATTCCGATCCAAGACGATTTAAGAGGGTCGCAAACCGTCAGTGCCGACTGTAACGTGCCGTCGAGACGTCAATATTTCTCGACTTTCTGTCTCTCTTCATTCGGCTCTTCAACAAACCGCCGAGGAGACGGCAGAACAGGCGTTGATTGTCAGGGCTTGGCCCGAGACCCCCTGGGCAGCTAATTCCCTTCTACCTTCTTCATCGAACGTCCGGACCAAAGCGTCTCCGGGGTCTTGGGCAACGTCGGAAGCCGCCGACAAGTTCATTCGTGTTGCCCACTTCACCTTCTTGTCTGGAGATAATGTTATGCGTCGGTGAGATCCTTCGAGGTCGCAACTCACAACCATGCAACGTGCGGCGGTTCACCGAGACAACATCTTTCCTCTTTCGGGCAGCCGCCGAGCATTACGCCCTACGGATAGATGCTATCCCGACAGGTCTCGGATGATTAGAGACCATGTGCAATCGAAAGATGAGAATGTGCTTCGAGACACCTCGGCGGAACCTATCTCGACATCCCTCGGGTTCTGGACAGGCCCGCCGGCAGCCTAAATCGCCCCGGGCGGCACACGACGGCCTTCAAACCTGGTAAACATGGGCGTGCTGAATACGGACGGCCGTGGCGAGTACTAATTACTCACTAGGGAATCCCAGTACGTAGTCGCTTGCGCCTAGGTGCCACCGATGATGCTGTCTTGAACTCAGCTCAACCCTGTCTGGTTTCGGGGTTCGTTGTTACAAGGACCAGGCCTGCTGCTGCCGCTGTCATAAGCCTCGGGGAGTCGGGGTAGACCGAGCACGTGTTACGAAACTTGATTCTTTGCCGGACGGACACCTCTATTCTGATTTCTATCGGACGCCATGGAATGCATTCCGGGGGAATTTGCACTGCGGCCTGAAAATCCTGTAGAGATCATAGTTCGCCGGCAACCCGTCGATTGTGTACGGATAGGCCTTGACTAACAATACTAGAGCGACTCCGATGCCTATCCAGCAAAATCATGTCGAATAATGCCAACCGACATGCAGTATATCCCGACATGGCTTCTCCGAATGCTTCTCGATATAGTTTGAAGCGAAAGATGACAAAATCTGGAAGAAAAGGTCGACTCGACATGGTATCCGTAGGTTACTGTACAATGCGCTGTGTCGATAGGAAGAAGGAAGGAAAAACTAGACGATGTAGCCACGGTTCTTCTATCAAACGGGGGACTGCAGTCTTCAGTCCGGTATCGCAACACAGGCTGTCACCGGATACGAAACAGCTCCTCCTCTTCATCCGACGAGAAGTCAATCTCGTCCTCGGCGTCGAGGAGCGCCATGCGGACAAAGCGGCGCACCCAAGCCTCCTGATGCGCATCTAACAGGGCGTTGACGACGTCGTTGGCATCGCGGGCCTGACCCCCAGCTACCGGCCCTCCAGCTGGACCTCCGACTGGGTCGTTCGCCTGACGCCAACGACCCCTCGGTGCGCGAGGGCCTCCTCGACCTCCCCTCCCGCGAGCAACAGCTTGGGCTCTCTGTGCCGCTCCTCCCCGCTGCGGTGGGTTCTGCCCACGGCCTGCTGCAGGTGCTCGAGGGGCTGGGGCGGGGGCGGGGCCCGGGGCCGGCTCGGGAAGGCGAGCGTTGGCTTGGTTGTCCACGAGGCGAAGGACCAGAGGAGCCTCACGATCAACGACGAGGGGATGCTCGTTTTCGTCCAACTGGCGGTGTTCAGGCCGCCGAGGGTTGGGCCGGGGTGGAGGCACGGGGGCCATGAACTGGTCAGGCAATTCATCAAGCACCTCCGGTTCGGGCGGACGACGATTTACCACTGGGCCACGGCCGCCAGCGAACCCCAAGCCGACATCATCACCGTCACCGCCCTCCAACTCCCACAGACGCATATAGCACGAAGTGAGCTTGCCATTGGGGGCTTGGTTGTAGTGCTGATAGGGATTGGCAGGGTCCAGCCACGCGGAGCACAAATAGCAGAAGTGGGTGTCGCACCTAGCGCATATCATGTGGTTGCAGCCACGAGTCTTCTGGGCGGGAGCGCTGCACGTCGGACAGGGGCTGGTGTGCAGCTGGAGGTACTCGAGCGAAGCCTTCTCCTCCTCGGTGAGCTCGGCCGTATCGCGCTTGGGGGCGCAGAGGACAAATTCGCCGTGCCATGTCTGGAAGCATCGGCTGCAGAAGGCAAAACCGCAGTCCTCGCATATAGCCAACCTCTCCGCGGGGCTCGTGGCCCCTTTGGCTTCATCTTCCTGGTCTGTCTCTTCCTCATCAGACCCCGGATCGGAGTCCTCGTCAAACTCTAGACCGGACGGTTTCTTGTGCCTTTCGGACCGAGCAGCGCCGCCGCACCACTGACGTGGACAGTAGATTGTGTTCTTATCGGACTCAAGCTCCGTCTTGTACTTGAGCATGACGTAACGCTTCGCGGTGTCCTCAGAGAGGCCGATCTGGAGCAGCTCGCTGGGGCTGAGGGACGTCTTTGATTTCCTACCCCGCTTGCCCCCCTTCTCCGGTGGCGCTGAGCGCTCTTTCGCACAGTTCGGGGCCAGACATCGTACGACTGAGATGCTGCCCTCCTGGATGGCCTCGTTGTAGAAGTCTTGCAGGCACTGCAGACAGAAGACGTGGCCACAGGCGAGCATCTTGTGGCACTTGGAGCCTTTCTTGGGGTCTAGCATACCCTATTAGCATTTCCTAGACGACGTCAGGCCGGAATCGGGGCTTTCACTTACCGAGGCAGATGCCGCAGTCAAACGTCTCCTTCTCGAAGGCCTCCTTCTTGGCCTTGATATCATGGTCCAGGACGGCGAGTTTGTGCTGAGAGGCAACCTGGAGTGTCCCGTCGGCAGATATAGCACCGAATACTCCATCGGCGGCGTGCTGCACATGGTCGATGTACGTGTAGGCAACCATGTCACGGCCCATTTCCTCCCATAGCCGAGGTCCCTCGCTCTCGAGCTTGCTGAGGGTGTCCTGGGAGAGCCACGGCGGTTCCGTCGAGATGCGAACAGCTGGGGGCTGGTCTGAAGGGTAGTCTTCCGGGAGTGAAATGCGCAGCATCAAGGACGGGAGGTGAGAGACCTGGAGCGAGTCTTCCTCGGACTGGCCATCCTGCGCTGCCCCGCTCGGCCCGGCGATAGCACTGGTGTCGTTGCCGGTTGCCGCGGGGAAGGTCACAGTGACGGGCGTCGCGGGCTGGACGGGCAGCTCGATCTCGAAGGTGAAGGGATCCTTTGCCTCGTCAGGCCGATGAATCTCTGGGAAGATGGCCTGGAGGGTCTCGAGCTCCATGTGACGGAGATCATCGAGCGGAACGTCCATGATGATGCGGTAAGCGACGGAGGCTCATGGTGTGAAGGTAAATGGTGACAACGATGAGTCTACGATGACAATGATAATAATGGTAAGTATTGGAGTGCCCGGACAGGCCGGGGAGGGGGTTGGCACCGAACTTTTCTTTCGGTGGCGAGGCCGATGGAGATGAAAGCTCCTACAATCGCGCGGAGCGACGAAGGCGGGGGGTGGGTGGCTATAAAGAGGCCATGGGTTCGGACCTTGGGCGTCGGCGATGATGACCAGGGCCGCCGGGATGAGACGAGAGATGATGGGTTTCGGTGATGAGGAAACGTCGAGTTTCGGTCACGGCGATGACTCTTGTTGACCGCTGCACTACCTGGTTGCCTGGGTACTAGTACCGACTGTACCAGGCACTACGTGATCTGGTGGGCTCTTTCAGCCACCCAGCAGCACATGTCACCTGAGGCCAGGTACGGACTATACTGTGCCTTAGGTACTAGTACCTCTGTACACGCAATGGAAGTGACGCCTGACGAATTGGGGGGCACGACCACCACCGCCGCCAGCGCCGCAGGAAAGATACCCAAGGTAGTTGCACCGCCCCAATCATGTCACCTTCACATCCATCCAGCTCGGCTTCAACCCACCACGTACGCCTCCCCGGCTACCCCAGCCAACCCGACATTTCTGCGCCTGGAGATAATACGTCGTCCTCTACTCCTCCAACATTTCCAAGACGGCCTGACTCCTGGAACGCACGACAATGCGTCCCTGAGAACCACCCGATGCGAGTTCACCTTCGCCGATTAGCTTTTGTATCACCATCCGCCTTCGGCCCCCCGCCAGTGAATCAACATGGCCGATCCAGCTCCCCTCGCGTCCCTCTCGGTCACCCACGTCTACTATGTATTACCCCCGCCAACGTCCCTTTTTATCATTTGCCCCCCTCCACCCCACCTCCTTCGTGTCCCTAAAGTTAACGCTCTCCTCTCTCGCAGGACCCCGACGATCCCCTCTCCCTCTTCTGCGCATACCTCGCCCTCGTCCCCCAAGCCCTCTGCGTCGTCTATGCCACCCTAATCTTCAGCACGCGCGAGGCCGAGATCGCCCTGACCTTCGCCGGCCAGCTGGCCTGCGAGGTCCTCAACTTCGGCCTCAAGCGCCTCATAAAGGAGGAGCGCCCGGCCCGCATCCACGGCAAGGGCTACGGCATGCCGTCGTCCCACGCCCAGTTCGTCGCCTTCTGGAGCGTCTCCGTCGCGCTCTTCCTGCTCGTGCGGCACACACCCCGTCCACCACCGTCCAAGGCCCGCCCCGCCGAGTCGTCGCACAGGTCCTGGTCAGCCGCCGAGAGGGCCGCCCTTAGCGCTGCGGCTGCCGTGGTCGCCACGCTGACGGCCTGGAGCCGGATCTACCTCAACTACCACACGACAAGACAGGTCCTCGTCGGTGCGGGCGCAGGAGCTCTGATTGCGGTGGCGTGGTTCGCAGCGACGGGGCTGCTGCGGCGGACGGGGTGGCTGGCGTGGGCGCTGGAGAATCCGCTTGCGAGGATGCTGCGGGCGCGCGATCTCATTATCGAGGAGGACATGGCGCAGGCTGGCTGGGAGAAGTGGGAGGAGAGGCGGAGGGCATCGGTGGATGGCAAGTCGCGGAAGACGAAATAGAAACCAAAGTCCAAGCTATGCAGGATGGGCCTAGAGCATGGCTACATTCTTGAGACAGCCATCTAGATTAAGCCTCTTCAATCGAATCAGCCCGCAGTCTGAAACTGCAGCGGCTCGGGCTTGCTCTACTATGGCTGCGGCCACCAGTCCGTACACACATTGATTTTGGGCTTATAAGCCCTCTTTTTCAGAACGGGAAGACTACTTCCGTTGACAAGGCGGTGAAGTCCTAGTAAGGAAGCAGCACTAATCTGGTATTTTATTTTATTGCTCATATCCATCCGGGTCAACTCCATCCAATAAGTACACCCAGACAAAACTGAGGTTATCGTTACCCACCCGCCAACATACGAAAATGTCCAAAAGTCATTCAAGGGAATCAATTGTATAGCGTCAAAACCATGACACCGAAAAGAAAGAAAAAGACGAAGAATGGATGGAAAAGTACATCCCAACCGTCTCACCTCAGATCCAGCCTCCCTTCTCCGTCGCAGCGTTCACTGTGGCACTGCGTTGCCGGTCTCTCCTCGGTGTCCTATCCACCGGCGCAGTCTGGAAGCCGACGCCTCTCGGGCTGGCTAGTTTTGCCCGTGGCGGCGCCTTCTGGGGCGAGTATACTGTCGGGTTCAGTTGCACCAAGTCGCCCTTGCCTCCGTCCGTGTGCGCTGGTGACACGGGCGGTGACTTTGGGAGCTGCTTGTTCAGCTCAACAGTGCCGCGGTTCGACTGCTCGCTGTGGTTGCTTTGGTTCGTCACCCAGCTCAGCGCGCTGGGGCCAGCAGCCCCGGTGGAAACTACCGATCCCGTCGTCCGCGTCTGCCGGGGGGATTGGAGCTGTGATGGACGCATGGGCTGCACGTCGTTCATGTTTGAGATGCGAAGGCCGATCTTCACAGTTCGGGCGGACCCAATGGATGATTTCCGATTATGCCCGCTACCCTCTTGCGCGTGGAAGAGCGGCGGGGGCATCAAAATGGTTTCCGGACTCGAAGCTGACAACCTAGCCGCCATGGGTGTATACGTAGTCGCTGGCAGCAGGCCGGCGGATGGGGTCTCAGGCCTTGGGGACCGTGGTTTGAAGAAGCTAAAGGAGCTTATCCGTGAGGCTATTGACCCTCGGATTGAAGATGCGCCGGCAGGCGTTGTGTTGTTTTGTCCCTGCATCCAAACGGGAAGGGTATTCGTCCCGACCGAGTCACCTCTCTGCGGCACAGCGCCGTCCATTGACCGACGAAACTCGCCCTGGTCGAAATCTCGGCTGAATGGGTGCTCGCTGGCATTGCTTTGCGAATAAACGGAAGTCCTTGAATATCTCTGACGCTGGGTAGGAGAGTCCTCCTCTGTGTAGTAGGACGTATGCTTCTCCTCTGCTAGAATGCACGGTTTCGCGTCAAAGTAGAAGGTCTCGCGTTTGCAAGAGCTACCTGGCGGGTTGTTTCTGCTGCGAAGAAACAGGTAGAGCCCACCAGTCAGCAGGCCGGAAATGTTGGCCACGATGGATGAGACCGTGGAGAGCTCCATTGGCGTCTCTGCCGAGTCATCCTGGTTGCTAAAGGTTATGGAGAAGAAAAATGGCGTCAAAAGTGCCTTTCTAGAGTATCAATACCAGGCGGTTATTTCGTGGGGGGGGGGGTCTGGGAAGATCTCACATTGGAAATGACAGCAACAGCGATGTAGTAGACCATATGAGAGGCCGAGGTACGCTCGACGGTAGAGGTGACCTTGCCGTGGCGAAGTCTGAAGAAGACGACAAAGAGACAAAGTAGAAGAGTGAAGGTAATGGCGACAAGGAGACCAAAACAAACGGGGCGCCAGGCCTGAGTGAACCAGAAAAGGGAGGCGAAGCAACGCTCCGGTGGCCGGAGCTTCAGGGTCACCGCATAGAGGGCGACCAGCCCAGCGATTGCGATGGCCACGCCAAGGGGGGCCACCCATTTTCGTCGCGCTGGGAAGGGTTGTTGGGCGAATGCGCGGAGCGTCGTTTCAATGCCGAAAATAAGTTGGATAAAGGGTACAAGGAAAGTAGCTGAAGCGACATTAGCTGCGGGAATTGGAGCAGCAGTACCGAGAACCCAATACTTACCCGGCATCATCATCTGAGAGACTTGCACGCACCCTTCTACAAGGAGCGCCCCTAGACCCCGTGCCTGCGCTGACGCAAATATAATGCCCTGTACCATGATCCCTAGGGACAGTACCAGAGGGTAGACTAAGGGTGAGGTGACGAATGACGGCCGAATGTCTCTGTTTCTGGTCAGCCGAGCTATTCTTCGTATGTAGAACATAGCAAAATTTGAGGTTGAAGCGCACCTAAGCGTCACGCTGGGATCTTTCCTTTTCGCGCCGGAGTAGCTGTCCCACAAGATGCAAGCCAGTGTGACGGTCGCTGCGAGCACGTTAAAGCTCGCGAGTGTGATAATGGAGGTCCTGATCGATTTGGCGGCAGAGAACTGTAGTTGGTTGATGAAGTCCGACGTCGCGCCTCCAGGCGCACTGGTCTCCTCGGCGGCTCGCGAGACAAGGCCCGGCTCGACGCCGCCACTCATGAGGTTTGCCGCCCGGGTTTCGAGGGCGGAGGCCCATTCGAGGCCGCGCATATCTGCGTGATGGGATGTGGCAAAGAATATTAGTTGGGTGGAACGCACTACAGGCACCAGGCCCCAGCAGTGGTTTATTTAGTCCGTCATCCGGACCATGAAGCCAGCTTCGAAGTTGCGATGGAGAAACAAAGTTGAAGACAAAACGCCCAAATCACGAACAGGAAGACATGGTGAGAAGATGAAGAGGTGAAAGCTACGGACGTGAGCAGGTGTGTTCGACGGAGCAGAACTGGGGCCGAGACCACAGATAGTTGCCGCGCACGCATAGCCCTTCTGCGAGACATGGGCAGTTAGCCACCCCGATGAACCTTGAATAGCTCCACGAGGGTCTCCCGGTTCAAGCGGGGCCCTTTCGCGGAAACGCCATGACTTCTTGGCAAGCCCGAGACATGGGACGCGGGGCGATGCTAGGGGTAGCAGTTCAGATGGTGTGGTGGAGGGCTGATCCGAAGCAGCGGGCTGAGAGCTTGGTAGGAAGGAGTAACAAGGTGTGTACGGAAAGGTCTCCGCCTAAGGGGCTACCATTGGCCCTTGTCCATGTTGCATGATACTGCTTCTCGAAAGCTGTCACCCATGGATCTGGATATTGTTGGCATTGTATGCGTAATTGCTGACAGAACCAACCCTAAGTCACGGTCCGCCATACATCCGGCCGCCGGCCTGGCCGTGCCTCATCTTGACGAGTATAGGCCGCGGGCTTCAAGCACTTGCTTGACCTTTCGAATATCCGTCCGAGTCTTTGGGTGCGAAGACGTCGAGACGGTAGAGTAATAGAGTAAAGGCTGGCAGCTCCAAAGTCCGGTCCGCTCCGGCGGCGGGAAGCAGGGCCCATGGAGCATCGAGAAGCCAACCATCCTTGCTCGGACGAGATGACTGAAGCGGGCCGTCTGGTAAAGGAAAGATCAGCCGAGCTCGTCGCAAATTCCACAGTATCCCACGGCGTGACGAAGCCGATAGAGGCTAGGAGTGAAAGGAGTGGCGTCGAGGTTGAGGCAGTTGTGCAACACGTTGGAGTTTCGGAAGTCGAGTTGAAGTCTCAGGGAGCTCAGGTGCGTGATCCGAATGGGGGTTAGCGCAGTGGGGGCCCATTGGACGGCCCAGGGTCGACCCCATCAAAGTCAAACTCCAAGCTGCAGAGACCTGCAACTCTGGAACTCTGCCATGATATCCCCCATTGGCGAAACACTGGGTCATCCAAATTCGTCGAAAAAAAAAATCAAAATTGTGGCAGTGAATTGATGCCATGGCAGATAGTTCGTCAATTGACTCGAGTCAGGCCAAGAGGATGGCCGTCAGCTTATCGGCAACGCAGATGCTACTCGCCCACCACCTGTCCCTTGTTGGTCACCGTTGATGCCAGCGACGATCACATCTGGGCGGTTATTCTGTACTCGCGATACCTGGAGCAGGACTGCTTGATCCCATCACAGAAACCGGAAGCGCCCCAAGTCACATACTGTACATGCCCACCGAGGAAGACGAGACTTGTTCGACCTTTGCCGGGAGTTCTCTCGTGCGTTGAACTGCGGGGCTGCGCGCCACTCCGCTGCCAGTTCTGCCACGCTGCTGGTTGACACCGGATGCTACAGCATGAAGCACCTCGTGTATGAGGATATTTCCGTCGCTCGATAATGCCGGGACTGCACCCTCGCCGACAATTCCAGCGCAGTACAGGGTTCATGCATGTCGCGTGGAAAGGTCCAATGCTGTGTCCTAGTGCGCTTTTTCTGGCATCTCCACGTGGAAAGTGGTGATTCTGTATCGACCATGTTCCAGGTCCAGTGTATCGCGTGGACTTCTGTCGGTACGGTACGGCGGCCGAGTCACAGATTCCAGAGTACGAGTCGGGCTGCGCTAGCGTCTATTCGAATCAGGAGGTTGATCCCATGCGCCCGGTGAGCGTTACTGTAGCATGTAGGCGAGCCATGAGAGTCGGAGTGCCCATAGTCGTCGATTGTTGAATGCGTCCGATGATCGTCGAGGTGCCTTTCCTTCCCAAGAACGTCAGGCTCCATGTATACGGCCTCTCTCACTGCCCACTGTATGCGTGGAGTAATTCGTTGTTGTGTGGTTTCGCGTCGTCCACTATTCTCGGGTTCATGCATGGTCTCGTCGAGTAGTAGTTTGCCTGGCATGGCGTCGTTACCGAGGTACTCGTACAGATACAGGAAGCGGGTACGAGACCTGTTGTGTATCTCACGCAATCATCTGTCGCTTTTACCAAGACTCGTCTGCACGTCATTCGTGACAGCCAATGTGTAACGTCATTGATTGCCTCTTCTGGGCAATCACGACCACACTTCCACTCAAGACGTTCAAGAACTTGCGTCACCGGCTTCCTCACGGGCCTTTGTTCTTGCCCAATGCCTGGTATAGCTCTTACACAGCAGCAGGCCCCGCTACGCCCCGGGGCCAAATGTCCGAGTCATCTCGATGGTTCAAGTTCACAGCTGCTGAGCCGATGGGCACGGCGCTGCCCAGCGTAGGTAGAGGGAAAGTCGTTAAAGCGGACTGCTGAGCCTCTGACGTTGTGACCTGGAGGTGGCTGTGGATGGTGGCGTCATCGTGTGTGGTGGCTGGTGCCCCTCACTGGTTTGCTGGCCCAGCCGACCGACCAGTTGGTGGTGGTGACGGGCGACCATGGAAGAATTCCGGATTTCCATGAGCTGGGATAAGTAGGCATTGCTGTGGTGTACATCACCGTGGGGCTAGATATTTTCCCATGTGAATCTGCCACCTGCACCAATGACCTGTTACTCTTGGGCGCTGTGTCTCGGTGTTGCGTGTTTGCCCTCGGCAGAACATGAGCGTGGGAGCATATCAGGGTCCAGGCTGTTGACGTCACTGAGGGGCAAATATCTTGCCCACAACTGCTTGCTTGCTTGCTTGCCTGGTCTCTCCAAGAACGACATGGGGGACAGGAACCCGCAACCAGTGTAAACTTTACGCTCGAGTGACTTCAAGGGAAACTGGGATGGTATCCGTCCACAGAAAACACCAGGCACCTAAACACCGAAACGGCAAATCATGTACAGCGGGCCGCCGTGGCTGGATTGCTCCACATACAGTACAGTAGAATCCGCCTTGGCTCGAAACAGGCTCGAGACCGAAATTGTATACTTATCTGTACGTATGCACTATCTACGTACTACTGTATTAGTAGTACAACTAGGTAGTACAACTAGGTAGGTAGTAGGTAGCAGTACTTCAGTAGTAGTGGTGCCTTGGAACAGAGGCCCATCCGGGATCGGGTAAGGTACTTGCATACAGGCAGCACCAGATATAGCTCGTGGACATCGTATCTATGACGACATGTCATTCTGAGCTTGTGTTCAGGCCCTCCTCTCAGCCTTCCATCACGCGGGGCCTTGTGAGGATTACGCCTGCCTCCGATTGTCCATTCAGAAGAAGTGGCAGTAGATCGATCGTACCTGCTTGCCTACCACACTTGCCTATATAAACCTCACGAGCCTCTCACTTCCCTCCTCTTCTCCTTTTCTCATCATCACAACAATCCCCCTCTTCAACCAAAGACAACACAACTTTTCAACCAACCAACAACCAACCAACCAACCAACCATCACAATGGATTCCATCAAGCAGGGCGCCAACTACGTCTCCGACAAGGTCCAGGAGGCCACCCACGGCACCTCTAAGGAGGCCAACAAGGAGGTCGCCAAGGACAACAACGCCCCTATCGGCACTCGGTATGCTCTCCCCCATCTATCTCTACTACAATCCCTTCTACGTGAAAGAACAGAGATTGACTCGTCGTCACAGCGCCTCCGCTGCCAAGGACGCGGTTGGTGACAAGGCCAAGGAGGAGAAGCACGGTGCCACCGGCGAGGCCCACAAGCAGCAGATCTAAGACTTCGAGACAACGACAGATCGCTGGCATTCCGATGGAAGAAGCGAGATTACCCCTTTGGGTGGAGATGAGATGATTCATAAATACCCCCTACGATAGTTCTGTAATCGATTGATAATCGAAAGATATCGCCACAACTTCCATCACGCTTCGCTCTATCGCTCTATGATGCGATAACTCCCAATGTCCCAAGACATATTGGATTTAACCCGTGAAAACAGGCGCCCATGTCATCCCCAATTCATACAGGAACCCACCCTGTCAAATACCCTAGTAGTTATGACCTTGTATCTGTCATACCTTCGCCTACAGGTTCTTCTTGATCTTGCGCTCGTTCAACGCACCAGAGATGTCGCCGACGGCCCACCAGATGACATACAGCGGGATAAAGACCCACAGCGTGTTGAAGAAGACGAGGTAGACCCAAAGGTACATGAAGTTGCTAGTGTCCAGGTTGATATTGCCCGTCAGCCACTCAGGGCAGAAAGTCATGAAACCTGAAATTGCACGGTCGGGTTAGCTGCGGCTCTCCGGGCTCAATGACAACCAACCACTCATTCCGCTTTCTCAGACCACATACCTCCATAGAGCTCGCACGTGGCGAGAATAATCATCCAGATGCTCGTCTTGGGATCCTTCTTGGTGATGCAGTAGCAAATGTACAAGGCCAGCGTGCCGTCGAAGAAGACGGTCAGAAGCTCGAGACTAACGACGCCCAGGTCGACGCCGGCCCAGCGCCTGTCGGCGCGGGCGTAGACCATCCACATCTGGGCGAAGGGGTTGGAACCGCCGGCCTGGGCGCCGTAGACGCGCTCGGCGCCGTGGCCCAGGAAGTTGAAGGGCGTGGGGTGGAAGCCGGCGGCGAGGGCGTCCTCGGCGGGGACGTGGCTGAAGAAGCAGTGGTACAGGAAGCTGCCCTCGAGGATGAAGTGGCAGAGCGCGTCGGCGAGGTGCCAGATGAAAAAGAAGCGCAGGGTGGACGAGGTGGAGGACGCGAGCACCTGGCGTGAGGTGGCATAGGCGGCGGCCACGATGGCGAGGGTGAAGAGGAGCGAGATGATGGTGGTCTGGTCGAAGAGATCGACCGGGAGGGATGAGGTTGTGTCGGCCATGGTGACTGACGATGGAAGTGGTTTTACTCAATCGCGCGGTGATGAGCTTTTCTGGGCGGCAGTGCAGGCCAATTTTTGTCGGATCAAACGATACCTACTCACTGATGGAGAACTTCACAGAACATCTACAGGAGGCGCGCGACGTGGCACCGCGACACTCGACTCCAGAGTCCAGTCTCGGAGCTCTCAGGGGTAGGTAATTAATTCATACCTGGTACTGTCTTAGCTGACATTAGATGGCGGACCCACCGCAGTATTGTGTTGCCATGGGTGAGTGTCACACCACAATCAACGACTCGTAGGTAACCGTTTAGACACGAGAACTCGGGATTATTATCGTATAATACGGACGACCTTAGGTGTTAGCTAATAGTACTCGGCATTACCATGTAATTGTACGGATACTCCACGTCCGAATTGAGGGCCAATGCTGGTGCTGTCGGCCACCATGACGTCTCCGAGCCCGGCGGGCGATGTTCAGCAGGAGCAACAGGTGGTCCGTTCCATAGGTGCCAGGGTGAGTGAAAGAGAAGACCTCCACGTTGGGGCAGGCGACCAGCAGGAGGGCCCTCTCAGCATCATCTAAGCCTGCATCGAGGTCTGCCAGCCACCTTTCTCGAGCTCTCTCGTGGTGGTGTACGGATGTGACGACGGATTCGATGAAGTTCCGGTACAGGTCTCTCTCCTGTCTAGCAAGATCCGGGCCCGGCGCCTCGCTACCGTGACTAAATTCGATCACGGGCTCGAGGACGATGGCCCTGATGCAGTTAGCAGGTTTTAGCTTGATGATGGTGACATAGCGGAGGAACTGCAGGATGCGGCTGCGGGAGTGAGATTCCTCGGCTTCGCTCGGGGACAGCAAAGGGCAGTAGTACGTACGGACGGAGAGCGGGATGGCGACATCGTAGAGCTGCTTACGCGTCTTGAGGACGGGGAGGATGGAGAACAAAGGTTCGATGGACTTGATGGACTTGATGGAGGGCTCTGAGGGGCGGTTCAGCAGGCTGATGATGTGGGTCTGGATCTCGGGAGGAAGGCTGAGGAGGGACGCCATTGGAGCTTGGGAGAAGCGTGCGAAGTTTTGGTTTCGTGATGGCGACGTACGGAGAAGAGGACCGTGGTCTGCACGATCATTCTCTTGTACCAGTACAGGTACAGTAGTAGGTACCACTACTAATAGTAAGGTACTAGGTACTAATCGAGAAGTCGTCGCAAGCTAGACGCGCTGTCAGCTCTACCACCACTCACCCTACTAATAGTACCTACTAGTACCTAAGGATCGTGGACTGTATCGTCAGGTTGTGCGCGCGAACCGCGAGTGTATACTAACAATACTAGTATTAGTAGTACTACAGCAGTCCCTAGGTAAGGTACAATAGCAGTGATGTCAGCTCTCCAGTACTAATTTTTACCCTCTGCCAGGAACGGGCCGTGCGGCGGAGCGCGGAGCGATGACAGTGGAGGCCTGGTGGTGACAGGTGGGTGGTGGCAGCCGACCAACAGCAGGCGCCTCGGACAAGTGCTGGCCGCCGCTGTTGGGCCGCTTTGAACGTCTGGGCTGTGACTGCAGTGCTGCTGCTGGGGGCTTCTTGTATCAGGCTCCAGGACCCACCCATCCATCCATGCGGCGTCGTGCCCCTCCCTCCCCCAGCGCAAGCACCCCGCGCTCGCGCATCCTCCACTCCAGGGCACCAGAAGTGGACAGACAACCAACATTCGCCATTGCCATTCCACGAGCGACGTCCTCCCAACAAAAGACACAACCCATCACGCAGAAAGTTATTAAAAAAATGTCGACTCGCCCCCAACTTTTTACCCGCGGCCTATCCGGCTTGTCTCAGACCCAGAGCGCCGAGTCCAACTCGCCAGCCGAGCAGCGCGACGATGCCAAGCGCAACTTCCTCAAGACCATGAGGCCGCTACCGACCCAGCACTACTGGAATGTCTACTTTGACCGGTCGGCTTCTGCTGCCAATGAGTACGGATCCTCGTTCCCACACTCATGCTAGGACAACCAAATGTCGGCTGACATGGCAAACCCCCCTCCCTCCCAGGTCATCCAAGGACCCGAATAAGCCCGCCGGGCCCAACCAAGAGTACCAGCCCGACCTCGAGCAGCTCGGCGACCAGATCGAGTCCGTCCAGGACTTCTGGCGCTACAACAATAACACCCCCGTCGACCAGATCAAGATGCGCGAGTCCATCTACCTCTTCAAGTCCGGCTTCCGCCCCGTCTGGGAGGACCGACGCAACATCAACGGCGGGAGCTGGACCTTCCGCGTCCCCAAGGCCATCGGGCCCGACGTCTGGACTCGCGTCCAGCTGCTCGCCATTGGAGAGGTGCTACAGGGGGCACTGGATGAGAGTGCGTTCCCGGGACCTTATCAGACCCCCGCCCCCCTTCACCCCTACAGCCTTGATACGTGTGTGTGGCTAACAGATATGGCTACTGCTAGACGATCAGCTGGCTGGTGTCGGCCTCTCGGTACGCTTCAACTCGCATCTCATCTCCATCTGGCACCGCGACTCGTCCAAGCAGAACTCCATTGACGGCATCGTCGCCTGCGTCATGGAGCAGCTCCCCCCGGAGCTCCGCCCCAAGCCCGAGAGCTACTTTTACAAGAAGCACGCCGACCACCCGGGCTTCAACCCGCCGCCGGAGCTCAAGGCCGTCCTGGACTCGCAGAAGAGGGCCGAGGCGGCGGTAGCGGAGGCCGCCAATCCCAACGTCAAGGTTGAACCGCCGTCGTAATGATACGATCTTTTTGTGAAACGGGCGCATGAACCCACCTACATCCGATGTTGGATACGGCATGTTTGCGTCGCAGAATAAGATGATGACTATGGTTTTGCATGATTCATGGCGTTTGGGTATACACAAGGACAGGGAGGGATTTGAAGCCCTAGCAAGCGTCCGATGGGCAAACGATGTAACGAGCGAGTCTTTACCATTTCTCACGAGGCTAGGGAGCCAGCCTACTTCAGCATATCACACACACAAAATCATCAGAGAGCAGCGTTCACCATGGGGTGTCTATCCAGCCAGAGCTTATGCAGTTGCACAATATCTGTCATTTATCGATGGGCCAATTCCTTTCCAGTGGTCGCAGCATAAGCACTTTTCAAGCAATGAACCCAACATATATCCGAGTCCGTCCGCCCCTTGCCATACCAGAGCCCCAACGCCGCGCGCAAGCCAAATCCAAACCAGACCATCCCTCATCATAAAAACATACAAGGCTTCCCGCCTACGGACCCCCCGTTCCCCCCCAATTACCGCCAGACACCGGCATTCCGCATCACCCCATCAAATTCATCCACTTCCACGCCCCTCGCCACACCCGCCCCGCCGTTGGCCTCCAGTATCATGTCCTTGAGCACCTCCTCGTCCACATCCTCCTTGAGCACCGCCGCCACGCGCCGCAGGTGCGCCAGCGTGATGGGTCCCTCCTGGCCGTTCGTGAACAGCCGGAACGCTTCTTCCACTTCCTGCCTGTGCGCCTCGTCGTCGTCGTCGCCCGCGCGACTGTGGAACTTCAGCGCGCAGATGGCGAAGAAGGGCTCGTACGTCGCGTACCCGTCCGATTCGGGGTCGAGGATCGATATAAACTCCTTGAGCTCGGCGTTGTTTGAGGGCGGGATGCCGAGGGCGCTGCGTGGCGGGGGTTGTTGCACAAACGCGGTTAGGAATCACGGCGCAACGCCATGTGCGTTTGGGACCCGAGGCCAGACTCACATTAGCGCCGACTTGACGTCGTCGATGGGCAGCACGCCGTTCTTCTCGCCGTCCATGGGCTCCGCGAATAGGCTGAAGGCTTCCTTGATCTCGCCCTCCTCCTGCGCCGTCACATTGTGCTCCTTGGCGAGCTTCGAGCGCGGGGCTGCCCTGGTTGTGCCGGTCGCGCCGGCAGCGCCTCCGGACTTGCGCTTAGGCTGGTGTGGCCCCGTGTTAGACTGCGTGGGAGAGATCTAACCATGAGTATGATTTCTGCTCACCATGTGCGCTTTTTCCGGCCCCGCAGCAGGATTGCAGCGTCTCGACGTTGAGTCGTCGTCGTCGTCGTCGTCGTCGTCGTCGTCGTCGTTGCACGATCAAAAGTCACAAAGAGCTGCGCTTGTGCTGGGTGGTGCGCACGCGGGCCTGCATCGGATTACAGTGTCAACTGTACTCTGGGTTCTATTTTCAACACTGTGTTAGGCCCACATCATTACGGGTATAAGTAGAGTAGCTTGTCGTGCTTCGGAAATTTCTGCAACCACAAACGTCTCGATTCCAGTCCGTCCTCGACGCCGACGAGTACGAGGATACTGCGACGCATCGCACGCGACGCACGAGGCCCGCAACCATGAGTGTGTCCATGCTACGCACCTAGCGGATGATATGTCTCGTGTCGCCTTCCAGGTTTGTCTTTGCGCATGCCCGACGCACGCCCGCCATTGCCAGTGCCTCCCGACGTGAACAACGCCCTTCAAGGAGAGTACAAACCATGCTTCATAATATGCTAGAGCTTGCCGCCTCCTTTTCTAGGGCGAGCAGGTGTGGACGGTGAAGCAAGATAGATATCCGGTCTGTCGGCTCCTAAAAAGAGTGCGGCACGATTTCCACCGGGCAGCCAGCGGTGCCGCCGTCCATGGTGACGGGGTGCCACGCGGTCCGTGGTTACATTCTTTTTCTTTCCTTTCCTGTGCTTATGAAGACGATGTTTTACGATCTTGATATTCCCACTTGTGATTTGTCCCGCCTCCGTCGCAAGCACATTCCGGCTACATGCTACACTGATGATGCTTCCTCCACAGCCCCCCAAGTAAATTGAACCTGTCCTTCCGCGTTATATCTTGGCCTCCGGCTCCCTACACTGAGGTTAATAATGAAGCGCCAGCAGGGCGGAGTATGGATGTGATTACTTCTCACTTGAAGTTGTTCTTCATCTCCCGCAGCTTGGCCATGACACCCACAGCGTCCGTCGCGCCGGTGGTTTTTTGGATCACGGGGTCCTGCGTGCACAAGTCAGTATCCAGCGACCAGCAACGGAGACGTGACACCACTGCACGAGGCTTTGGCTTACCTCGACCCTCATAAAGACATTGTGTTGCTAGGCGGCGGCGCGGTCAGCAATCGCCTCTCCAGAGCTGGGAGCTCGTTAACACGTACCTTCTCATCCCCGATGGTGAACTTGCCGGTCGTCACCTGGTTGTTGTCGGCGAACGACTGCAGTTTCTTGACCGGCTCGCTCTGCAACACGGAGATGGCGAACTTGACGTTTGCCTTGGTGTATTCGTGTCCAGGCTGAAAACCGCCCCACATCAGATCAGTCTCCGGGTGCACGAAGCAAACTGGCCGCCGGGCGAACTTACATAGACGACGGTGTCATCCGGCAGCGCAGCGAGGCGCTTATTCAACGCTTCGTGCATCTCCTCCGCGCTGCCCTCAAAGAACCTACCGCACCCTTTGTTTGTCTCTCACGTCAGCTATTCTGTTTGGCGAGGTGAGATGTTGGACTGTGTGTGACGTACCGCCGATGAAGAGCGTGTCACCGGTGAAGACGGCCCTGCCCGTGCTGTCCTCCATGTAGTAGCAGATGCTGTCCTGCGTGTGGCACGGGGTGTGGACGGACTTCACGGTGATGTCTCCCAGCTTGAACGTCTCTCCATGCTTGGGCGTCTTGGTGACCCCCTCGCAGTCCTTGCCGCCGATGATGTCGAGCTTCGGTGTGTCCAGATCGGCCAGCTGAAACGGAGGTTAGCACATGCCTCCACCCGTTCTGGAGCTCAAGGTGTAACTTGCCAGCTTGCGGTTTCCGCCGGCATGGTCCCAATGGCTGGTGGTGAGTAAAGGTCAGCGAGATACTCATGTCGAGTTCATGGCTTTGGGGGGGGGGGGTTCTGCTGACTGGTGGGTGTTGACAACGGCAGTCAGGTTAATCTTGCCGGACTGGATGGCATCCTTTAGAATAGGAGTGACTCTGCATAGAGTTAGCTAGTACGCAAGGGCAAAAATTGAGGGGCGGGCCATACTCGGGTGGGTTGGCAGGGTCGATGATGAAGGCATCCTTGGATTTGTCGTCGACAACCAGGTAGGCGTAGTTGTTACTACTACCCACCCCTTTCCCCGGCATCAGCTCCTCCATTCTTCAGCGGATTCTGGAATAGGACCTGCTTACACATAGGAATCGACTGGATATGCATGGCGCGAGAGTTTACGATCGTCTGCCTCCCTTTGTCAGCCGCAGCGTCGTGACTATCATCATAGCAACGGCCATGGCCAACGTACAGCTCCGACAGGTCTTCTGAGATGTTTCCCAACAAATGGCCTATGAGATATGAGGCGGTTCATCACTCGTCGCTGGGGGAATGATGGGACAACGTCTCTCTCACGATGTACCGTACCTGTATGTTGACAGGGCGGGATTGATGGTTAATGCACCTTGCAATCATGACGTTCCCCACAGGCAAGCTCCTCTCCTGTACAGCGCACGTGATGCCTCATGGAGCCCATCTGCCCATCAGTGTCTCCACACTGAACGAAAGAACATTACAGTGGCACTAAGAACAAAAGAGATTCTGGGTATCATATCTGAGCCAGGCAGACCACAATCAGTCAGTCATACAATGCCAATTGGCTTCGGTTTCCACGGGCCCCGGTACACCGACCACCCCGTGTCCGGCTCCAGCTCTGGCCCCGATGCCACCTCGGCGGGAGCTCCGGGCTCGCCCTCCTCCTCGGGCTCTGCGATGTCACTGTCCGAGTGGTCATGATCTTCCTCCGACTCTTCCTTGGTGAGCTCACTTGACAACCGCATGCACTTGAGCCGTGCCTGATTCCCAGGCAGCCTCTCCTGCAGCAGCGACAAGGTTCCCAGCAGCTCCTCCTGGGCCCACGCCCTCCTCAACTCCCGCAACCCCGTCCGCCTATCGTCCTGCTCTTCGTTTAGGTACCGTAGCAGTATTGCCTCGCATGTGTCGCCCTGTCGCGTGCTGCCTTCCGGCACCGCCGCCGGAGGACCCAGGTGACGCCAGTAGTACTCCCAGATCCACCGCAAGGCCTTGCGTGCTGCCGACCGCAGCTTGGCGAGCGACGGCAGCTGCTCGTGCGTGGCCTGGTGCCGCAGCTCGACGAATGTCGCAGGGAGGCCGATCGTCTTGGCCAGCGCGTACATGCTCTGCTTGCGCTGCTTGTCCTGGAGTCCGTCCAGCAGGCCCGTCACGAACCTGCGTTGCCACCGATGCGTGTAAGCCCCCATGAGCCATCCATTCGCGCCCGTTCTTCCAGGGCCTAGCCTCGTGCAAGGAGTGAAAGAGGGCAGGGGTAATAACCATGAGTTCCAACCTACCTGCTGAAAGCCGCCGCGTACGCCGCCCTCGCAGCATACGCCAGCGACGCCGCCCGTCCATCGCCCTCGCCGCCAGCCTCCTCATCGCCAAGGACGGCCGCCGTGAGCAGCGCCGTCGACTCCACCATGTGCGGACAGTTGCCGCGCTGCATCCACATCGATACCCGCGCCACGGCCTGATGAAGTCTCCTGCTCCTGCTCCTCCGGTCGTCGTTGGCGCCGCCGTCACCCGCCCCACCGGGCCATAATGGTGGGCCGTCGGTTCCCTGGTTGCCGCTGGCGTAGAACTGCTGCCTTACGAGAAGCAGCTCTTGCCTGTCCCGCCATGGTGTGAGAATGTACTGCACCATCCCTCCTCCTGGTCTTCCTCCCGCCGGGGGGTTGGTTGGTTGGGTGATGGCGTTGATTCCTGCGGGCTTAATTCCTTGGAGTGAGCCGTTGATAGGTGGTATGAGTCGTACATATGACCAAGTGTTGGTGCGGCTTTTGTGTTCCGTGTGACCGGGCAGGGATTTTCTAGCCGTCTTTCTAGAAAGATACTTAGACGCTTCTATGGGGTTGTTGGTGGGAAGGGAGTGAAGCCAGCAAGAAGATGGAGCCGAAAAAAAGAGCCCACACCAAATTACAACATGAAAATGCCCCGCCCTTAAGTGTGCATAATGGACCTACCCTAGTCCCTACGTAGGGTGTACCTTGCACGAAGGCGGAATCACCGGCTTCAGTCGATCCACTGCGGCCGGCGACGACGGATCCATTGCCCATGGGTCTATGTATCGGGTTGGCAGGGTACTAGGTTACTAACTTGCTAGCGTGTACGACTAGCCCTGGATGTCTTTCTTCGAAAAAGGTTGCTGCTCCCCGACACTTGCTACAATGTCGTGCAACTTATCGATCCGCGGTGTGACGCCGTGCGTTGATGCGCAACGACATCACCGCGGAACCACCTCCTTCGGAGCATACTCATCATCTCTTGTTGATTCCTCTTTTGGCTTTTCCGTCTATCCTGTGTCCGAATCTAATAATTTTTCTTCGTGGTATTTTTCTTGTTCCACATTGTTTGATCTCCCTCATGTCCTGCCGGGTGACTTTGATCGATCGTCCTCCTTCGTTTTACGCCAGAGTCCTCTCAAGCATGGTAATGCCATACTTCTCCTTGAGCTCCTTGATCAGCGGGTCGTTGATCTTGGGCGTCATGGGCGCCAGCACACCCTTCTCCGACAGGGTCCCGTTGAGCACCTGCTGGACGGCCACGGCGCACGGCACGCCCACCAGCTTCGCCATGGCAGTGTAGCCCTTGGGGTCGCCGTACTCGACGAGCGTCGACGTGCGGGTCTCCTTGGAGCCATCGGCCCACTCGATGCCGAACTTGTGCTGCAGCATCACCATGTCGCGCTCACCCTCCTCGTACTGCATCTTCTCTTCCAGCGAGCCGCAGAGCACGTCCAGGGGCGTGCCGCGGGGCGCGATCTTTTCGTCCGAGAAGAGCCCGATCCAGCGCAGACCGCTGAGGATGCGCTCCTTGTCCTCTTCCGAGTCGAACTTGGCCTTGGAGACAATGGCAGCCTCGAGGTCGGCGGGGCTCGACGAAGGGGCGCCAACAACAGCCTTGGTGGCTTCCTTCCAGGGGATGGGAGTCTCGAGGACCTCCATCGGGGTCTCCTCAAGGAAGCCGATGTCTACGAGGACCTTTGCAAACTGGGGGAAGCCCTGGTAGCGCATGGAGCCACGAATGATGGTGTCGGCCTCGGGGATGTTGTAGCGCTCCTTGTAGGGGGTGGAGTCACGGTTGGGGTAGGCGACAAAGGCGTAGCCGGGGTAGATGAAGTAGGGCTTGGCCGCGTCCATCAGGTCTTTGGAGGAGATGTCGACGATCTTGCCATCCTGCCAGATCTTGGCGGGGTTGCGGAGGGCGAGGAGCACGCCGCGAGCCGACCACTGTAATGTAAAAGTATGAGCCAGGAGCCGCAAAAATCGGTACAACGGGACAACTTGCCGAGAACTTGTATCCGAACGGGTTGAAACTGTCCTCAGGAGCGGGCCTGTTGGAGAGACAAAAGTCAGTTTCATGACATTCAGCACACATTTCAAGCTCGAGCAACACGTACAGTCCGCCACAGTAGCTCAGGAAGGACTTGATTTTGCCGCCGGCGCGGTGGACTTCGTCAATGGTCTTGACGGCGTCTGGAAGAGGTTAGCACGGAATCCTCGTATGCTTGTCTGGAAAACGGTCGACAAAGGAAGCGAGACTCGGCGAGCGCATCCCCGTAGCATCACCCTATCCATGTTGCTGTGATTATGGTCCCGGTATGGTAGCATCCGAGTCTCGCTTCTTTTTGTCCACAGCCTGGGACGTCCTTACACAGATGATCGATTCCGGGGTCTACACAAAGGGAGCAAGTTAGTTCTAATTCCCCACACAACCGAACAGATCAGGGAACAAAAGCATACCCATGCCAATCTCGTTCATGACAGTAATGCCGGCATCCTTGCACTGCTGGTCCAGCTCCATCATGGCGGGGGAGACGTAGCTGGTTGTGACGACATGCTTCTTCTGGCGGATGCCCGACTTGATGACCAGGGCATGGTAGATGTAGGGCACCAGGCTGATGACGAGGTCGTGCTTGGCGACTTCGGCGTCCAGGGCCTTCTCGTCGCTCACGTCGAGAGAGATGGGCGTGGAGTTCTTGACACCCTCAACGAGCTTCTGGGCGCTCTCCAGGGTGCGGCAAGCTGTGCGGTTGTCAGCCCCCCGCCGGTCGGTCTCCAATGAAGAGCAATTGATGGTAGGTTGAGTGTTCCCTGCTTACCGGCAGTGACATGGATTCCAGCCTCGGTCAGGATATCGAGCGTGGGGCGTGTCACGAAGCCAGCCCCAAGCATGAGAACAGAGCTATCGAGAGAACACGGCGGTCAGGAAACGCAGGTCTCCCCGAGCAGGATTGGGGGAGGCACAAGCATACTGTTGCGGCGCCATTGTATCGAATTGCGTCCTTGGATTATCTCTTTCGTTATTTTTCCTCGTGTGTCTGTATCGGTCCCTTCAATGGTGTGAATCAGGAACAGTACATGTTTTGTGGTTGCAACTTTTTTAGGTGGTGTACGTATGGCGGGGTTGCATCCGATCGCGGCGTTCCATTGGCTTTGCAGTTGTTTGGCGGTGGAGGGGCACGTCCGGTTTCGAAGGCCTTCCACCCGTGACGTATACGGTGACTGAGCCACCGAGTGCCTGTACCACAATTGTGGCTGGATGACCTGCACGGCCACATCCGTTACGAGTGGACAGCTGAGGGCGGTGTGGAGCGTACCAACTCGTACCCAAGTACCTGGTACTTTAGTACTCGTACCGACGCGGGAGGGGGTTGTTTTGAAGCAGGGCTAAGGACAGCTATTCTAGCAAAAGAGACTGGCAAGCGCTGATGACGCCCCAACCTGATGGGAACATCTTTTTGCACACTTACATACGTAGCTATCTAAAGTCCTGTTATAAGGTCTGTTATAAAGTATGGATCATCTGTTAGCGCTCGTAATAGGTGTTAATTTTGGTTGGGGCGTCGAACATACTGACGACATGGATGTTCCCTAGAATAGCTGACAGGATCCATGTTTGAAAGACCCCCCCTCCCCCTATGGTACGTACAGGCAAATTGTGCACAGACCACCCTGGGCCGGAGCCTGTGGCCAACAGCTTGGACTAGCGGTCCAATCATCATGCCGCCTCGGAAAGGGACAAGGGCTCCACCCCATCAGAAAACACATGTCTGACAGGGGTGCCCACGCCTGCGGCTCTGCCATTACCTGAGGAAAAGGTACTAGCTAGTAGTGGGTACCAGGTATGGCACGGCCGCATCCAGCCTTCAATCCATATTCCATACCGTGAGGTACTTGTACTACAAACTCGGCTTATCCAAACTCGGAAGCCAAGGGACAAGCAACCGTCACACCAGATCTTGCTTAGTACGAGTAGTGCACGACTGCACGGCGGGGATAACAGCAAGGGTACAAACCTCTCACGCATAAGTGTCGTGTGTGCAGACATCATCCAACCTGTATCTTCTTTTTGTGTTGCATAATGTCTTAACTCGTAGGGACGTACTATATCCAGCGTAGGCGGTATGCACCGTAGAAACGATGACCCTGCTGCTAGAAATCCTCGCCTCCATGTCCTTTGGCTGTCCCTCTGTCCCATGATATGTGTAATTATCCCCGATATCCCAAAACGCCGCCTTCGAGTCCGGGTCCTGTGTGTGGATGCCATTATACCTGTACCTTCTATATATATATAAAGTTGCCCACGCTCGCTCGCTCCCATCCAGCCAAAAACAAAGAAGAACGACATAGTGACCAAGATACAAATGTGGAGAAGCGCAGAGTTGGTGGTCGTATCTCGTAGAGTTTTCTCGGGCACCCAGCCAGTAGGTCCCGTTCGCATTATACTTTATGCTGTTGCCGCCGTGGAATCCTCGTCCTCGGCTTCATCTTCGCCGTCCTCCGACTTGGGTGGCTCCCAGGCCTGCTCTAGGGTGAGCCCCTTGCCGGTGGGCTCCTTGCGGCGGAATGTTGATCCTAGCAGGGAAGTCACCGTCGAGCGGTAGTTGTTCAGTTGGGGGTCTTCGTCGTACTTTTCCGCGGTGTCGTAGAGGCCCATGCCCACTAGAATCTCCCCTTCCTCCTCCTTGTCTTCCATGGCCTCGTAAGGGGCGGGTTCCTCGGACACGGCAGGCTGGGCTTGTTGTGGATACACCACAGATTCCGGAGTCGGAGGCGTCGTGGTGGTTGCCCCGTTCATCATGTGAGGATTCCAGTCCACGGCGTTATCCAGGGGTGTTCCGAGGCTTGAGGCATGTGTAAGTGATGGTGGGGCCTCCGAGTAGAGTTGATTTCCATCTGAGTGAGGGTAGCAGGACGTGCTTTGCTGCTGAAGATCCCAACCGCAAGGGCTGACGTACTGGGCAGGGGCACTGCCTTGATACCCCAGAGGGAGAGGAGAGAAGGAAGAGCACGGCGATGGGTTGGTCGAAAATGAGGCGACCATGGGGGACAGCTGAGGGTATGTTGACTCTGCGTCTTGGTCGACGTTCATGTTCGGCGTCGACTGGGGATAGCAAGCTGCTTGTTGGTTGTTGATATAAGACGAAGGGAGGCCGTATGTACCAGGATGCCAGCTGACAGGACGCGTAGGCCGGCCGGCTTCGTGTGCTAAACGCATTTGTTGATCCTGCTGTGGCCGCCGGTGCTGGTGGTTCTCGTTGACTGTAGTCCTCCTCTTGCTCGATGCCATAGATCCCCTGGGGCTGTTGTTGGCACTGCAGGTCTTGGCGATCCTCAAGGCTGTCCCAGGACGCTGCCCGTTGGAACCCCGGGATAGTCTTCGCGAGGCTTCGGCGATGGCCATCTGGGTGGCCCAGTCGTCGAAAAATGCATCGCGGGAACTCGTGGGTGGGAGAAACCCAGCAGCATAGCCTCCGTTGAGAGACTGCATCATGTTGTGGTCGTTGATGTTGCCAGTGTAGGTGCGGGAGGATGTGGCAGGCAGAAGTCGCAGCAATGAAAGGAGAAGTTAACTGATCATTAATGCGGAGAAAAAGGTTGAAGGTCAGTCAGTGTGTGTAGGGAGGAACATAGTAATATGAATGAATACGTCAAGGGAGTGGAAGCAGGCCAAGGAGGACTGGTTGGGTTATGTATCGTCAAAAGCATCCGTGGAGATGGAGTGGGTGACCCCAAGGGCCGCCTGAAGGGAGCGAGGGAACCATGTGCCACACTTATCGGGAACATGGCCCAGGCCACAGTCACCCCAGGCTGGATCGCGGCCGAAGGCTAAAAGTAAAATCAAGTTAAATCAACTCAATGTTTGCTGATCATGGATTCATGGATCTGCTAGCCAGTGGGCCTACGAGACAGGCCGCCGGCCAGGCAAGCGGAGGTAAATCACAAGAGTGACATGGTCCGAAGATTCGGCGCGGTGCCCCAGCAAGCAGGCGGGCGGGTTGCATCATGGGAATCGCTTCAAAAGCGACCCACAGGGTGCATGGCAGCCGAACGCCGTCACCCAAGGCCGACAAGGGGTCCAAGGATAGAGGTACGTCTGTGCCCGTACCCGTACCGTACATGCAGATGTATTACGAGTACACGCAAACCCCGAGATGGAAGCATGTACTGTACTGTACTGTAGGTACGTGGATCCCAAGCCCGAGTCCACGACCGGGATTGGATCATCTGCTGCGCCTGTTCTCAGATTGGCATCCGTGAGTGCCTGGTGGTCGTATGGTACAGGTGCCCGTACTGTACATAATACAGTCGCCGGGACTGGAAGGCTGCGTCATATGGAGCCAAAGTACGGACTGTACATAACTAAAAGGGGGGCGGAGGGGGGAGGGGTGTGCTGTAGAACAGACCCAGCAGCCGGATTCCAAGCTAGAATTGGAACCGAGAAGGGTCCCAGCTCCGGATCCCATTCCTGTGGGCGGCAGCTGGCCCCGGGAAAGCGCCCCCTTCCCAGGGAGGCTACTGTACCAGTCCTGTACAAGTCCTGTAGGCTGTACTCTGGAGCCGGCGCGGGATCAGAACTTGTCCTACCGAGCCCAGGGCCCAGGGGACGCATCAAGCGGGTCCCGCCACCTGCTTCAGGCCGGGCAGTCCTCATGTGGTGTTGCCCCGTCTCCTCCGCGTTCTTCGTCTTTTTCTTCGGACGGAGTCGTGCCCCCATGCTGGCCAGGATATGTACATTACCAGTACATTCTCTTGATGCACACTACGCGGCTGCTCGTCGGACAAACTCCCTGTCAGTTGCGACGGGTAATTGAACGTCCGCAGTGAGTGAAGGATCGTCTGCGAGCAAGGCATCAACCAAAAAGCAACCGAGCGACGGCAGGGAGGAGCACCGGGCTATCCTCGTTGTGTCTCCCCTCCGTATGTTGCAGTTATTCTGCCTTAGTGATCGGGAGCTGCAGGTTCCCGGGGACAAATGTGCTGTCCCCAATACATGTATCCAAGTCGCAAGACGGGCTTGCTTAATTCGCCCAGGCCCTTGGGGGCGATGGAGTCCGGTCCGATCAAAAGCAATAATATCGTCCAGAGGCTTGTTGCCTGCTTGTGCGCACTGGGTAGAGCGCAAATATTAGGATCGAAAGACCTTGCAGAAGACAAAGAAAAAAGAAAGAAAAAAATGACCACCCCTGTAGAGACGGGGTGGACGACAGCCGTACCGACACAGCACAAGCGTTGGATGAGGCCAAGCCAGGCGATGATGGTCAACGTCCCTCGTCAGCCCTTTGACGCTGCATCGTCAGATGAAGGACATGAACAACCCAGCAGGACTCGGTTCACCCCAGGGGGTCAAGATCAATGACCCACATTAAGCCGAGAGGGCTCAGATCTAACCAATGATCCTGAGAAATTGTTCCCCTCTGGACACGCCGACCGCCCATCCCTCTTGGTGAGCCACGGGATGGGGTGCGTGGGGATGTTTGATTGATTAATTGCTGAGGTGCCTAACCCGTGGGCGTGGCATGGCTTGGGCGCGTCCGAGCACTGCGGTCGCCGGCAGGTCAGCCTGGGTGGCGGGCCGCTGGGGACCCTCGTCCCTGTGATGCGAGTGATGCTTGTCCCATGTCACAGTTGGAGCAGCTTGGTCGACTTTGTTGCCGTTGGTGACTTCCATGTGCGGTTGGAGAGTGGGGGCTGAGGTGCTCCACCAGGGATGGGCGGGGGAGGGCTTCCATTGCCATGATGGCGGAAGTACTAACCGTGAGACTCTTTGGCGGGCTAGCTCTGTCGCTGCGCTGGTCACCGTCGTCGTAGTGGCCCTCCCTGGCGGTTTTTTGTGTCACAAATCTCACTTTTCGCGGCGGGCGGATGCCAAGTGGACACTTCGAGGGCCCGATCCTGATTGGAACATTGTGGGGTGAGATAAACCCACCCCTGGCGGCCCAGGGGTACATCATCAAAGCCGCGTCGAGGGCTGGTCGAGTTGGCTCAGCCCCAGCGGACGCAGGCGTAGGCGTATCAGGACAAGCAAAATGCGCACCCGTCCGAGCACAGTCAAGGAGCCAAGCTATTGACCGAGTGTACAGATGCATCTAAGCTTCCATTTGCCTTGGATGGGATTCAGAGAAGCTGGGCCCTGTTAACGTCATCGCTCATTCGCCCGCGACAGCCAAAGTTCGACATACTCATATACGTACTGTTTTAACATGGCACCCAATCCCGAATGATGAACCGTGAATAATGCCGAGCTGGCCTGACTCCGCGAAATCCGAGTATCCATGTAGACGCCCCTAGGGCTTCGGAGGGGGCGCGCGGTGTTGGGTACCGGGGAGGATAGGCCCCGCGTTGCACCAGACTCGCCTCTCGTGACCAAGAGGGCGACGAGTCAAGACACGGTGCGGCCTGGTGTGGTGCGATGTTTGCTAGCCTTTCAGTCGACGGTGGGTACGGAGTACTCATCGGCCATTCATGTTGCCATTGCCGTGAATGCGATGCGGAGGTTTGGAAGTCTGGAAGCCACGGCTTTGTGCCATCGGCCGGAAGCATCTCCCCGGAGGATATGCACGCAAACGAGGTCGCAGGAGAGTTCCAGGCCGTAGCAACGTGGCTCAAGATGATCTCCAGTAACCATACAGTAAGACTTCCCAGGGGCCATCCCAATGTCGGTGGCCGTTGGGGCCCTGGGGGTGCCGGGGGGGGGACGAAGAAGTGACACGCGAGGACGCTCAGAGCCACCAGCGCCAATGCAACCGTCGTGATTCGCCCGTGTATGCGGCATGGCATGGTGCTGGTGACCTGGTGAAAGTTTACGTGACGCTGCAATCATCCTGGTTGCGGCTGTGGAGGACAGGTGGCAATGTGCCCCCGCCGATGGTTTCGTATTAGACCGTACCTTAGGTGGTGGAAGTTGTGGAACAGGTTCCAGGCGTCGTAGCCCAGAGCCTGGAATGCCGCTGTTTCGGGTGCCTTAAAAAAATAAAAGACTGTGCGGAGGGCCGGAGGCAGGCCTACCTAGGTACCTAGTGAAGGGCCTACCTACTACCTGGTAGGTAGTGAGGAATCCACAGCCCGCCAGGCTCGAGGAAGGACCAACTGGAACAGTACAGGACTAACCAGCGAGTCTCACCACCTGGACTGTGCACAGTGCTGCTTCTGCCAAAGTAGCCGGTACTCTTGTTCGCTGCACACATGGTGTGAATTCTGGAGTACTACTCGTACTAAGCTACCTGCCGCTGGCAGTGGGGCATGGGCCAGGCGTACTATGATAGCACTTTCCCTCAAACCCTGTTGGTCGCGGGCTTCCCGTCGAGAGGTCCAGGGCAACCACCAATCCCGCATTATTTTTAAGGGAAGGAGCCCTCACACGTACAGTATACCTGTCCTCTTACGCCCACTTAGTGCTAAGTTACCAGGAAGTTATTCGCTCAGTGAAGCACTGCTAATAAATCCATGCCATGTAAAAAGTGGTGCAACGTGGTGCAACGTGGTCATTAACTGTCCGTTACTAGTACCCTGATTATGTACTTCCTGGTTAATAAAGTACCTGTCCTTACTTCAGGTTAGGTACTTTTTGCCGGTGGCTGCCAGGTTTACTCTCCCACTCTGTACGAGTATTAACACACGGGCGTCCAATGGGACACCAAGCCCTGGAAAGCTCCATACTCTTCTACGGAGTAACTGATCGAACTCGAGTCCAGCCCCCAGGTCTAGCCGAGCAATGCCCTCAATACCAGACCCTGTCGGCGCCTTTACATCCCTGAGCCTTTTAAGACGGTCCGCTTGGCTCTGTACCCCAACTGTCGTTGGCTCCTTCCGCTCTGGTGTTGCGGCAAGTCAAACCTGTGAGACTCGCACCTTCCGCGCCGACTACACTCTGGCATCCTGTCACTCGTGACTCACTTCACGCTCCCTGCCTACCTACCTGGTACGACCACCTCCTCCCCCTACCCCTCCTCCTCCTTCCTCCCAGCTGTATTACCGACTTTCCAAGCATCATGTCTACTAGTCCGCTCGTACATCACACGCCTTACGCCAGCAAGGCCCATGATCGACTCTGAAGTCCGCACCCGTCCTGTCCGCCTCCCCCCCCCCCCNCCCCCCCCCCCCCCGGCGCCGCCTGCAGTGCCCTGGCACGGTGACCTTGCAGTGCGCTGGACATGCGGATATTAGCACCTTACTCCGCCAGCTGAGCCCACTCACCCCATCACTGCAGCAGGCTACGGGGTACGCTGGCACCGGACCAGCACGGCCTGCAGGGCATCCCGGCCTGGAATCCATACCTAGCGTCCACTAACTCCGTATACCATCGACTCTCTCGTACGTCGTACAGTGCGTATACACTGGGAGAAGCCCCCCAACTAATGACGCGCTCAGCAGGTAAATTTGCTCGCGGCAGCCGCCGGACCCAAGGAGCACCATCCACCCAAGTTCCAGCACCAAGTGATGCATCCTTCTTGGACCTAGCACCCAGCACCAGCGCGGCTCCGTTCTCCGATCCTGTCACCGATTGCGACTCTCACTTGGCCCAGCCAGCTAGCCATTGGCCACGACAGAAGCCCATGCGGCGCAGACCCCATCTAATATTCGTATCAGGCCATCAGCTTCCTAATAACCATGAGGTACGTACTCGGTACGAATACTCGTACTCTCTGATCCGGACAACGCGGGCCTCCATCTTGGGTAGGACTTTGGTCCGCCGCCATTGTCACCGCCAAACTCTCCCTAGAATTCACCCGTTCCACTTCTCAGCAAGGTGGGCCACCGCGAGTCCGCGATACGACATGTTCCGATAGACTTCCAATACCTTTACATCGTATACGAACTGCGGGTATACTCCATGGTTTCATTCGAGATTTGAACCGCGCCGATCGGTTCCGCTCTGTGCCTATTGCCCTTGCCTACTGTACCCAGTACCCACCGGAATCTCGGTCCATCAGCAGAAGCCACGGGACGGCACGGTCGAGCAAATCATGCTTGGTTGACTCACTCAACACCAAATGACCATGGCGATTCATGAACCTGCCGCTCTACATGGTACTCGTCTCGCCCCTCCCTTTTCCAAAGGTACTCTGCGACTAATTAGGCGTCTTATCCCGACCTTTCGCTAGCCCCTTGATCCCCTGGTCCACCATCACCGATCGGTCGACCATCTCATGCCAACGCAAACACTTACCGTAAGAGGTGCCAGCTGATCGTCAGCACCACGCCTCTACCGTATTTCGGTGGCGGATGGCCGATGTCTCGCCCACATCTATCCTCCCCGGAGCCGCCGGCCTGCAGGCTGTGGCGTCTCAATTGCTGCCAAGGGAGAGGTCGCAGCACCGAGTGTGTGCTGCGAGGACGCGGAATTGCACCACAGGTACTGCAGTCACGGTCACTGCCAGCGGGGGGCTGGGTCGCGGCCATTTGCATCGAGCCTCCGTATTGTTACCAGTATTATCCCATCCCACGCACCTAATACCTGGAGGCTGGAGGTATCTGTACGGATATTCTGGTGCGTTTACCCCCAGCAATGTCTCCAGACGCCGCCTCCCGAAGGCCCTCTTGCTCGCCTCTGGCAGCATGCCATGACTTCCCATACCAGGCCCCACCCGCTGTCCCGCACCGCTACTGACCCGAAAGTCTCCTTCGCTCCCATATGTATTAATTACTTGAGTGCGCTAATTACTGAGAATGAACACCAAGTGATATCCGCACTAATCTCACTTATCAGTGGCGGGAAGTGTCTGGCTGAGGCTGATATAGTTAGTTCCCTTTGCCGCCACCGCCCACACAAACAGAGCGCCATGCCACAGAACAGTTGCATTATTGCCACCGATGTCCTCATGGCAACTAACGTAGCGTTAAAGCAAAACCAATGCCATGCTCAACCATGGATCACTAACAGTAGAAGAAACGTCATGTCCCGACCGCGTCGGCCGGGTAGAGGTTGCAACCCGCTGCAAGTGCAAGTGGCACGGCAAGCATCAAAACCGATGGGGGTTTCCGATCATCAAACAGCTGACATTGGGTAGCTTTGCCATAATACTGCAAGAAGACTAGACATCTGCCGACAGCGGCGGCCGGACGGCGGCTGCAACGAGCGTGGTGGTTGGTACCTTGGCAACAACTAATAGTACCCGGTAGGGTCATGCCGCGCATTGGAGGGAGGACCGCAAGAGGTTTTGGCTTTGTTTCGAGCCAGCGGGATCACAACAGGTCCCCCGGCATCGCCTAACGCAACCTTTTCCTTTTTGTTCTCCCTGGCATCCAAGCCCAGTTCGGGAAAGTGTCCAACGGACCCGAATTAATCATGGTTGCAGCCTTCAAGGGTTGAGAATGTGCTCACCAAAGCGCTGTGCCATTGCATCGATGCGACGACGCTACTGCCTGCTGGCACCAACGCCTGCCTACTGCGCTACAGAAAGCTTCTTCCAAAGAAGGATTTCCAGCGTCTTGAAGCTGGAGGGTTCCAGAGAGGGTACGAGTGGTATCCGTACATTCATCTCGAGAAACCCAGATACTACCCATAGGCGCCCAGATACCGGGGCCGCAGCGGCAGACCTGGGCGCTACCCTGGGCATCCGCAAGCGGTAGGTTTCCCTCCCCGTAAGTATATACAGTAGTTTGAATGTATATTGATCGGTGGATCGGATGTTTGATAGGTAAGACGCATGGAGTTGTCCACGAGACGTTGGCGGCACACCCCCTCCCCCCCCCCATTATGGCTCGCTACGTCGCGGGGCGTCCAGTAACGCAGCATGCGTGGCGTAAGGGGTTGTGGGAACACCCCCCCTCCTCCCACTAGACTGCGAGGACGACGGATACTACATGTAGCCAACAGGACTGGCGGTTTGGAAGGTTCGACGGGTTGGTCGCTGGCCGCGGGATGGATCCCTCCATGCGGGCGTGACCTCCACCCCTCGGTGCTGCTAAGCCGGCATCGCGGCGCCTTTAGATCGGGAACATGACCAGGACCCGAGTCAAAACGGAAGAAGCGTCCTGCGAGAGGACACCCAAGACTGACATGCCAGATGCAACCGAGGCGCACCATGGCGGGCTTTGGTGGGCTTGTCTTTGAGAGTGCGCGACTTTGTCGTCCATCCCAGAGCGAGCACTGCCTTGTTAGGAGTCCCGAGTCTCTCCTACGGTTGCTTCCGGGCTGTACGAGTATTACTACTGCCTGGGCCTCCACGCCCTTCGGCCAGCCATCCCTGCCTGGAATGGGCAAAAGGATCTCATGGTTGATTGGGCCCGAGGATGCCTTGCCCGTGGTGTGTGATGTGTCGCCGACTCGCCGCGCCATGGCCCGACGACGTTCCGCCCAGTCCGCTGGTTGGCGCCAGTCTAGGCAGACAGGACACAGCGCCCGCTCCGCCTTGGCGCTTTTTAGTATTATAGCTTTTCCAGCCAACAGAACCGGTCAACAAACTTGTCTTCTCGGCGATGCGCTTGCCCCTCACATGCACTTACACTGCTACCCGGTAGTACTGACACCCTCGTTCAGACACCCCGAGGACTGGACTGGCCAGGCCGATGGCTCCCGATCAGAGAGTACCTAAGTCGGACATAATACTACGTACATGTCTGCGTGCGTCGTCATAAGCTCCAGTTGGTGGCGGAAAGAAATTCGGCCATGATCTCTCGCCGTCTCGCATCGGCGCCCCTGCATTGTCTCGCGTGGCAGCATCTACCACCCATCATCCACCCACGCACTTTCACCTCACGGCGGTTGCTTTGGCCTGCGTGCATTGCAAATGGCCTGTGTAGTACAAGGGACCGGGGAAGAACGCATTCATCCATCCATGGCCAGTTTCGTGACTCCAACGCCTTGTGCTTTGAGGCCTGCGGGGCCGTCACCTCCGGTTCGGGGTCTGGCAGATCACCGCCAACTGCACCCACTCCGTCTCCGTCCGTTGATTTCACCGCCTCTTCTCGCCAATGACCTGCCCCCCCCCTTCCCCGCCCGCCTCCTTCCTCTGTCACATTACACAGAGTCTGCTTCGGGGAGGCGACTATTCTCGCTCGGGGCATGTCATATAGGCATCACTTGCAGCCGCATATCAATCGCCCCCAGTCCTGAGCGGCGAGGTGACCTATCACCGACACCCATAGACTCCCCTAGACTGGGCTCCAAGCCTTGTCATTCGGGGCATCTCGCCGAGATATATGCCTCTTCGATGTAGCGTTGGCTGTCCTCCGACCTCCTCTGGCCTTACTCCCATCCCGACTACAGAGTACTTGTGCTCGCACGCACCTCTGGCGTATGCCGCTACCCCCATCCTTGCCCACGACTCTGGTGCCTTGTGTCGAGTCACGGGGCTCTACCGGCATCCAGTGTGTATGGCTCCGCCGAGACCGCCAAATCCCTCTTGCTGGACTTTGAGCGATGCCAGACCGACAGCAAATTTGAGCTTGGCCCCGACATCCCAGTCCTGGAATAGGCCGTACAGCATTCCGGCAATGAAGGTGTCGCCCGCTCCCACAGTGCTGCTCGGCCAGTTAGTCGGCGGCTCCTCGCCTCCCTGCACGGCGGGTAAGCGCACAAAGGGCCATCTCTACTAACCGCTGAGATGTGCAGACAAAATGATTTGGAATGAATGTAATACTGGGGGCACGGGGTCAGAAACTTACTCTACCACTGCGAATCCCTGGCCGTCATCCAGGACGGGGCACCGAAGACACTCGCCCGTCGGCCGAGACAGCGCCACGGCCCCGTCTGATCCCCAGGTACAGAGTGCCAGCGATCTGAGACAGGTCAGCACCCCACGCATACTTGCGAGGGAAGGGGGGGGGGATGCCTAGAAAAGAAACGATCAGGGTGCAGCAAACCTACGCTCTCGACAGCTGCTCCCCTCTGAGACATGCTTCGGCAGTCTCGTAGCCTCGACTCTAGAAACAGGGACCCTCTCGTTTAGTTACCACTCGTCATGAGACCAACCGGGGGGAGGGCCGGCATGTCTGAGCGTATGTATTCCCTACCTCTGCCCATGATCGTGAGTAGAACACAACATCCGCCTCGGCCGCTAGCTCGGCCAGGCCTTCTCGACCCGGCTTCTCCACCTCGACGCTAATCTGTGCCCGGGGGTGTACTCTGCGAAGAAGCCGGATGCAGTCCAACGTTGTGTCCGGTATCCGACCCTGCATCAAATAGCATCAGACTGCCTGATCAGGTGGGAGGGCCCTTGGGACAGAAGAAAGAAGAAAAAAACAAAAAAGGTGCGGTCACGCCTCGATGGAAGGGGGAAAAGGGAGCAGTCTCGCACCTCAAAGTGCCACCAGGTCTCCTGATCCGCACGGAATGAGCGCGCCACGCGCTCAAACTCGGCGGCGGTCATCTCTGGTAGGTCATTGTAGTTGACGAGCGTGCGGCTGCCGCTCTGCTCGCTCCGGATTATGTAGCTGCTCGCGGCCTCGGCGTGTCCCGGCCGGTAGATGCAGTGCCCGAGGTCGACGGGCGAGTCCGGGCCAAAGGAGTCGATGATGCGCCGCGTAGCCGGTGAGTCCTCGCCGGGCAGGCATGAGACGAGGTACGGCTTGACGTCGACGCCCTGCTGCTGCGAGAGGAGTAGCTGCTGCAAGACCTCGAGCGTGTTGGGGCAGTTGCCGCCGCGCCGAGTGGTTAGGCTCGTGGCCCGTAGCTTGGAGTCCTCGGACGGGAAGAATGGGACACTGGACGGTACGTTAATCACGTCTGCCCATCAATTCAAGCGGGGCGGACGGCCATTCCTGAGGATAGTATCCAGGTAGCAAGCGCCGACCAGGACGAGGTGCTTCATTGCGTGTGACGGTTGAGCTGAATCTGCTGCATGCATAGAGGTGAGACCGTGGAGACGATGCTATCGTGGCGAGGCGGTGGGTTAGTATTATTAGAGTGACGATAAACAGCACGTCGCCCCGAAAGGATTGAACGTCATTCTGGATCTTCCGGGTGATTGTTTTACCGCTAGATACGCCAATGGCTTCGAGCAGATATTTGGCGGGGGGATCGAGCGAAGCCAAAGACGTCTTGCACGCCACAAGAGGTTGGCAGTACTCATCGGGATATGTAACTGTACTAAGGTGATGGATAGGTGTAGCCTCGATGGCCTGCGGATGTTTGTTGGATCCTTCCTACCTAGGTATCTACCGGGGCCGACGCTTGTTCCCCCCCAATATACGATGCACATATCTCTAGGATTCCGAGGCCCGGGGCCGCTCTGGCACCTTTGGGATGAACCACCAACATATGCCACCTCCGGCAATGAGGCCGAGGACTACGGGCTGCAGGACCTGGACACCAGCTCTCGTGGCAATAATCCCCGTAAAGGACGGGAACAAGGCCGCGCCAGCCTGGGCGAGCACAAATATGAATCCTGTGCTCCCTGTCAGTCACGTATCTCCTGATTATGATCACTGTTAAGAAGATGTAAAGGGTTGATTCTCAGACTCACCCAACGCTGTGGACTGGATCTTGCGCGGGAACAGTCTAGAGGCGACGCTCATGCCGGTAGCAAAGAACGGCCCAAAGAGGAAGCCCATGATGGAAAAAGCGGTGGCGCTGGCGATGATGTTGGGCACCAGCCAGAAGAGCAGCTGCATGACCAGGCACCCGGCAGTCAGGGCGAGGATGCTGCGCTGCTCGCCGAGGCGGTGGGTTGGCTCGGCGAGGAGGAGGCGGCCTAGAAAGACGCCGGCCCAGAAACCGGTCGGGACGTAGCCCATCTTTTCGAGGGCGCCGTGTCGGTATGTCGTGAGGTACTCGACTACCCAACCTGATGGAGTGTTAGCTATGTGCTTGAGGATTACCAGCGGTTGGAAAAAAGGGTTTTGGGGGGCGGGGGGGAGGGACGGTTTCGTTACGGACCTCCGGCTGCGGACCAGGCTCCGCAGTTGAAGAGGTAGAATCCGCCCATGAGCCAGAGGTTCTTGAGCTTTATGAGCTGACCGACTTCCCGGAGGGCTTCCTTGTTGCGACGCTGCTGCCGCTGGTCATCGTCATGGTCGCCACGGCGGCCCTGCCCTTCATTAGAAGCCTGGCCACGCCTCTTCCACAGGGAGTCCCTGAACGCAACACCCACGCCCAGCAGGTTGACCACATGGATGCCTATGAGCGGGAAATACGCCATCCTCCAGGCCTCCAGGCCCAGCCGCTCCACCGGCCCCGCGCTCGCGACAGCCGTGGCGACGAGCGGCCCGAAGAGGCACCCCAGCGCGAACATGGCGTGGATGAAGCCCAGGTAGCGGTGCGCGCGGGGCTGGGCGCTGGCCCATGTGTTGGCGTGTGAGTCCTGATACGCCATGCCGAGGGCCTGGACGGCGAAGCTGAGGTAGAATAAGGGCTGGGGGCTCGGCCATGGGCGGAAGCACTGGGCGAGCAGCTGGAGAGTTGCGCCGAGGGCGAGGATCGGCCCTAGCGGGAGGTGGGCGGCCAGGAGGGGGTTCGTAATGGCGGCGAGGAGCCAGCCTGAGAAGATGCAGGCATAGCTAGGCAGGGGTAAGCATGGTAGTACGTATCTGGGTTTACGGAGGGGAAAGGGGTGGTGGTAGGCGGCTTTACATGATGGCCACCTCCCCGGTGCCGATGGCGAAGGACTTGATGATGTAGGGGATCAGGGGTCCCAAGGTCCCTCCGTCGACGCCGGCGCAGAAGAAGGAGAAGCTGGCGGAGGCGACCTTGAACATCGGGATAGATTTGGCTTTGGCTGCGGTGGCCGGGTCGCCCTGGGATTCATCGTTGGCGGCGCGATGGCGTTGCTCGTCGACGTCGTCGATGGTATCGAGGGCATCGAGGGTATCGAGTGATCGAGTCTCGGTGACGGTGTCGGTCGCCATCGTGGTTGTGGTCGCCTCTGACGGACCGGAGTCGTGCTCGATAAGATGAGAATCTACTCACATCATTTGATGTGGAGGTGGTGCGGAGCTTCATCTTGGAGCCATGTCAGCCGGGGTAAGAATGTTGTTGGCCGAAGGAGCGTTTAAGCGTCTCGTCTATAGGGTAGCTCCCCGCGATGTGTCGCCGGTGGTGGATGGGTCCCGTCAGGTAGGTAGGTATAGGTAGGCTAGCCGTAAGTGGAAATGACGGACTCTTTATGACGGAAGGTTAATCCACTGGAAGCATCATGGAATGCGCTGCCCCTCAGCTCGGTCACCTCAGGTGCTAATACTACTGCCTACCTACTACCTACCTACGTACGCATACGGGGTTACCTTGGTATATAGTAGAGTAGGTAGTTTTGGTAGTTCCACGCCGATGTCCTCGATTTGCATCATTTCTAGACCTCCCTCATCGCCCAATTCAATCGACCCAACCGCTACCGCCATTGCCCGCTTACCCGCCTCGGGTCGAGTATAGATCGACGCGGTGCTAGCCTGCTAGACCCCCCGCCATCATCGCGACTCTACTCGTAATCGTCATCAGCATCAGCATCAGCGCCCACCCAACAGGTACTATGAGCGAGCCCGAGAAGAAGCAAGTCGGGTTTCAGGATGATCTGTCCGATTCTGACAATGAAGACGCTAGAGACGTCGAGGTATGGAAGCCCTCCGTCCATTGCGTCCCGCTGCCCACCGCCACCACATCGTACCCATTGTATCGTACCGTCTTGAGTATTAGTATTAGCTGACCCTAACTCCAGGTGACCTTTGACCCGTCGAACCCGTACCGTCGCAAAAGCTCCCTCACAACTTCCGAAGCAGAGACCCTTCACTCACAACGCCGAGCGAGGCGCGATGAATGCATCGTCCACGACTTCCTCGAAAGCCAGCGTCGTGCCCTGGGGGCCGCCGAAGTGAATGGAACAGATACGTTCCTGGGACATCCCTCCTATGCCAGCGCTGGTCCCGCCACACCGGCTGCCACACCGGCTGCCACACCGGCTGCCACACCGGCTGCCACGCCTGCGGCCACGCCTGGTGTCGGCCGGGGTCCCATCCTGGACGCTGCCGGAGTGTCTATAGGCGAGCCCAAACACCACCGCAGGCGACAATCCAAGTGTATAGTCGATCCGGGTAGCCTGGATGGCCGGGAGCTTGGGCAGCCTGATCAGCAGGCATGGACTCGCGAGATGACTAGGAGCACCTCGGAACTCGATGTGAAGAGCTACGACGACGCCCACAGCCGGACCCTGACGAAGAAGCAGTTGAGCGACATGGCGTGGGGAGTTCGGGAGCTCAGCAGGAGGCTGAGCAGCATGCGCATCCGCGTCCGCGTCAAGACCGTCTTTGTCCTCACCAAGGTCTACGACTATGATCTTATTCCTAAGACGCGGGACCTCACAAAGTGGCTCCTCGACAAGGAGCGCGACGTGCCGTGCATCGTCTACATCCAGGATAAGCTCAAGACCAATAAGAAGTTCGACTTGGCCGGCTTGCTGGACGATGTGGCCAAGCGGTACAGCGATGGTGGCGAGATCAGCCACGAGAAAGCCCTCGGCGATATAAAAAAGCGGCTAAGGTTTTGGGACGAAGACATGTGCAAGACCCGCCCGCATACCTTTGACTTCGTCATCACTCTGGGCGGGGACGGCACCGTTCTGTACGCCAGCTGGCTCTTCCAGCGAATCGTCCCTCCCGTCCTGAGTTTTGCGCTCGGCAGCCTAGGGTTCCTGACCAAGTTTGACTTTGACGAGTTCCCCACCACCCTGAGTTCTGCCTTTAACAATGGCGTGACCGTCAGCCTGAGACTGAGGTTCGAGGGGACCGTCATGAGAAGCCAGAAGAAAGCGTCGCCAGAGCTTGAATCGGGGTCGTCAGAGGAAGATGATGGGGAGCATCACGCACGCCGCGACCTGGTGGAGGAGCTCATCGGCGAGGAGAAGGACGACGTGCGCACTCACCGCCCGGACGGGACGTTTGAGATATTGAACGAGATCGTCGTGGATCGTGGTCCAAATCCAAGTATGTGTCTCCTTTGCCCGTCTTAACCCGGGTGGTGACAAACAGCAGCTGACACACACGCACCAGCCATGTCATACACCGAGCTATTCGGGGACGACGAGCATTTCTCGTCCATCCTGGCCGACGGCATCTGCGTGTCCACGCCCACGGGCTCAACAGCCTACAACCTCGCCGCCGGCGGCTCCCTCTGCCACCCGGAGAACCCCGTCATGCTCGTCACCTCAATCTGCGCACACACGCTCTCCTTCCGGCCCATCATCCTCCCCGACACCATCGTCTTGCGCATCGGCGTGCCCTACAACGCGCGCAACTCGTCCTGGGCGAGCTTTGACGGCCGCGAGCGCGTCGAGCTCCTGCCCGGCGACTACGTCACCATCAGCGCGAGCCGCTACCCGTTTGCGACGGTGCAGGCGGAGGGGAAGAGGAGCGAGGACTGGGTAAACAGCATCAGCGGGAAGCTGGGGTGGAACACCAGGCAGAAGCAGAAGAGCTTCAAGCACTGGGATAAGTAACTAGGCGTCTGGTGGTGCTTGTAGGGTGCTTTTTGCGCGGGAGGTGTTGAATAAAACGGAGTTCAGGACACGGCTGCATTCGATGTTCGGTGATCGGTGGTTCTGAGTTGTAGCATTTCAACCTGGGTACCTAGTCCAATTAACCTCCAAGACATAGAAATGATCAAATCACGCACTCGTGAGAAAACTCCATAACCCAGACCCGTAGTGACATATAGACAACCCCGCCCCTCCCCAAAACACCATGCTTCCATCAATGACTTGCCATCCCTACTCATAGTCCAGATCATACATTCTCTCTCACGCCAAGCGGCATCCTGGCGCTCTCCTGATCCTTGAATCTTGTCACGTCACCGCCAATCAACTTGCGCAGGTTGCCCACATCCATGAGGTACCGTCTCATCTCCTCCTGCAGGTCATCCTCCCCGCAGGCGGCCGTGCTGTCCGAGTCATACCCGGCATCCTCTCCATCGGACACGTCGTCTATGAGGCTGTTCTCCTTGTCATCGTCGTCGACGTACCCTCTGTCCAAGGTGGACTTGATGGGCACCGATGGGATGGGGTTCTTGAGGCTCTCGATAGCCAGCTTGAGATGCAGCTTCAGGGCCTCGTTCTCGGTCTGCAGCTTCTTGATCTTGCTCTCCGCCACCATGCTGCGCTCCTCCATCATCCGCTGCATCGTGGCCACCCGGTTCTGGTACTCCTCCAGCCGCTCCTCGGCCTGCTGTGCGTTCTTCTCCCGCTGGCGCGAATCCGATACCGACAGCTGGAGCTGGCGAATCTCCTCCGCCATGGCCGCAATCTGAGCATCTCTCTCGGCCGTGGAGATCTGGTCCTGGTTGACGACGGCGCGGGTGCGGATCCTCTTGGCCTGGTCGGCGTATCGCAGCGTGGAGAGGGTCTCTTCGTAGTCGGACGGCGCGATGCACGCAATCATGGCTGTTTTGCTGTTTCCGCCCAAGGAGTCTTTGAGAAGCCACGTCAGGATGGAGTCACGGTACGGGACGACATCCTTTCGCTTTCCCGATCGCAGCGCCTTGGGGTCGGCTAGCGCTGCAATCACTCGTCCCAGGGTGGTGAGCGACTTGTTGATGTTGCTACCCTCCCGGAGACGCGCACCGGTGGCCTCGGTCGACTTGGCCCTCTCGCTACCGGCGAGATCCACCAGGCGAATTCGCGAGCTCCGCTCCGTTGTTTCGTCCGTCTCCATATCGTGGTGGATCTGCTTGAGCATGATGGTGAAGACGGCATGACTGCGACTACTAGTATCGTTCATCTTGGTACTCGCCGTGGTCCTCGAAGCATCGCCATTTGTCATGTACCGGAGAATCTCGTCGATGTTGCGCACAGGCACCTCGGTGAGGTCCTTGACATAGGGGCCCTCGGTTGGAGACTCACGGATCTTGAGGTAGTTGGGCGGTTTGTTGGGCACCACGGGGACCAGCAAATCTCGCACGTGTTCGTTGTACACCTCGAAGTAGGAGACGCGGACGTTGTAGGCGACATTGGAGTCCTCGTTCTGGGCGGCCTCGATGCGCTCAAACAGGTCCTCGCAGGTTCGGGGGATCAGCCCGGGGTGATCGGGTGTGCCCATCATGGTGTAGCTCTTGCCCGAGCCAGTCTGCCCGTAGGCGAAGATGCAGGTGTGGTACCCCTCAAAGTTGTGGTCGAGGAACTCCTCCCCGAGGCTATTGTAGACATCGGCCTGGCTGGCGTAGTGCTTGTCCTTGGGGTTGTGGCTCCAGAACGAGTTGTCAAATGTGAAGTTCTTCTCCTCGATAACTTTGCGGGACTTGGGTGGTGCGCGCGGGTTCGCATCGGGGTCTTCTGGTGCCAGAAGCGTCGTCTGCTGGGTGATGGGGTCCATGCTGATAAGGCATTTTGTTCGACGCTCGATCTCTTGTTGGCGTTGCTCATGTCAGTACTCTCTATCCGGCGCGGGCAACATGTGATGCCTGTACACACTTACCTCTCTGGAGAAAGGCCCGGACGCGGACTACGACCCGCACATTGCCTCCGCCATCCATCCTGGCGAGCATGGGGATGGTCCCATCCCTCGACCGCAGCGAGGGCGTGGAAGCGGAGGAGTGGACGGTGCGAGATTCGGGCCCGGGAGAGGTGGCGGGCATCAATCGTGCATCGAGAGCCATTGTTCGCAATGTCTCATGGGCTTGATGGATAGAGTCGTGTCGTCGCAGGCGAAGAATGGGCCACATTAATTACCTGACTGCCCGTGCCGGGGTAGGAGGTGGTGGGTAATATTTGGCAGCCGCAATCCACTTTGTTTACCAGGTTGCCGTTCTGGGATCCTGGGCGCTGTTGCTGGGGTTGCGACTTCCTGTAACAGGTGGGAGGGGAACGCGGCTGGGCAGGTGTGGCCGGGGCGGGTGATGGAATGGGAGATGCATAATTGCATAATACCAGCATATCATCCACTAAACTCAATGCGGAATTATGCACTGAACGCGACCATGTATCGCTTCGCTTCCAGGTCGCGCGCGGATAATATTAGCGGGCGTCGCATCTCTTCACAGCTTGTTGGCCGCCACCGGTCGTCGCTCTTACTTGCTTTTTATTACCCCCTCGCGCATCGATTGAAAAAGCCCACCTGCAGCTACCTGCCTAGTACCTAGGCACAACTCTTGTTTGCGATTGACAATATTTTCTTTCGCCGATTCCGTCTGGCCCTGCCACCCCCCCCTCTTCCCGCATCCCACTGCTCGACCATCCCCACCATCGATCAGCAGCTACCCGCTACTGTACATTCCCATCATGGCACGGACAATCGAAGAAGCCAAGAACGGCGACACCAATAATGGCGACGCGGTTGAAGCACCACCAAAGCGCGGGCGCGGTCGCCCTAAGGGAAGCGGCAGCGGGGTGACGAAGAAGCCTCCTCCTGTCCCCGGACGCGGGCGCGGACGCCCCAAGGGTAGCACCAAGAAGGATCCGACCTCGGCCCCAGCTACGCCCAAGGTCCCCGGCCGGGGACGCGGACGGCCCAAGGGTAGCACCAAGAAGAAGGCGGCAGAGGCTACGGCGACGGAAGCTACGGCGACACCAACGACACCCGCTGCAACAGGCACGGGCAGGGGGCGCGGGCGGCCCCGCAAGTCCGATGCCGCGGGCGCGACACCGGTTCAGACAGAGACTCCCGTGACGGGCGAGAAGAAGAGGGGCCGAGGTCGGCCGCCGAAGCAGGTTGTCGAGGAGGTGGTGCAGGCGGAGGAGGAAGACGAGGATGCGAAGGACAGCATGGACGAGGATGCCAAGAGCGAGGCTTAGACGAGCGGGGGGGGAGGGGGNGGGGGGGGGGGGGGGGGGGGGGGGGGGGGGGGGGGGGGGGGGGGTGTCTGCTGGAGTCCATTGAGTCTGAGACCATCACGTCTCGAACTACAACAGCCGACGACCGCGGAGACAAATCGGCCAACGTCAACCATGAGGATGGAGGCGACGCACCGGAGAGGACGACTACACCAGCGTGGACTAAGATTCGGCGGTTCCTGCTCAGAGGGTTCTCTTCCCGTGCCAGCACAGAGGCGAGGGTCCCAACTGAAGAAATGCTTGCTTGTCTTCGTGACGCGGGCTCTTCTCATAATTCGTCTGTACAGATTACTCTTTTGATGGTACATTTTTTCTTTTCATCACTGTTTTGCTACATGGGGGAGTTTGGAGTGCGGGCTGTGTTGTTGCTGTCGAGTACATGGGATGCGTGTGGTTCTGTATTTGTTACGTGGCAGCCGTTGGGAGTACGGGCTTTCGTCTGTTGCTTTATCGGCCTTGAAGAGACAGAAGTACCTAGGTATCGGCTTCATATAATGACATCTGTATCAATAGGAATCCCGCTACTTGCACCATTCTTACTCCTTCTTCCACATGGTGAACTCCTCCTCGAGGTGCTCCTTGAGCAGCTTGAAACGGCGACCAAGGTCCCGGCCGCACCTCCAGCACCGCATCCCCCACTGCAGGTACTGCTCATCTCGCGTGCGCCGCCGCGGGTCGTCGGCCGCGAGTGGAAAGTCGTCTAGTGGTACGAAAAAGGGCGTGTTGAACGAGTTGTAGTGCTTGCGGTGCTTGAGCGCAGGCGAGTGCATGTCCCGTGAGAGGATGTGGACGTGCACGTGTGACATGCTGGGTACGGCGTGCACGCCCACCATGATGTCCTTGGACCAGTCCCGACCTTCCGGGAGGCTGCCATCCATTGGCTCCACGCTGCCGTCGAGGACTGCCTGCCGGTCCGCATCCGCCTTGCTCTCCCGGCCGAGCAGGCGGCGGAGCTCAGCCGCGGCGAGGTGCTTCAGGCGGTGCGTCTCGGCCACGACGTCGGCGCGGAAGTCGTCGTCTGCGAGGGCGTCGAAGGGGTGAAGGAGGTTGTGCTTCGCCGAGCGCGGGAGGAGGAGGGTGTGCACGGTGGCCTTGGGGAATTTGTCGTGGATGGCGACGAAGTCGGGGGTGTGGTAGATGACACGAGTGGCTGGGAACGAGGCCGGGTCCTCGATGTAGGCGCCGAGGCCCATGCGATCCTTGAACGGGTTTCCACCGCGGCTATAGGAGTGGGATGGAGATGATGTTTCGGCGGTGACCTTGGATTTGGGCTTAGGAGTCATGAGCTCTGAGACTGTCGAAGGTCAGTAAGTTGGTAACCTTGGCGGAGTTCCTAGATGTTTGTTACTACTGAAGACAACGGGTGAGGTGACATACAGGCATTGCGAGCCTTCTTCCTAGGTGGCGGCTCCTCGCCTTGGATCTCATCCTTTGTGATGGCTTCTTCCGCGCCCGAATCAGGATCTGCTCCCGCCATGGTGGGTTGGAGTTGTGATGATGATGATGAGAGGTTGTGGTGTCGGCGCGGTCACTGAACGGAGCTGTGTCGAAAGTCAAGTTGCCCCGCGGTGTGCCGCGTCTCTCCGGATTGAGCTCCGGCCTTCTCGCAACTCTCGCCTGGTCACGGTCAAACGTCAAACGTCAAACGACTCATAGAGACAAGCTGAATCTTTCCCGTTTCACTGGCAGCTGGATTGATGCCGATCGTTAAGGGGAAATGTGTGCCAAGTACCCCCGGCTTATCCAGTATCTGAGCGAGCGGTGAGTACTGTATACTCCGACTCGCATCTCCTCCCTCTCTGCTCTATAACCAAGTCCTCAACCCGATCCCATTTTCTATCAATACCCATGGGATTCATGACATCTAAATCGCCCTCGCTCTCCATCATTTACCCTGCGAGCGGCCAATCACGCATCCAAACCATCCAGCTGGACCAGCTTGGTCACCATCCGCACGACCTCATTCTCCCCCAGCTCCACGCCAGGACTCTTCACCTTCTCCGAGATGAGGTCGTCCACCATACCCCTGAGTCTCGCCACAAGCACGCCGATCCTCGCCCATCCCCTCAGCCTCAACCACCCGTCGACGAGCAGACCGCGGCCCATGGTGTCGAGCTCGATGGAACCGCAGAAGAGCAGAAGCGTATACGCGTTGAATGCTAAACGGACAGTTAGTAGGGCCAAGAAAAAAAAGAAAAAAAAAAAAANAAAAAAAAAAAAAGACACAGAATGGGGTTGTTATGACTTACGGGTCAGGTCTCGAATAAAGATCTTGCTCGTGGCCATAATGTTAAAGTACGACATGTACGTCGCATTCCCTGGGAACGACTGGCTTCCAAACAGCGTGCTGCTCGGGTGCACGAACACGCGCCCGTTCTCCTGGTTGAAGTACTTGATCGACCGGGCCTCGGGGTCTAGCTCCACCGCCCCGGATACGGAGCTCACAAACTTCTTGTCCGGGTACTGGATGCGGGCGACCTGCGGCGTGAAGGCAGCTGCGATGAGCGCCCGGAGGAGCTGCGAGTTGCGAGCGCCCTGCGGCGCTGCGCCTGGGTACCTCTCGCGCGTGGCCTCGCTGGGCGGGATGATGCTGATCTCGGCGAGCGCCGACATGTACTGCGTCCGGGTGCTGGCAATGTCGGATAAGGCGTTGTACGAGAGGAAGTTCTCCTCGCAGTAGGATCTGACCTGGCGCTGGGGGATTCTATCCTGCATCATGCCGTCCCACTCCTTGAAGGCCTCCAGGTCCGTGATGAGGTCGCCTTCCCCGTCGCAGTATCTCATCCTCGCCTCCTTTGCCTCGTCTCTCTTCTCCTGTGGGGAGAGGAAGGGGCTCCGGGTGCTGAGTATGGCGGCGATGGTGACGCAGTCGTCTAGACACCCGAATATGGCGCCGAATACCATCAGCTTCCCGCATCTCAGATCTGCTGGCAACAGGGCCAACTGCTGGCCCATGGAGGTCAGCTCATCGCCATCGAGCGCCCCCATCCGGCGGAGGAGCTTCATGGCGCCTTCGATAGCAGGTGCATCTGGCGGCGTCGGTGACCGCCCGAGGAACCAGGCGACGTCGCGCATGCCCATGGCCCTGACGGACAGACAGAGCTGCTCCAGCGGGACTCTCCTGATTTCTGGCTCCGGGCGCTCAGCCATCTGCTGTTCCAGGTTCCTCGTGTACAGCTTGTAGCACTTGCCCTCCTGGACACGACCAGCTCGTCCGCGACGCTGCTTGCACGCTGCTCGGGACGCCCACGTCTCAGCCAGCTTCCGCATGTTGGTCTGAGGATCGAAGCTGGTCTCCTTGACCTTTCCGCTGTCGATCACGGCGACGATGTCGTCGATCGTGATGGACGTCTCGGCCACGTTGGTCGCGACAACCACCTTTCGCTTTCCGTGGGGAGGGTTGGCAAATACCCTCTTCTGCTCGCGGGTCTCCAACGATGCGTGCAGAGGAAGAACGTGCAGCGAAGAGATGCCCTGTAGAGCCCGGCAAGCTTGGTTGATTTCGCCGACACCGGGCAGGAAAATGAGGATACCGCCGCGGTTCTTCTCGTAGTCGAGTTCAGCATCAATGGACTCGACAACGTCCACAATGAGGCTGTAGTTGATGCGTTGCCCCAGCTTCTGAATGACTCTGCCCATGCTCTCGTCCCCAAGGACGATCTCCTTGGACTCTCCCGCACTGAACCCGGTGAGGCGGACAATGTCGTCGAGGTAGTAATCGTCCACAGGGAATGTCCTGCCTGAGATCTGGACCTGCCCGACGTCGAGGCCTTCGGAGGTGAAGTATTCACTGAATGTCCTTGCGTCAAGCGTTGCCGACATAAGGACAAGCTTGAGCATGTCCTTCCTCGCCCGCATCACTTCTCGGATCAGGTTGAGGAGGAAGTCGGTGTCGAGACTCCGCTCGTGGACTTCGTCAATGACCACATGGCTGACATCGGCCAGCGAGGCGATGACGTCCTCCACCTTGCCGCCCGATGTCTGCAGACGGCGGAGCAGCACACCCGTGGTGACAAACGTGATGCGCGTGTCCTTTGATCTCCGAGACTCTCCGCGGATGGTGTAGCCAACCTCGTCTCCAACTCGGCCGCATCGCTCCTCGGCCACACGGTCAGCCAGACCCAGAGCAGAGATACGCCTGGGCTGGGTGACTATCATGTTGGCGCAGTCTCCCAGGCCTCTGCTGTATAAGTCATCGAGGAGGAACTGCATAGACTGCGTCGATTTCCCGGATCCCGTCTCGCCACTGATGATGGTAACGTGGTTCTCCCGGACCGTCCTCACAATCTCATCCCGAACCTGCCACGCAGGAAGTTTCTGCCGTTGCGCTAGCATCTTCTCCTGTGCGGGACTCTCCTGCCTCTCAATCCACTTCTCCTTGCTCAAGAGGTCCTCGACCCACCTGATCGGCCTCGCGACCGCCTGTGTCCGCCTCCCGCGCGAGACTGCCGCTGCGGGCTTCGCCTCCGCGACGGCCGATGACACGGCCGAGATATCCACCAGTTTGCCAGGATTCTCGATGATACCGTTCATATTCTGCTGGATCCAGTCCACCATGAGGAATATCTTCATCGGTTCATCTTGAAGCTGGTCATTCATATACGCCAGTGCCTTCCTGATGACGCTGAGCTTGATGTAGGAAGGCAGGTTTGCGACAATGGCCAGAATCAGATTCTTTGGGTATGTCGGGGCCATGCGGACCTGCAAGCGAGTCTCGACATCTTGGCGTCCATTCTTGATCCCCTCGAGGCGTATCTGGATGACCTTGTCGCCCTCGCGCTGAAAATTCTCCCCATACATGGCTTCCAGGCTGGCAATCTCCTCTTGCCATTGCTCTTCTGGCGATCCCATGTCGAGAAAGTCCGCATCTCCGTCAGAAGCTTCGTAGTCGGAGCTGCTCGCCAGGAGAAGGCTCTGCAGGGCGTGAGCAGCCTCTCCTTCGTCGCCACCCTTCTCTGTTAGTATCCGCGTACACAGCTCGAGTGAGTACCCCGTCTGCGATAGCCGCTTGATGATGCCCTCCCTCTTCAGATCAGTGGGACCGATGGAGACGCCCACAGCGTAGCTCTCGGGAAGAGCCCACCGCGGGAGATCGTCCTCGGGGACGTGGATGAGCAGCCATTCTAGGGTCTCCTCGCGGTCCTTGCAGTACTCGACAGCCTCGGCGACATGACTTTGTCGAAACCCGAGCTTTGTGAGTTGAGCGACAACCGACTCCTTCTGGTTCTTCGGCATCTCGACACCGTTGGGATTCCATGATATTCCCTTCCGTAGTAGGGCTTCGAGTTGCGTCCGCGTCTGCCGGCCCATCTCCACCTTGGGGGCGTTCGACCACCCGCGCATGGCATTCGACTGCCCAGAACCACCACTCAGAAATGCCAGACCAGACGCACCGGGCATCTCCTTGGCCTTGGCCTTGGCCTGCTCCATCTCCTTCCTCTTCTTCTCCGCAGCCGCCTTGGCCTCCTCGCGCTCCCTCAGCGTCTTGAACGGATCAGCCTCGTACATCCACGCCTTGCCGTCCTTTACATCCTGCGCCTTGAGCGCCTGGAAGTCCTTCCACAGCGCCTTGTAGTCGGGCGGGAGAACCATGTGCTTGTTCTGCATGTTGCACACGCGGAAGAGTGCGTACGTCGCGGCCGCATGCTTGGCCTCGATCGCCGTGTCCCGCAGAATCAGATGCTTGTGTGTAGCCGGGATGCGGAACGGCTCCAGGCGTGTCGTCTGCTGCGTCTTTGGGTCCTTTGCGCTCAGCGTGATCCAGACGGAGAAGCCGTCGGGTGTCTTCTTTGTGTCGTAGACGGGCCTGTCCCAGCGCTGTTTCTGGCAGTGCTCGCTGAGCAGATTGACGGGGAGTTTCCCCGTCCACGAGGCACCGCCGATGAGTTGCTTGACCGTGGGCCTCGGGGCTTCCTTAGGAGGCAACTCCTCCTGGACTGGCGGCGTGCCTTTCTGTCCCTTCTTGCCTTTGCCTCCAGTGTCCTTGGGCGGCGGGCCTGAGGGCGGGTCAGAAGGACCAGCCTTCCCTTTCCCCTTCTTTACCATCTCGTAGGTACTATTAGTATGTATCTGATGCTTCTCTTGCTGCTCTAACGCAGCCGATAAAATCAGTTGGTCAGCGCCATATGCGAGGGGCTGGTACGTCCGCGAATTCTCTTTAGCTGCCGCGGGCGGTCGACCAGGAGAAAAAAAACTGCAGGTCGGAAGAACTGAGAGCGAACGATTTCTGTCTCTTAGACCTATCAGGTACTTGATGTGGTCGCGTTAGTTTAAATGATTCTCAGCGGCGCCTCGGTCATGTGTGAGGCAAACAGAAATTTGTTATCATGTGCGTCACTGGCACAGACCTCGCACTGTATGTAATGACACTTCTTAGGCTGAGCGCACAGTGTAACTAGCCTACTTGTCCGAAATTTTGGTGATCTCGAGGGGAAGAACAAATACTCCAGTACAGTAGTACGTCTATTATCATCACGAGAAAAATGACCGAGGGGGTATAGAGGATCTCGCAGTTCCGCACCGTATGTTCAAATGACCGCCGAGTCAGAACGGTCTCCGTAGACCGACCTCAGGCAAGTTGCAAAGTCATCTCCACGAAAGCCAGCGCAAGTCTGATGAAGGGGGGTCCAAGGGGTTCTTTTTGTTCGCTACGGGTCTATGTGCGTACCATCAGTCACTTGACTGCCACGCAAGCCGTAACAATACATTCCATCCAAAGTCCTGATGCACTAGCAACAGGACTTGAGGCCGAGATTCCTCCCACCTCTCGGCTCGACGTGTTTCCTCCCATGATCGTTATCATCATTTACGACCCAAAGGGGCGCTGACAAAGGGCGCCGCCGAGGTTTATGCATACAGGCAGCTCCCATCATCCCACCATTTGTCTGCCGCCCCTCTTCCGTTGCAATTCCTTTGCAAGCTGGAGCTTTCAAGCTACCATTGGACCTTGCGTACTTGCTGTTGTGCTCCTCTTCTCTCATAATGCGTGATGATGCGCGACGCTGTCGAGTCTTGGACAGATCTGCGCCGTCTCTGGGGATTGGGGGTAGGGGCTGGGGGGTGATCGGGTAAAAAAGCAAAGTTCGTGCTGATGGTTTGACGCCGGAACTAGGTTGACGACATGATGTGGGAAACGACGTGCGGGATATAATGGCCCGCTAACGCCATGGCTCCCAAGTATGTGCGGAGAGGCCGTGGCCTATTCATGCAGGTACATTTGCCCGGCCAGGGCAGCGAAAACGGCAGGAGTGTGGTTCCTACATGTCCATCGAGTCACCGCCGTTGGCGAAGTTGAAGCCACCTGATTGCGGGGCGGCGTTGGCGCCAAAACCAAACGTCCCGTTGGGGCCTGTGGGCTGAGCCATGCCCTCATCCGCATTCTCCTCATCATCCGAGAAGTACTTCTCGATGATGTTGAATGCCTTCATGTAGATCTCCTCATTTGCGTTGTTCTGGCAGTCGTGGATCTTCTCCATTCCACCGCACTCCTCGATGAAGAGCGCATATCGGTTGATAGAGTCCGCACCATCGCCGGCAGCCTGCTTGTCGAGGTCACCAATCTTGAGGATGTTCTCAAGACCGTCGAGAGCGACCTGGATGATCTTGTTGTCGGGGCAGACCAGCAGATCGCACAGCGGCTTGATGCAGCCCTGGCTGACCAGATATCTTATTTGCTCCGGCTTCTGCAGGCCGCCAGACGTGGCGTTGCTGATGGCCCAGCAGGCCTCTTTGCGCGTCTTCAAGTCGCCGTTGCCCAGCAGGTGGATCAGAGGAGGGATCAGGTTGGCATCGATCACAGCCTGAATTTGGCCCGAGTTGCCAGCTGTAATGTTGGAGATGGTCCAGCATGCCTCCTTGCGAATGCCGTCCTTGGTAGAGCTGAGCAGGGAGAGGAGGCAGGGCAGAGCACCACAGTTAATGATGACCTGAGTCTGCACATCGTCACCCGTCACGATGTTGCCGACGGAGCGAAGGGCGGGTGTCTGAACGGCGGTCGATGCGTGCATAAGGAGTTCGGTAAGGCGGCGGGGAATGCCGGCCTCAATCACGGCCTGGATCTTGTCGTTGGAGCCATCGGAGAGGTAGGAGATGGCCCAGCATGCATCGATCAGGACCTCGTCGTCGAGAGAGTAGACGAGTTTCGACAGAACGCCGAGAGCAGGGGCAATCTAATCCTTGCATCAGTGGCAGTGATAACTCGATCTAGGTTGACAAACTCACTGTGTTCCAGTCGGGCTGAGGAGTCTTCCCACGGCAGAAGTTGCTGAGAGTCCAGGTAGCGTTACGCAGCATGCTAAGCTTGCGGCTGTCGCCAAGGAGGTTGAGCAGAGGCTTTAGGGCACCGCAGCTGAGGACATAGTCACGGCAGTTGGGGCTGTCTCCGGCAATGTTGCCGAGGGCCCAGACGGCCTGCTCTCGCACATCGGGCTCGGGGCTGGAAAGGAGCTCGACGAAGATGGGCACAGCATTGGCCTCGATGACCACTTGGGTCTGTGTGGCAGAGCCCGAAGCGATATTCGTCAACGCCCAGGCGGCCTCGAACTGAACCAAGGTATGGGGCGACCGCAGGAACTCGACGAATCGGCTGACAACACCAGTTTTGATAACCTCCTCAATAGGAGGGTTGCGTTCCTTGGACAGAAGTTTCCTGAACTTGGTAGTAGCTTGGATTTGCAGGTCGATCTGGTCAGAGAAGACGCCTTCGACCATCTGCGGGAGGTCTTCGTTCAACTATGAGACATGTCAGTTAGCTTTTTGTGTTCCTGAGTACAGATGGATTTGCCAGCAATAATGAAGAACCACTAGAAGATAGCCACGCGACGGACCGTAACCAGAGGCAAGTCCTGGTCAAGACGAGGTTGCCAGCAGATTCGGTCTGGTCAATCTAACGCGAAGGATGTGGGGTCCGCAATAAGACTAACGAAGCGTTGGCACCCCGCTCCGCCTCGTGGAAGCAACCCAAACAAAGAGGGAAGCTCCTGCGGGACCAAAATATGGCGCCACGCCACACTCGGAGGGAAAGCGAGGCAACGAGTAAGGAGACGAAGAAAAACACAACAACAACAACATAAAAGAAGTTGCTAACGTACCTGAGACTCCGTGGGAGCCGTGTCATCGTCGCTGTCTGGAGCAGCACCAAGAGAGGCACCGGGGCGGTTCTCGCCAGTGCCAATGCCTCGACGCTTTGCCAAGTTCTCCTCACGCTTGGCCTTGCGAATCTCAACCTGCTGCTCCTCGCGGCGGCGTCGAAGCTCCTCAGGCTTGAAGGTGTTCTTCGCCTTGAACTGCGTCCGGCGATGCTCGGGGATATATCGTTCGGCCATCTTATAGGCGGTCAACGGTCGTGCGGGGCAGGGCAGTCGAGGGGATGCACGTAGCAATGCAAGCGACGAAGAGAAAAGAGTTCCTTGGACTCTCTGATGAAGGACTGCAAAATGTCTGCGTCTGTCCTTTGCGCTGGGGGAAATATTAATGGACAGACGGAAATGGGTGGTGCGAATGAAAGGAAAGTTGCAAAGGTTTGGATGGGATGGGGGGAAAGAAAGCCGCCAAGTGGAGGGGGAGCAAAAGGACGCTGATGAGGAAATGGGGGGTGCAGAATGCGGTGGGCGGCGGCTTTGACGGATGATTGGTCGAAGCCAGTGGAGAGCCTTGTGTGTTGCTGTGGTGTTGCACTGTACTAAGTTGCTTGTGTGGGATTCACTGACCTGAACAATCAAGGTTTGCAAGCAAACAAAACCCAAAGCAGGGTCGAGCTTGTTGGTGGGGGAGGGGCTGTTGCAGGCCTCAGGCAGCAGCTGGTTTTTGTGTGGCCAGTTAGCGGACTATCAGGACGATATCGGGCATTTTCCCGAATACCAGCTTGATCAAGGCGAAAATGAGGTGCCGCTGATAAGACTCTAATCGTCCCTTCCCTCCTCCAGGTTTGCCTGGTCCATCCACTCTTTCCCAACACGTCAAAAAAAAAGTGAAAAAAGAGACCGAGCTGTATGATCACGTGACATCGCGATCCCAGTGGCAGGAACACGGACACGACGCAAGAACTCCCGACGCGTTGTTACCTCTCATCGGGTGTCGTTAAGTCCAACATCACTGCCTTAGAATCCCAAATGGTTTCCTGGCTCGGATAGGAGACAGTGTTTGACAGGCGACTGTAATTGCGCATCCTGCACCCAATCGATGCTTCTCATGTAATCCCAGATGCGTCGCGATGCCTTCATCCAAACAGCCAGCCGCCTCTGGCAAGCGGCCCCCCGGGTTTGAATCCATTCGAGACATACTCGATGAAAAGCTCCGTCCGTGGTCGATAGTCAACGTCGTGGGAGTGGTTATTGACACTCAAGCCCCGAAACCCACCCAGAAAGAAGGTGAGGCTACACGGAAATGCATCCAAGACGCAACAGCTAATCAGGCGGCAGATTGGAAGTGTACGATACGTATCATTGACAAATCTGTGGACGAAGATGGCGAGGACCGATCCATTGCTTGTCACTTTTTCATGAGCAAGGAGGACTTGCCAGAGGCCAAGTGCGGTGATGTCTTGGTTCTCCATCAAGTGAAAGTACTGCATTTACAACTTGCCCTTTCCCTATATCTACCTCATACTAACGTAGTGGATAGATCCAAGCCCGTTACGGTGAAATATCACTCCTAACTAGTTTCACCACCAAATTTTCCCTCTTCACCGCGCAGAAGATCCCTCGTCCTCCGGCAGATCCTTCGGATGCGCGCGCGGAAATCTCTGTCAAGCGACAAAAGCAGTTGGCCCCAGCCGAGCTAAGCCATGTTCCGGTCCTGTATCACAGCATCAACAAGGATCGCCTTCCCACCGTGGAGGAGTACCAAAAAATGGTGCTGCAGTCCCGGAACGTCAGGGACAAGTTCAGAGAGCTCAAAGACGTCGAGGACGGCTGCTTTTGCAACGTCATTGTCCAGCTCGTTAAGGAACCCTTCGATCTCCACGACAAAATAACATTGTGGGTCTCCGATTACACCGAGAATCCGTCCTTTTACAACGTTGCGACGTCGGCTGCGAATGCCGCCTTTGAAGACGGAGATCCCCACGGCTACTTGAGCAACAAGAAGAAATCCACGGCCAACGCGAAGACTAAAGACCCACGTCCAAGCGGGAAGAGGTCCATGCAGATCACTTGCTGGGAACCTCACGCCACGGCCATTCGAGAAGGCGAGCTATCGGAGGGGACGTGGGTCCTCATTAGAAACCTCCAAGTTAAGTACGGAAGAGAACACTGGAACCTTGAAGGGTACCTGAGAGAAGATCGTGAAGCCAGAGGTGTGAAAATTGGTATCCAAGCCCTGGATTCCACGGATCGGGAAGCGATGGATCCGCGTCATCTCGCCGCGCTCAGGCGCCATCGAGACTTTCTTCGGACCACGAAATCTCGGCGCAAAGAAATAGAAGAGGCCGCGGAGGCCGGAAAGAAACGAAAGTCTACGGGGCTCAGCGAAGAGAAACCCAACTCAGACGCAAGACGCAAAGCACGCCGAAAAGCTGAGCAGGCGGCGAGAAAAAAGGCAGCACAGGAGCAGGCAGGCCAGTCGGCAGCCGAGGACCCAGAGGCGAGACGAGAGCCAGAGCCTGTGCGCAATATTCCGACGCCAGACTTGAACTCTTCTGGTGCGTATATTGAGAAATGTCCTGGGTCCGCCTCCATTCACAACTAACGTTATTAGTGAAATGCGACAATCACAACGTGGCCCCGACCAAGGTATCAACCATCCTGGAACAGGTCGAGTTTGATACCGACGTCAACGGCGAAGCGGTTCACTTGACTCTGCCGTTCGTCAACGTCAACCATCGTGTGGATGTCCGCGTTACGGATTTTCGCCCTTCCGATTTACGCGACTTTGCCCACCCAAAGAAGACGTCCAAGTTCGATGTCCTTTCTGATAATGAAAACTCGGACCTGGAATCAGGATCTGATGACATCGAAATGACAGATCCCACCACAGACTGGGAATGGGAATGGCGATTTGCACTGGAGTTGGAGGACGCCACTCCATGCCCAGGGCCAAGGGCAAGATTCTGGGTGGTAGTCGACAACATGGCCGCTCAATGCCTGACCAACCTTGACGCCACGGACTTGAAACGCGATACAGAAAACCTCGAAGCTTTGCGTCAGCGGATGTTCTACCTGTGGGGAAACCTGGAAGAGCAAAAGAGTGCCCGCGTCGTCAAACACGCAGAGGCAAAGCCTGTGGCCGGCGGAGACCTGCCTCCCCCTGACAGCTCAGACGACGAATCTGAGAACCAGCGGGGGAAGGTCACAAACCGTCCGTTTCAATGCTGCGTTCGGCAGTACGGAATCAAGGTCCGCGAGAGTAATCCGGCCAAGGCCGATGCGGGTAAAGGCTGGCGTTGGGTGAGGATGTTTGGTCTTTACGGAACGAGAATTGCGGGTGCTTAGGCCAGCGCTTCTACGCCACCCCAAATCCGCTGACGGATTCTGTTTGGGATTCCATATCGAAGATCGATGGCGCAATTTGCTGGTTGCAGGGAATGATGTTTCATGCGCGGGGCGTTCTGGGGAAGGCAGAAATCAGTTCGCTACTAGTAGTAGCATATTATATATATATATACATCCCAGGAACGGCATCAGTTACAACACGGTCGTTGCCTCTGTGGCAATAGGTATGCCCATATCGACAAATAGTGAAATTACTAGATCCTCCTCGCAAACGCCTTCATACCCATCCCTTCCATCCAAGCCACCCTCATGGCGTCGACAGCTGGCCGCCCACCCTTTTTACCTTTACAGGACACGCGGACAATTACACCAGTCTGAATCAGCGACCTCTGTGGAGAGGCAAGATACCATAATAGCCTAATCGCAGCAAGGATAACGAAAACAAGAAAAAAGAAAGCCAAGTCGTCGCTTCAGTCCCCAAGAATCTCATCATCCAGGTCATTACTCTGCTGCTGCTGCTGCTGCTGCTGCTGGGTTTGTTGCTCGTCCTCCTCGTCGGGCCCGTCATCAATAATGGGATCATCCTCCAGGTCAGCACTCTTTTCCCGCTCACCCTCCGAGTGGTCAAAGATGTCCTCATCCTCGTCATCCTCGATAATCTCTGCCGACCTTTGTTGCTCCTGCTGCTTCCGAGGAGCGGCAGGAGCCGGCTTGCCCAATTTCTTGTTGGAGGCGGCCTTCCGGAGCATCTTCTCTTCGTCGAGATAGTTGAGTATCTCCTTGAAGTTGTGGCCTAGCTTTGTCTGGTTACGCAGCATCCGGCGGCGTAGCTTGCCGGGGCTGGGCCCGCTCTGATCGAGGACCTTGGCGGAGATGGCCATGACGAGTTTGGCGGTAAGCTCGCACAGTGCCTTCTCGGCTTTGAGTTCAGCTGCTATCCGCTCCTCCTTGGACAGGTCCTCGTCTTCGTCTTCATCGACTTCCTCCTCATCATCGACCGGATCCTCGTCTTCAGCTGGGGGGTTGAGGACCTTGTCCCGTTTCGTCTTCTTGGCATATTGCTTCTCTGCGCCGTCGAAGATGGCGATGAGCTCAGGTATCAAACCCGGCTCGATCTCCTGGGTCAGCGTCTTGAGGTTTGCCGCTGCCGAGGGTTCGGCGGCGGAGCTTGATGATGGGCGGAAGCGTTCGATGGGGGTGCGCAGCGTAGCGAGAGTCAGATGAAGGTCGCAGAGGCTCCCTGTGGCGAATAAACGGAGTTCGTCGATGGCTGCCCTCGAGGAGAACGTCTCGATCAGATACCGGCGGTAGGTTGAGCGAAGTACTGAGAGGCGGTCGATGACCGAGTCCGATAGGCTAACTCCGTCGGAGAGGAGCTTAGAGACGGCACGTGCCCTCCACATGAAGTAGAATTGGCAGGCCTTAATGGCGTAAGAGACCACCTCATCCTCAAGATCATCAATCTCATCTTCCTGAGGCTCGTACTTGCCCCGGTGGACGATTTTGACCAGAACCTCAATAACTGATGAGCTCGAGTCGCTTGAGTCGACCTCGCCATCCAGGACGTCAATGCAATCAGAAATACCAGCCAGCTTACTGATCTTCATCAGGGTGGTCGACAGCCCCTGCAGCGAAGTCTCTGGTAGGTTACCTCGCACGGCAAGCTCGCCCGTCTTATCAAAGTTTCGAAGGTCATTCACGGTGTTCTCCCACAGTGTGGATAGTTTTTCATCCGCTAACTCCTCCAGCTCCTCGTGTTGGCGGGCGTGCAAGAGAGCCGCAGCGGCCTCCGAGATGACTCGACTGTCGACGTGCCTACTAAACTGGGTGCAGATCTCATCCAGCAGCTTTCCATACTGACTAGAGTCCTGCCGCAGCTGCTGAAAGATTCCGAGATTCAAGAAATGTTCCAGGCGTAGCACAGTTGTCGCCGTCTCTGGCTCTGCCCCAAACTTGTTGAGTAGCTGGGGAATGATACCTGCCAGCTCGATGGCAATTTCTTCTTGAGCCTCAGGAGCCTCCATTCGCTGACCTCTCCGCTTGCCCTTGTCTAGTTCGGTTGTTTGTGCAATGCCTGTCTTGACAGCGGCGGCGAGAACTTTCAGGAGGATCGACTCCTCGCTAGATGACGGCGCGACGGCGTTCTTAAAGGCGGACTCCGGAGTCTTTTTGGATTTTGATTTCGACTTGGTGCTCGCGGTATGGTCGTATAGCAGGTAGCCGGCTAAGATCTGCCATTGTTTGATCTCGTTGACTTTGTCGTACAGCACCTGCGAGGCAAGAGAAATCCTGGTCTCCGGGGCAGACCCTCCAAGAAGGTCCACAGCGATATCCAGCCCGGCAGCGCCGCTGCTCTGCTGGCGCTGCTCGATTTGCGAGTCGTAGGTGGCAAGTGTCTCAGCAAGGCATTTGACGTTGGCCCACTCTTTGCGCGGTGACTCGAAGTCGTCCTCGTCGACGCCGTCAAACTCCTCGAGCACATCGGTGCCACCGATCTCTTCCACTTTGCCTTCGTGAACATCATTAACACAGGCAACAAAGAATCCCACGACGGCTTTGCGGATTCGGAGCTCGCTGTCGAAGATGAGCTCTCCGATGGAGTCGATCTCGTTGGGCTCCAAAAGAGCGGCGGCGCGCAGGGAGTCAATGACTTGAATGGCTCCCACCCTGACAGAGACTTCTGCGTCGCGCGTGGCCATCTCAACCAACCTTGGTCGAAATCTGTCTATGAAGTGACCAATCTGCTCGGCGTCTCGCTTGAAAATCCTGCCCAGCTGCTTGAGGACCTCCTGGCGCGTCGCGGCGTTGGTATCAGAGAGCATCCAACCAAGGTATCGCAGATACGAAGGCTCCATGAAGATAGTCGGCAGCTCCCATATCCAGTTACCTAGGGCCTCGACGCACTCGGTACGGATCTTGGCATCATAGTCTCGGTATCGATGGACGAACACGGTGTCGAAGAATGACTGGATCGTCTCCGTGCAATATTTGCGGTACTCGGTGGCTTCGTTCAGGTTGAGGCCTATTTCAAAAGATTTGGCCTTGGCCTTGCTCCGCTTCGAAGCGTGCAACTGCTGCTCGATGTTGGTAATCCTATGATCCAACGTGTACGTGACCTGCACGAGACCAGATGTTACAGCAAGCGCTATCGTTGTCGCAGTGTGGCGGAATGGACGTAGAGAGGATGAAGACATGCTTCCAAGCCACGAGTGGATGTTGTCCATCAGGTCCTTGTCCTTGTAGAGAACCTCGGACTCGTGAAGGACCTCGACGAGCATCTGGAAAAAGCCGACTAGCAGGTCACGGAAGGACTTGGCGGTCTTTGCTTTCGAGATCAACGGGTATTCGGTCTCTTGTTGCTGCGCCAGAGTTAGCGGGGGTGCGGCGTGGTTCTCATCGAGTCACATACCTCTTGATACGCGTTGTGCAGATCTGCCAATCTGTTCGGGATGTTTTCCGGATCGCGGATGTCGTCTAGGGTTACCTCCTGCTCGCAACCAACACACTTCAACACGCAGTTGATAAGCTCGAGAAGTGCCTGGGCCTCGTCTTTCCTATACCTCTCGAGCCATTGCTGCGCGACGACGCCGGATAGCTCTCCAGAGCCAAATATTTCACCTATAGCAAGGTCAGCCTCTCCATCCAATTCACGTGCGAGTGGCGGGGAAGCATTATACCGTATAGCCCATCGCCCTTATCAGCGGTGTCCAGGCGAATCGATTTCTTGGGCATGCGGGGCAGAGTGACTGTGCGACTCGAGGCGGCCGTCTGAGTGCCATTGGTCTTGGGCTTCTTGGCCGATGGCTTCTTCGTGCGCTTGGATTGCGACTTTCGCGACCTGCGGGAGGGTTCGTGGTCATCGTCAGAGTCTCGGTCCAAGTCGTCGCTGTCTTCGTCGTCTAGCTCGGGGACGCCGTTTTCATCATTCTCGTCATTGTCATCGTCGCCATCATCGGCGCCGTCGCGCTTGCGCTTCGCGGCGTTCTGCGCCGCGTGTTGGGGAGAGAATTTGTCGGGAGCTCTCACGACGCGTCCCGATCGGCGACGCGACGTGGTGTCGGGGTCTGGACTGGTGCTGGCGTTGTTGTCCATTATTTGTCGCAGTGGCAGACGCGCAGGCTGCATCGGCAAGGTCCAAGACCAGGGTACAGCGTCCTGATCTTGGGATATCGAGGAGCGAGGTCAAGGGCGAGGGTGAGGGCGAGGGTGAGGAGGAGTTGAGATGGTTGTTTCCTTTAGGTACCACTAACGTTAGTATGTAGCCCCCAGGTGGGCGAGTCGGTCGCGTTGGTGGGCGCCCGCGCTCCAACAGGTTTACTTTGGCAGGTGGGCTGGCAGCCCGCACCTTCCATAACCCCTGTACGGCTGAACTTCGGGAAGGTAAGCCAATCGCATGCGCCACGCTGAGGGAGGAGGACCGACCAACATCGCACCTGCCAGCGTTAAATCGACTGGGGAAGTTGGTGGGACGGGATCGTCCGATAAGTCACCGTCCGTATCTTGCAGAGTGGATCGCTTCAAGTTCAAGTGTTTGGCAGTTTCATTACCTTACGGTATCAACCCAATCATGTACTCCGCCAATGGTTAGACACTGTACATCATGAGGAGAGTCGCCCGTTCGTCGCCTTGAAGCCTTCCTCCCCTCGTCTCCTTCGCCCTCGCCCGTCCTGCACATTCGAGTCCGGCCAGCATGAACTCTCCTTTCCCACCATCGTCATCCTCTCCTGGCGAGGGCCACATCGTCGTCAAGCCACTTCCAGCTGGAGGCAGCGGCCTGGAGACTATCACATACCAATACCCGCTGAAGCTCATCTCCCCCAGTCCATCGGCACTCCAAAAGAGCATCTTGGTCTTCCTTCTGTCATACGGAGGCGGCCTAGTCGGCGGCGACAGCGTCACTCTTTCCATCGATGTCAAGCAGGGTTCAAAGCTGAGCCTAGTCACGCAGGGGCACACCAAGATCTTCAAGTCGGCGACGCCAGACATTGTCACAACTCAGACCTTGGATGTCCACGTCGACGACGGTGCTGCACTATGTCTGCTACCGGACCCTGTTCAACCATTCGAAAGCAGCGTATACGCCCAAAAGCAGCTTTTTCGTGTCAAGCCCAAGTCCTCGCTATGCTTCCTCGACTGGGTGACCCAGGGTCGCGCCGCCAGGGGAGAAGACTGGAGCTTCGTCCGATGGAAGGGCTGCAATGAGGTGTGGCTCGACGCCGGCCAGGACAAGAAGCAAAGGCTTCTCGTGCGAGATACAGTGATCCTCTCCGGCCCGGACAGCATTCTTCTGGGACGGCCACTGAGGGACACGATGCACAAGCTGGCTGTGTTCGGGACCTTGATTCTGCGTGGTGAGAAGATGAAGCCGATCGGGGACTTCTTCATGGCCGAATTCGACGCACTGCCTCGCATCGGAGGCCGAGATTTTCGCTCTGCAGAGGCTCAAGCTCAGGGGGACAGTAAGCTATCCAGTCTTGAGCGCTGGCGGTCAGAGAGGATCAAGATGGAGAGACATCAGGGCGTCCTATGGTCGGCGGCACATGTAAGGGGCTGCGTCGTTGTCAAGTTCGGTGCGAGCACAGTGGAGGCTGGGAGGGAATGGGTCGGTGCAATGCTCTTGAAAGAAGGTAGCATCGCTGATCAATTTGGAGATGAAGCGCTCATGTGCGTGCGGTAATGCCGACTTCCATCCTTCTTGGAGGGAGGAAGCTACCCTAAACAACCACCCATGCGACAAAGGCTCCCGACTCTGGACACACGTTACACAAGATTGATCCCACACGTCCTCAGAATACACGAATCCTAAATGAGCGTGAGCCCACATCAAACATGGACCTGGATACCATCCAGCGTATGAAGGTGAATGTGATGATGTCGATGCACCCTTGGTGGGGGCGTGTCCCTCGGACCCCACCATCGATTGGCATCTAAAGTATTTCCACCCACACGAAAATTTCCGAGCTTCTGTTCAGAATCACTTCCCTCCCAATACCCATCAGAAACCTCTTCTCTCTCTCTCAAATGAATCGAGGCGACCGGGGAGCCGGCCGCGGCCGAGCCGGCAGCGCCAACGCCAGCAGCTCTTCCAGAGCCACACCGAGCGCCAGCGCGACGACACCCACGCCAGCCCGTACGCCGGGCGCGACAAGAGCCTCCCGCGGCGCGTCCGCCGTCACCGGCCGCTTTCGACCAAAGAACATTCGCAGAAATGAAGCCGAACGCGACTCGATAGCCCGCGAGGAGGAGAAGAAGGCCAGCGAGAGGCTGGCCGAGGAGCGGCGCGCGAGGGGACGATCACGGTTCCGCAGTACGAGAAGTCGCGGCGATGCCATGGGCAGAGGGCGAGGGAGGGGAGGAGCAGTTGCAGCGGCCGCTGGACCGTTTGCGTCCGGCTTTGGGGGTTTGTTCATGACACACCGTAGTGGATGGGCAGAACGCTAACGCTGTACAGGTGCTTCCGGGAGAATTGGAGGAGGTGGTGGATTCTACGGCGGCGGCGGCGGCGGCGGCGGTGTGGGCTCTGGGGCAGGCGGGACCTCACGAGGAAAGACCGAACGCCGAATACAAAGCCTTGGGGAGGGCAGCGACCGCCCACGCGAACCTAGAATCAACGCCGACAGGCTGCACACCATGGAGCAGGTGGACGACTTCGACAGCGACGACGAGGCCATGCTGGCCGCCCTCAGCGCACGCGCGAACGTGATGCCCATGGGTATCTACCGAAAAGCACACAGAGAAGCAGAGGTGGTGGTCGCCACAACGGCAGAGCTGGAGGCTGCGGAAAACGCAGGAGAAGAAGAAAGTCTGTGGGTGGATGGGACCAATACGCCGGATACTCAGCCTCCTCCGGAGCAGCCGGCGGAAGAGGGAGTGTGGGATACAGTCGACAAGAAGCCTGTGGTTGTGACGAAGCCTGACCCCGACGCCGAGACTGCCACAGGGGATAAGATGGACGTGGACCCGAAACGTGAAGCGGTGCCAGAGTCCAAGGAGGACAAGCCAAAGGTGGAGGTCAAGGTCAAGAAGGCCCCTCCGCAGGACCCCGAGGAGGGGGTGATCCAATCAGACTTGAATCTACTGGCGAGCGAATTGGGCGCAATCACAGTCACGGATGAGAACGGAGAGATCAAGGCCGAAGGTCCGGCCGACAAGGATGGACGAATGTACCTATTTCAGTTCCCGCCACTGCTGCCTCCGTTGAAGCCAGGCGCTGCCCGACAGCCTTCCAAGAACAAGGTCAAAGCGGAGCCCGAAGAGTTCAACATGGCCGACGCTCCACCGGCTGCTGGCGCAGGAGACACGGCACCGGTTGACCTGACTGAAGACGCTGCCGCCGCCGAGGACGAGGAAGACGAAGACGACGGACAAGGCTTCATGTCTTCGTTGCTCTCCGAGGGCGGCATGATGGGCAAGCTGAATGTGCGCCGGTCCGGCAAGGTTGAGCTGGACTGGGGCGGCAAGATCATGGAGTTGAGCCCTGCGACGGGAATGAACTTCCTCTCCACGGCGGTAATCGTGGAGCAGAGCGACGAGAAGCCGACACCCGGGATGATAGGGGGCGAGGGCATAGCAATGGGCAAGATCATGGGCCGGTTTGTGGTGGCACCCGTCTGGGGGGAGGAAGAGGATTGGGAGGTCGCGCCAGAGGAACTGAGCATAATGGCTGCAGAGGGAGGTTGAAACCGGGCCTCATCCTCCACCTCCCTGGAATTTATGTACGATATGATGGCGGCAATGCTGGGTTTGCAGATGGGTGGTCATTCTTCACGCCCGAAGAGATACCCCAAGGGCACGTTACCGTCTCCCGCTGAGCCAATTCTTGGCAATGTTGTGGAAGGCGTCTTTGAACCTATTCCCATTCATGAAAAGGGCCACTCAAAGGACAATCGCCGACCTGGCTCCGATTCCTGGCGACGTCCCTGACGCCGGATAAGGTACCGCGCTCGTGGTCGACGTGCGGCACAATGGTATTGCACTGGGAGTTGGGAGTCGGACCGAACACATGGGCTGGGCATGGGAGGGCTAATATCATGTCAATGGAGGCTCTTCATTCTTACTGGACAATGATGTTCTAGAATACTATGTAGGCGGCACGGCATGGCGATTGGCGAGGGGGTCTGTGTCAGACGTCTCTCAGCTGCCTTGAGATGGCGGCGAGTCTGCGGCCTAAGCAATGTTTCTCATTGAACCATAGTTCCTATCTGAACATAGCACTATGGACTCCTCTAGATGCAACCCACCCTCCCGCTTGACTCTTCTCGCCTTGAGTTCTCTATCGTCTCGAAGACCCAGCCGGGGATCGCGAAACAGCGGTTAACCCTTTAGGGCCAGGGGTGAGAAATCTCGCAATGGTATGCTCCGACTCTTGGCCCATGGGGTAGTCATGAACGCGAACTGGAATCTTCGTACCTTCACTCGGCGTAGTCCAGAATGTGGACTATCTCTAGTCGAGACTAGGTAGGAATCTCGGGCTTTCGTGAGATATGTCGTTCTAATAAAAGGAACGGATACTATGCCCCATAAGGGGCGCCTCTCCCTGAAATAACCTGAACAGAATTAACACGAAGATGTTTATGTCCTGTGTGAAACACGATAGATGCAATACTGGTAGACAGATAGACGTCGTTGAACACGACCCCTTTAACCCTACAACTACAGCGTCCGTCATCAAGACACCCGAGAGCGGCACAGGATTTCTGAAGCCGCTTCTGCATTCTTCACTACAGGACTATAGCTAAAGCAAGACGTAGATTTATATATCATGCCCCGGCCTGGTCCACTTCGGATGTCAACGCAACTATCTATCATCTCCCGCCCACCCAAGCTGACACCCGGACGGCGCCCACGATGCGTCACTACGCATACGCTTCTCTTGCAGGCGCCGCTGTGCTTCTGGCATCTGCGGCTGCTCAGAACAACAGTAGCCCTGGTTTGATGGTCATCGAGACGGCGACAGTCTACGTGGAGCTCCAAGAGTTCCTGGCCGTGTGTCAGACCCAATGCGCCCAACCTGGCCCAACCGAACATCTGCTTCCGACAGCTCATGGGCAGATCGATGCCGGCGAGCACGTTGACCAGGAAGAGTGGTGCCACGACTGCGACAAGCCTGTTCACCCTGAGAAGCCTCCCTGCCACGGTGAAGATTGCCCTGAAGCCTCCACCTGCGCTTCCGGGACCTGCTACGAAATCGAAGTACCTTCCCACGACGACGACAACAATCATCAGTGTGATTCCCAGTCTGGAAACGCCTGCGAGGTCATCACCATCGTCGAGGGCCCCAGCTGCAAGACCATCAAGGACTGTCCCGGCGGATGCACGTGCAACAGGAAAGACTTCTGCGAGATCGTCGTCGGGCCCGAGTGCAGGGCTGATTCAGATTGCGTGAAGGGACAAGCTTGCAGCGTCGTCGGCATCTGCGAGGCCATCTCGGGGCCGGAGTGCACCAAGAGCGCTGACTGTCCCTTGCAGCACACATGCAACTCTCGTGGCGTCTGTCAGGAGCAGGAGCAGGCGGGGGAGAGCGAATGCGCAAAGAATCAGGACTGCCTCGAAGGGGAGATATGTACGTCCGACGGCACTTGCGAGGAGGCCGGCATGGCGCAGTGCAGGTACACAAGCGAGTGTCCAGCCGAGCACATCTGCAACTCCCAGGGCGTATGCCAGCGGTTTACTCGGCCGACGTGCCGCGAGAACGCCGACTGTCAGGAGAACGAGAGGTGCAACAACGACGGCGTCTGCGAGAAGGTCAGGGGCCCCAGTCCGGAGTGTACCGGCAACTCCGACTGCCCGGAGGGTCAGGTCTGCGATAGCCTGGGCACCTGTCAGAGGGGCGAGGAGCCGGCTTGCAAGGCCGATTCGGACTGCAGGGAGGAGGAAGTCTGCGACATCGAGGGAACATGCCAGCCTCGCCCGGCACCACCCCCTGACTGCTCGGAAGATGCGGACTGTCCCGAGAGTGAGGTCTGCGGCTCCGACGGGCAGTGCACACTTCCCGACCCATCTCCGGAGCCTGACTGCAATGTCGACGCCGACTGCCAGGAGGGTGAGGTGTGCAACGCGCAAAATGATTGTGTTCCTGCTCCCCCTGAGCCTGACTGCCGCACCAACTCTGAGTGTCCCGATGGCTATATCTGCAACGGGCAGGGCGTGTGCGAGGAGAACAACATTGAGTGCAATACGGATGAGGATTGTGACGGAGAACAGATCTGCGGCGCGGAAGGAACCTGCGTGGATAGCGAACAACAACAGCAGAGCGTTGACGAGTGTTCCACGGATGATGAATGCGCTGATGGGCAAGTCTGCAACTCGGGCACTTGTCAAGAGGAGAGCACCCCTGAGATCGATCCCGAGTGTCGCACCGACGAGGACTGCACGAATGATCAGATTTGCAGCTATGAGGGTACCTGCCAAGATCCGCCTCCATGCGAGTCTGACGACGACTGCGAGGGCGACCGTGTCTGCAACTCCGACGGCATGTGCGAGCCGCCCCCGGAGCCCGAGTGTCGCGTCGACGACGACTGCGAGAGCGAGCAGATCTGTACCCCTGAGGGCACCTGCCAGGACCCTCCGCCTTGCACCGCGGATGACGAGTGTCCCGGTAACGAGGTCTGCGGATCCGAGGGACGGTGCGAGCAGCCCGAGTGCGAAACGGACAGCGACTGCGACGGCCTGCGCATCTGTGGCTCGACGGGCATGTGCGAGGATCCACCCCCCTGCGAGTCGAATGACGACTGCCCGGCCGGCGAGATATGCAACCCGGAGGGTAGATGTGAGGAGCCGGAGTGCCGGGTCGACGATGACTGCACCGGCGACCAAATCTGCAGCTCCGAGGGATCTTGCGTTGACCCTCCTCCTTGCACGTCCGATGACGATTGCCCAGGAGAAGAGGTCTGCGATCCGGAAGGCAGGTGTCAGGCACCTCCCGAGTGCACCATCAACGGCGACTGTGCCGTCGGCGAGGAGTGCAACGCGGGTACATGCGAGGAGGGCGCGACGCCGCTACCGACGTGCGGCGAGTCCGGCTTCGAATATGCATTCTTCCTGAACCCGGAGCCATATCAGAGGGACACCTACGAACCTGAACCCTTCAAGGACCTCGCACCACTGAGGACGGGCCTTACCAATAGCCTCACTATCAACGACGGAGCGGGCTCGGGTTTCTACGGCATCCAGCAGCCCACAGCGCAGTCGACCATCATCCACCAGAGTTTCCTCCTGGCACCAGTGATGGGGGACTACGTGTTCAAGATGGGCTTCACAGACGATACGACGATTATATGGCTGGGAGACAGCGCTTACGAGGGTTGGACCACGGAGAACGCCGACGTGGTGAGGCAGTATCAAGGTTTCCCCCCCGAGACCTCGATCACGCGCCGGCTCGAGGCTGGGACCTATTACCCTATCCGCGTTGTCTGGACGGACTTTGGGGGTGCGGCCGGCCTGAATGTTCAGATATATGGACCGGATGGCACGGAGTATACGGGGACGGATGGGGGTTACTTCCGCACTGAGGCTTGTGATGGCTCGTACGGCGACTGGCCTCCGTATGGATCTCCTGTTCCTGTGTGAGCTGCACTCTGAAGTGGTGGCGTGAGAAACTTGTGGGATTCCACATAACGTATGAGCTGTGATTTCTCTGTTGACTGAATATAAACGGTGTTCGAATATGCGCTTGTCCATGCCCTACTCCAGAAGGATCAAGTGGGCTCATTTCCGAAGCAGTGCAAGTCTTTAACCTGCCCCTAGTCTATACGGAGCCGCAGTTTGAAAGAGAACAACATTACCCAGACTCGGAGTTATTAAAGCCTCATCATCGATTCCATCAATGGCCTGTCTAGACCTAGTTCTCTCTATGATGCCTCTGCAGAGTCTCATCCGTCGCCATCGATGACATTGACTGAGCCCCAGCTCCCCTTCCCGAAACCCAACCTCTGGAATAACCCCTTCTTAGGACCATTGGCGGCCTCTGAGGCAACAAGTGTCCCAACGTGCAACTTGGGCTTATACTGATCCAGAATCGCCCGGCGGTGGTACTTGTCATACTTCTTCGTCGCATCCTTGCCAGCGACACCAGCCATTACTGTTGGCGCGAAGACATGAGTTAGGGAGCGCTCTCATTTTACATAGAATCGAAGAAGTTGAGACGATAGCGTCTTGAACTCACTTTTTGCACCGCCGGGGTGCTCGTGCTGAAATTTGGTCACGTTGAATATGTCACCGCCCACGACGAGCCATAAGTCATCCGGCTTATTGTGCGATGATACATCCTGTATGGTGTACGTCTTTAGAGATGGAGCATTCTCTTCCGTATCCGCACGGACGATGGTCTTCGATTCCTTGTCTTCTTGCCCCTTCGCACTAGAAGTCGTCGTCTTGCCCTCCTGAGCTTCGGCAGCGGCCTTGCTCTCGCCCGTCGCTGCCTCGTCCGCCATGACGTTGTCAGCGTTGAGTTTCAAGAATGACGTGTTTTCCTCTTTGGGTCCATTGTCGTCGGCTTTCCCAGAATGCGCGGAATCTGAGGCATCTGTGCTAGGCTGCGTCGTCACTGTTGCTTTCTCGGGGATGTCCGTCTCCGGCGCGAGGGGTAGAGGTTCCATCGTGGGCGCTTGTTGTATGATGAGCCCAGAGAGCCGAGGCTGGTAGTCGTCGAGCACGTATAGCGGCTGGTGGGTGAGCTCTTTGGAGATAAGTATTACTATGTGAACGCAAACGGAGGGAAACGTGCGTGGGTTGCGAGATGACAGGGCAACACAAACCGAGGTAGGTGGACGGACGGCGAGAGGGGAAGACGCATATGTACGTCAAGTGGCTCTGCGTGGGGAATCCTTGTTTTATGGAGCCCTTATGATTACTGTACTACCCGGGTGCTCTAGTAAACAAGTGGCTGCCCAAGTGGTCGGCCTTCGGTATCTTGCGAAATGCTTGTGATCGTGGTCTTGGGGAGTATGGCATACACAGTGGAATGGAACGTTGGCGCTTGTCAGGAGAGTTGTGATGATGGGTGCCGTGTAAGTCGCCCCATACGGATTGAATCATTAATGAACTACTAATACCAAGGCTGTGTGCAATAAAAACAAAAATAAAGACATGGGTATATCACCTCCCCTTACTTTCCCCCTTCAACAATGGCGTGTAAAAATTTCCGCTTCGCCACCCCGTTCCGCATATCCAGGCTGTCGAGGAGATCGCCCAGAATGCCGCGGGTGGAATTACCCCCTTCCTCATCGATGTTCCCAAATATCTCGTCCAAGAGATTAGAATCATCGCCCTCTTCGCCGCCAGCATCCTCCTCACCATCGCCCCCGAAGAGACCATCCAGCAGAGACCCGACGCCGTCGCCCAAGACGTCGCCGAGGCCGTTGAGCTCGAGGTCGCCGTCTCTGATGCTGCCCATGGCGTCGGCGATGAGCTGCATGATGGGGATCTGACTCATGATATGGGCGTCGTTGAGCACGCGCTCGAGGTAGGTTATGTGCTCTCCGTCGACGGTGGTCTTGTTGCCGCTGACGCCAATCTCCATGACACCGGAGGTGAGTGCGTGTGCTTGGCTGCCCAGAATGTCGAGGAGGTTGTCCATGATGGTGTCCAGGAACAACTCGCCCCGGAACGGGAGTGTGCTATTTCCCGGCGGGAGGACGACGTCGTACACAGACGTTGAGCCGATGAGGAGGTCCCCGGCCCAGGCGTTGAAGGTCAGGTTTCCGAGACCGATCGTCAGGTCGGACCAGTTGGGCAGTGTCAGACTGCCCACGAGATTCGTCCCGTCCTCCTCGGCGGGCATCCTGATGCGCGTGCTTCCGAGCTTGAAACCTTTCAACTCGTTCAGCGCGGCGACACGGACCGTCTTCTCCAGCTTGATGTTGAAGTTGAGGGCGCCGAGGTGTGCCGTCGTGTTGCCCTTGACGCTGATGTCCGTCTCCTCCTCGAAGAGCATCAGGTTGAGCCACTTGTTGAGCTCTTCCCTGTCTCCGACGCCAACGGTCATGTTCTCCACCGAAATATCCGTCTTCCCTTTCACGGTCTGCCCGTCCAGGGATACCATGGTGTAGGGGACGAACCCGGGGGTGTCCTTGTTGTGCAGAAAGAGGTCGATGGGGTCGAGTTTGACGGTGAGGCCGCCGGGGACTGTCAGGGACGTTGACAGTCCGATGATAACCTCGTCATCAGATACGGCCTTGAGAGTGGCTGATGAGATGGGAAGCCCGGTCTTGTCGACGATGAGCTGCGCAAGCGCCGGAACGATTTTGAGGAACCTGGGGTTCACGGGACCGGTAAGCACTGAATAAGGACCAATATCCGGCTGGATAAGGCGACAAGGGAGATGAAAAGCTCACAGTAGGGGGAGGAAGATGGCTAAGAAGACCACGAGGCCGATAAGGTAGCAGAACCAGAACCTCTTCCAGTGCCTCGCAAACTTTTGCTTCTTTGTCGGCTTCTGCTCTTCCTCCTGGATATCTTCCAGATGGACGAGGTCGATCTTTCCGGACTGCTTCGAGGTCACCTTGGACATCTCCCCTGAGGCGCTAGCCTTCTCCTTTCCAGACGACGATGGCTTCGAGAAGTCTGCGAGTTAAAGATGGTCAATTAAATAAACTTCATCTATGCCGTTTCGCAACCAACATACTGTGGACGTTGCCGTTGCCGTCTGAGGGCAAGGCGACTTTCTCAGACTTGCCCATTGTCACTGTCTGCTTGCGTCGCGGATTGGAGGGACGGCACCAAGTCTCCGAGAAAGGGGAAGCCGGGAAGTAACGAGCCTGGAACTTGGAGTATTATGGACGACTTGGAAGAGCAAGACGTAGGATAAATGTACATGTAGGTCTGAACAACCGCCCTCCTCGGCCAGTCGTGAGTACACTGACCTAGAGTATCGTGGCTTGCGACCTCCCCGCACGTCAACAACCACAAATGTCACATTGTCCAATGCTACTCGTCGATGGTGCCCATCAATACTTCTGCTTCGACAGATCGTCTATACACGAATCCATGCCCTGGGGAAACAGAATGCGGGGTTCCTGACCCTCTATTACAGGGTACGGGCAGCTCATAACTCTATGAGGATCGTGTTCCAGAACTCGGCCGAGCAGTATTGGTGAAATGGACTCATGTTGTGTGTGGCAAAAGTTAACTCGGCGACTCGATCAAGGCACACGATTTGGGTACCATATCAGATCAAGTGGAGACCTCCGCATTTACCGACGGGACCGTTAATAGTCCCCACATCTCCACCCCCGCATTTTCGAGGATTCTTGCCCGGGGAATCCTGGAGGTGGTGGTGTGGGTTACCAGCTTGCCCTTGCCTTAGACCCTTAGGTTGTCTGGTGTCCAACCCAGGCTCCGAAACTCGACCTGAAGTACAAGCTGAATTCGTCCGAGACCCTGTCCAATTGGACCAGCGACGAATGGACACATCCCGACAATACATTCGGGCGAGTCGGGGACGATGTCTTGGCTACATGTAACCGGACTGGAACACCCACTTCAGACCAGATTTCTCGGTCATTTAAAAGTTTATTGGCTTCCACTGGTGGAACCACGATGCTTACATGTATTTTCGATCTGGCAGATGCGCCCAGTTAGCCTCCTACACTTCGCCGTTGTTTACAGCCACTTCCGTGGCCATGACTAGGTACCATGCCATTGGACCCCTGATCAAATCCTCAGTATTGGGAGACACAGAATGCGTCCGTCTCTTGAATGAGCCTGAGTGTTTGAGTTTCTGGTCTCTGTATTTCCCAAGCACTGGCAGTCTTTGTTTCATAGTCTGGGCCCGAAAGCTGTGCTTTATCGCCCCCACGAGCTGGTTTCCCGCCAGGGTTGGACGTGTCCATCTCCCGAACGCGACATGCTCAGGCCCTAAACTAGCATATGCCTTTGCAATGACCCCGCCTTTAAATCTTGAAGAAGCAGCCGCGGCACATCCTGCCATCACCAAACGACGCCGTGGTCGTATTCGTAGGTGTGGTATGCGGGGGGTCAAGAGGTCATCGATCAACAGATTGGAGCCTGGCTGCCCTGCAGAAGCAGTCGCATTCGCCGTCATATCGCAGACGCTACTGTGCATCCGAGCCAAACGGTGGACTGTAAGCGGGATGCCGCATATTCATAGGTGAGGGAGGGCTTGGTTGGGGTAATGCGCTCGGCGACGATATGGTTGCCTAATCGGGAATGTGAATGGCTGGGCAGCCAACCACGTATCAAGGACGAGCTGAGCACATCAGCTCCTCCTATACCATCAGCCATCAGCGCTAACAAGCTGTCGGAGACGCAGACACTCGAACACATTCATGACCCCCTTGCGAGCAACATTACTAGTCACCGAGGCCGAAGTAATTTCTTATTCCAAAGCCTCCTCGGTATCCATTACCCCTCATGAGGGGTCCAGTTCGACGACACTGTTACCCCTCTAGGGTAGGACCTCGACTTGAGATACTATACTCGTACTCGTATGTACCTCTCCCACACTTCTTCGTCCTGACGGGCTCGTGAAAAAGTCCGAAATTTTACCAAGTTCCAGAAAGGAGCCTTATAAGAAACTCTCACCAAGGCCCCTGCGATACATGTGCTGGGCCATATTCTTCTCTATGACCACAGCGATCCGTTGAATCTTCATAGACATCCAAGCCATTCGTAAACTTTCATTCACGAGTTCCTGCTTTTCGAATCCTCCAGAATGGTGGCTCACAATACAGCCAGCGATGGCTCAACGCCGTCAAACTCAAGCCTTAACGAAAAGCCTGTGGCGGCCTTCAGCAAGGAAGAATTTATGGCCGCCGACTTCAACCCGCGGCACCTGAACCTCATCGTGCAGGAGGGCATCATCCTCGGAGCCGGCGCCGCAGCAATCCTGCTACAGGTGGCCGAGGCGGGCGTCGGCCACGGCGTCAACCAGCATAGCAATTTCGCCTACCGGGTCCAGGACCGCCTCCGGACAACAATGACCTTTGTCTACTGCATGAGCTACGGCACGCCAGCCGAGAAGAAGACCATCACCGACATGATCACCCGCGTGCATCAGTCTGTCAGCGGCACCCTCGAGGAGGGCCGGGACAAGGGCAAGAAATACAGCGCGCTCGACCCGGAGCTCCAGATGTGGGTTGCCGCCACGCTCTACGCAACGGGCGTGCAAACATACGAGAAGATCTTTGGGAAGATAGACGACGAGGTGCTCCAGGAGAAGATCTACCGCGAGTACTCCGTCCTTGCCTGTTCGCTCCAGGTGCCACCGGAGATGTGGCCGCCCAGCCGCCAGGCCTTCTGGGAATACTGGGACCACAAGATTGCCACCATTGAGGTCACCCAGCACGCGAGGGAGGTGGCGGCTGATCTGCTCTACCTGAGGCGGGCGCCTCCGTATCTGCGCATGTTCATGCCGGCTGTCCGGGTTGCCACGGCGGAGCTGCTGCCCGAGAGGATGAATCGCGAGTTTGGCATCACGGAGCGACCTCGCATGTATAAGCTACTCGAGTTCGCCGGTAAGGCTATGTATCGGCCGCTGCCACTTAAGATTCGGAGCTACCCGGCACGGATGTATATGAAGGATATGAGGAAACGGCTTGCGACTCACCAGAAGGTGTTCGAGAAGGCCTGAGTTTGGACGGTTTATAGCCGCTTGCTGGAATTGGACCTTGTTGATACCACAGTGCTTTCTCTTCTTTGTTGTTTGTTTGCGTAAGTCATGATGGTGAAAAGAACGCATCGTTAATTACCACTTGTATCAACTACGGTCTTAATTAATTTTACGTGGTCGCGAAGTGAAACGTCCTATTATTGAAGTCCAATAATCCAGGCTCTAAGCGACAGAACAGTTAAGAAAATATATATGTCATCTCGTATTTACATTGACTCTTCTCTACAATGTCAATGAGAGAAAATGACATCCGGCTGATGAGCCAGAGAGCGACATGCCCATATAGCCTACCAGTGACTCGGCTACTTGGGTCAGGCCGACTTGCTTTTTGCAGTGACACTCAAGAACCTTGCCTAACCCCTTTAATTGACAATTATGAAGATGACACAAATTGCCCTGAAGAATAATGTCGGAGATGGAACGACCGGGTCCCAATCTGTCAATGGAAATCATTTGGTGTCATCAGTGCTGAAGACCTAGACATCGAAGTTCGAGTGCACAGCGAGTGCAAGAAGCAACAACTCTGAGGGAGAACTTGTAATCTAAACCGATAATAACTGTAATTCAAGAACATGGACCTGGTCTACTGCCCGTTCTCGCCCATGAGCATCCGACTCGAAATATCCCGAACGACATATACCTGGCCATACAAGTCAACCTCCTCACAGAACATAGTCCAGATACACGCTCTCCGTTCCCCCAGCCTCGCCGCCTCTGGATCCCTCATGCGCTCCGCCATCTGCCTCCTCTCCTTATCCAGCCGCGCGAGGGCATCTATCACGCACCCGCGCTCGTACTCCGCCATCTTGAACAGCGCCTCCTTCTTCCCGTCAATGTCCTCATGGGCGTCGAACTCGGGGAAGTCGATCGAGTTCAGGTTACCCTCATCATGGTCACGCTCCGCCGAGCCCAAGTCGTTGTACATGCGGCACAGGGTGGATAGATGGCGGCAAACAGCGGTTGCGAAATATTTCTCTGCCGCGGTAGGGAAGCAGACACCGCCTCCACCAGCGGGTGTTAGAGAGGAGCCCAGGAGGCAGCTAACAAAGGCGAACGAATAGGGGCAGGAAATGTGGTCGGCGGAGGTGGTGCGGACCCACTGGAAGAAGGAAGTAGTGGCAGCGGACTTTGACACCTGCTTCTTCTCGCCGTTCTCCTGGGGCACAAAGCGCGTACTGTCCTCTGCCTGCTGGATGTGGGCCAGGAGGTAGGTCCTCAGCTCGCGGTAGAGCATCTTCTGGTCCCAGGGGTGCGATGAGAGGACGGACGGGTGCTCCAGAACGTGCGTCAGGAACCGCGACAGGGGCTCGTGGACCTTGTAATAATCCTCGTCGTTACTGGAAGGAGCGTTGACGCATTTGGTCTTGAACTTGCCCTCCGGCTTATCCTGCTCGGGCAGCAGATCGTGAATTATCCGGCGGAGATCATCCATGCGGCCCTGGTAGAGGGGTCCAGCAACCGCCTCCATAAACTCGTCCACCTGAAAGTTTAGGAGGGCAATAACTGACATCTCCCACAGGAAACTGGTGGACGCGTACGTGCGGGCGCGGTTGCTAGAGCTGGTCCAGAAGAAGGGGATCACGTCGAAGTACTTATCCTCCTCGACATCCTGTCGCGGGAAGACGTCCAACCTGTGCCCACGTAATAGCGTGGCGAAGAGGCTGGCTTCAACCATGGAGCCATAGAGCTCCCATTCGGGAAGAGAAGCAAAGAGCTGCGCCTGGTGGAACAGCTTGACGTGCTTGTCCAAGCGCTCCGGTGATGTGTTATCGTCCCAGAGGCTGGATCCGACCGTGGGGCCGGCTGGGGAGGAAGTTGCCCTCAAGGCGGCGAGGAGATACGACTCGGTCAGGAGGGGAGACGCGTAGCTGACCTTCTCAATCCAGATGTAGTTCGGCAGACGGCTGCTAGTGGTCCTGGTAAAGGCAACGCCACGCTCGATGGCATCCTCCAGGGGTTTCCGGAGACCGCCAAAGAAACTCACGCGCCGAGCCTCGGCGAGAATGAGCAGTCCGTAGGCCGTCTCCTCGATGGAGTGGTTCCACGACCCATCAACCTGCTGGTCTAGCAGGGGGCGGAAGCAGGCCTGGAAGATCGTCACAGCAATCTTGGATTGCAGCTCCGTGCTAAACACGCCCGGAAGCTTGCCCTGCTCTATAAGGAACAGCAGGTCTACCAGAGCTTCGACCAGAAGGACAGACGGGTAGAGGTAGCATGTGTTCTGTGCAATGCCGTTAGCCTTTTTAACGTAAGCATCTCTATGTCGATCGTTAACGCACCCATTTGTCCTTGATCCTCCCGTCGGCATTCCACCAGTAATCGTTTAGGAACTTGGAGATCTTGAGGATCTGGCTCGAATGTTGGGACACATCGGGCTGATGAAGAAGAGCCAGAAGCGCGTTGCAGTTAGCAGTGAAGCTGGGATCCCTCTCGCCGGCGTAGGTGCGGAAGTGGCTATCCGCCTCGAACACCTCAATCATCCTCGCGGGGCTGACGGGCTGGCCGAGCATGCTCAAGGTTGAGATGGTCTTGGCCGTATCGTCGACATCTGGCTCGAAGAATGGGGCTGCAGCCACAACGTCAGCACAAGGGATCTGATAGTTACCAGGTAGAAGAGGTGGGCCATACCGAATCCAAGAGTACCATTCTCCTTTTCGAACGAGGATTGGAGGACCTCGGTCATCTTGGTCAGCTCAGGCGACTCCAAGTCAGAGGCGGAGAAGCCTGCCCTGAGCAGCGTCGACAGCATCTGATATAAATTAGCATGGTCGCGCAGGGCACTAATAGAATCATGGGGTGGCCTAGTCTACTCACCCAGGTGCTCTCAAAATGTGTAGAGGGAAAAGCGCTGGGAATGCCGCCACTTCCCTGACCTGCCGCGAACTTGGCGACGTGCTTGAGGTAGGCCTCGGCCTCATCGTCCCACCGTGATGCATGCATCAAGTAGGCCGCAGTTGATGAAGGCGATCCCAGCATGGAGCCGTTCACCTTGTGATGGATCACCCTGTCGAAGTCAATCTTGCCGATGAACGACTCCAGCGAGTGCAGCGCCGTCATGCGCCGCGGGCCGTAGAGGTATTCGGGCTTAAAGCGAGACATCTTGGCGTCGTGAATCTTCATCAGAGGGGCCTTAGCCTCGAAGTTAAAGACCAGCGAGGGGTGCTCCTTCTCCAGGAGATCCAACATGGCGGGCACGATGATCTCGAAGCCGACGTGGTCTGTTGTGGACACATCCCAGGCAGCCAGCTGGAGCCGTAGAGACGTTGCCGCCTTCTCAATGCGCCTCGTGAGATCCTGGGCGTCGTGTTGGAGCTGGAGCGGCTGGGAAAGATGGCGCTGAAAAGCCAGCAAGGGCCCAGCTGTGTTGAGGATGCCATCGATCTGAGCGCCCATACCAGCGGACCAGCCGCCGTCTTCGGATTGTGTATCAAGGAGGTACTGAAAGCAATCGGGAAAGAGATATTGCTCCACTCCGTCAACGGGCTTCGCCACCAGTGACACCCAGGCCGTGTCGTAGGCAGCGCAGCTCATGGCGCCAAAGCCGTAGTGATCGTCATAGTTCTTCAGAGCCCCCTTGAGCAACGACCGCGCGTCGTTGACAAGGAGCTCTGGTTGTCCGGCAGACCCCATGGTCGGTGAATGTGATATTTAGTTGCGAATAAGCCGGCTCTGAGTTCCGTGCATATACAAGCACCTATAACAAATTCTGTAAGGTCGTGAAATCGTGAATGTTTTTATCAAGCTGTGGAATGGGTTGGACTCTCTACTGGTATGAACTTCAGCGAACCGGTATAAAAGGCCATATGCATTTTGTTCCCCAGAACAAGGGCCAGGACTGTGCTTTTTCCGGAGCACTGCCATCAGATAGCCGCGTAGTAGGGTGGCATGCGTCCTCTCCGGAAGGAGTGCCGGGCCATCGGCAAGGGTCGGATGGCCGAATCGGGAATCGCCGGCCGGGGCCGGTGGGCCACAACGGGACGTCCGGTCCGGAGTTCGGGACTCGGAGCGGCATGGGTACTGCAACATGAAGGATGGCAGGAGGCGTCAGGGACCATTTTTACGTGATTGCGAGTGCCGTGCCAGGCATTGCAAGTGCTTTGCAAAATACGCTCAGTCAATTGATACATATCGATTGAATATGATGGAGCAATAGTCCACCCGTTGCCAACTCTGTCGAGTCCTGAATGAGATCTGACCTGCCACGGAGAGAAATCGACTTTACTCACCATGGCGGCGAACGCAACAATGGCAGCAGATCTGAAGCTGCCCGACCTGTTCCGAGGCGAGTATGAGACCCGTCTCATCAGCACGGTGGCCATCACACTGGTAGTCCTCATCTGGGGATATGTCCAGTTCCTCGCCGGTCCAAACCTCAGCAAGTTCCCCCATGCCGGCAAGGCCCCGGGCTGGTTTGGCATGGGCCTCGCTGCGGCAAAGAGAGACTTCCTCGCCAACGGGCCCAAGATCCTCAATGAAGGCTATCGGAAGGTAAGCAGAATCTCTATTCGCATATTAGATGAGCGTGGCTGACAAAATGGCTCCCTCCCTGCAGTACAAGAATGGCTCGTTCGTGATACAGACACTGAATGTGCCGCGTATCGTGTTGAACGCCAAGTATGTCGAGGAGATCAACAGGACGGTGCCGGAAGACCACCTGAGCATGGCCGACGGTCTGCGAGAGGTATGTCGGAATCGAACAATCTCCCCCAAATGTCCCGTCTGGGTTCTAGTGGCTTATACACATGGCAATAGCGACTACTGAGCTCTCAAACAAACCTCGACGTCGTCTTCGGGAGTCCTCTGCACATCGACGTCTGCAAAGCCCCCTTGACCCAGAACCTCCGTAAGTATAGTCGTCACTCCTAGCTCGCCACTATAGTGAGCCCAAGCTAACCATACTAAAGACAAGCTGATCGCGCCCATCAACGAGGAAGCTGGGTACTGGCTGTCACAGCGAATCCCCGGTAAAATGGAGGTCAAGGCCTACGACCTCATCGTCCGCATCATCTCGGCCACGGCATCGAGGATGCTCGGCGGGACCACCATCAGCCGGAACCCAGAGTGGCTCGAGACGGCAGCCGCATACTCGATGGATGTGGTTAGCGTCGCCGTCAAGCTGCGTCCCTACCCTGCCTTTATGCGGCCCCTGATCGCCCCCTGGCTGGAGGGCACCAAGACGCTTGATCGCCATCTGAAGACGACCAAGAAGTGCTTCAGCCCAATCTTCAAGGAGCGTCTCGCAGCTATCGAGTCCGGCGTGGATCTGGGGCAGGACAAGCCAGTCGACATGGTCCAGTGGATGGCAGAGGGTGCACGGGGAGCTGACCGGGACATTGAGGTGCTGTCACACAACATGCTATTCCTGGCTCTTGCTGGCGTCCACACTAGCTCTGCCACCACTATTCATGCCTTGTTTGACCTCTGCGCGAATCCTGAATATATCGGTCCGATCCGGGAGGAGATCCAGAGTGTGACCGCGGAGCACGGCTGGACACTTTCGGCTATTGCTGGGATGAAGAGGCTCGACAGCTTCATGAAGGAGTCTCAGCGCCTGAACCAGGCCGTACTGAGTGAGTGCGATACCTTCAACGTTCAAACGGTCACATAAACTGACCAGAAACCCCAGTGACATTCAACAGGAAGGTCGTCAAGCCCGTTCGCCTCTCCGATGGCACGACGCTCCCCAAGGGCGCCTACATCACCCTCCCTAGCGACTCGGTGGCCCGCGACCCTGACATCTATGCTGATCCCGACCACTTTGACGGTTTCCGCTTCTACGAAAAGAGAATGTCCTCAAAGACGGAGGCCAACCGCCACCAGTTCGCGACTGTGGGGCCGGAGAGTCTCGCGTTTGGGCAGGGAAAGCAGGCATGCCCGGGCCGCTTCTTTGCCGGCGTCCAGATCAAGGCGGTGATCGCCAATATACTGATAAACTACAATATCGCATTTCCGGAGGGACAGACGGCAAGGCCCAAGAACATTCATAAGGGTGGACTTGTTCGTCCTGATCCTCGACAGAAGCTGGTGTTTACGCCGCGCAGCTGATGGATCTATGGACGGGGAAGATAGTCTGAATAGGAGCGTTTGCTTTCAGTGGGAAATGTTGGGACCAGCTAGCTCAATCAATGTGAACTGTATTTCAGCATTTCATCGTAGCTTTCTGTTTGCATGACAATACCGTGCCACGTCTGCTGCCTTGGCCCGGACCAAGGACGCTCAACTTGAAGTTTCGGGTTGTTTGAAGATTTAATTCATGTAGCGACATCGTCCCAACGTGGTGGGTTCTGTTGCGGACCTCATTCAGGCAATTATGTTTCTCCAATGCTATCTGATAACATTCCCCCTAAAAGGAAGCCACGCGAGATTTCCTAGTGGTTTATGAGTCAAGTTCAGTCATAGCAGCCAGTCGCGGGTAGACAGCCAAAGGGAGGAACAGAGTGAGAATCAACTCCAAAATCACATGGATATAAACAGAACCCGCTGTTTCTCGAGTAATTTACTTGCGTAGACTTTGTGATCTTAACGATTGAAAAGACGCATGTATTGACCGTTAACGCCCGCCAATTTCCTATACCCAAAGCTATCTGCTTACACGCAGCTGAGAACGTTCCGACCCAATCATCATATCATCTCCCTCCCATAAAACAGAAGAAACTCACACGAGGAGACAAAAGACAAAGCTAAGCAGCAGAAAACGAGGGGGAAGAAAAAGAAAAGAAAAATTGTAGCCCAAGTATCGATCTACCTCAGGGACAGCTTCTCCAGCACCATGTAGATGCCCTGGCACCTCCCGCGTCCCTGGTCTATGCCCTCGGCAACGACTTTGGCACGGTCAATGAGCTCTTCCACAACCTTCCTAGTATACTCCAGACTCCCAGTGCTCTCAATGTACTGAACAGCACTCCTCTTCACCTCCACATCGGTGGGCTTCTGCGCCAAGATGTGCAGGAGCTGCGTATTCGCAGGATCCGAGTGGATGCTATGAATAACAGGAAAGGAGAACTTTCCCTCAGTCAGATCCTCACAGAGACCCTTCTTTAGTGTATAGTCGAGGTTGGACAGATTGCGGTAGTCGTCAGCGATCTGGAAGATAAGACCGAGGAGGTGGACAAGGGGCATGCAGTCGACGGATCTGGTAGCCTCTAACTGCATAAGTTTAACGGCCAGCCGGAAGAGTCCGCCGGTCTTATAGGAGACCATTTCCAGGTAGTCATCCTCGCTGGGGCAGGCTAGAGTGTCTCGCCAGTACAACTCCATGCCCTGGCCCCGGTGGAGGTAGAGCATCTCGGTGGTGTAAATCTCGATAGCATCTGCGGAGTTATTAAGCTTTTTCAGCTCCCGCAAGGCAAGGAAGTAAACGTAGTTTCCAGCGTTAATGGTTTGAGGGACGCCAAAGACCTTGTGGGCAGTAGGCAGACCTCTCCGCAAGGCTGAGCCGTCCTGGATGTCGTCGATGAGCAGGGACGCCGTGTGCAGCATGCGAACCACGTTGGTTATGATGGTCAGACTAGGCTCAGGGACTTCGAGCCAAGCGTTCAGGGAATTCAGGAGGAGTGTCCGAAACTCCTTACCCGGCTGTGAAGCAATGTAATCGTAGGGGTTGCGGATGATCTTCTCCTTCTCGTCTGTCCATGTCCCCCGGGAGACGAAGTCAAAGTTATCACTCGGAAACCGCCTCGGGATAGGACGCTGTGGGGGTTCCGTGACGTCCACAGCCATGGGGCTTTCTTGGACTGAGGGTGGGGGCGTAGTCTGCGGAGTGTACGCGCCGTTCACCACCACAGGGTTCTCTTGGGCCCTGGATTTATGGGAAGGCTCGGGGTGATCTCCTTTCATGAAAACAGAGTTCTTCTCTTGAGAAAGGAGGCTTAGAGGGAGTTGTGGGCTCGAGGAGAACCTCGGATACGACGGAGAGCGTAGTGACTCAGAGAAGCTCCTGGGTTCTGTAGTGAGCGACCCTTTGAGCTTTCGTTCGTGGGACTGTCCGAAGTACAAGGAATCGGCCAGGGGCGGCAAAGGCGACTTCAACGGCAGCCAGGAGGGCATCGAGACTGGCTACATAGTTAGTTTGACTCTTTTCACAGGAACTACTGTTGGTTGCGAATTCTTACCCTGTGCGTCTGTCTCCATTTTCATGGTGTGGATCTGGTGGGTGCAGGTTGCGAGTGAACAAGCTAGCAGATAAAGGGGCAGGCAGAAGAGGACGGAAAGAAACAGAAACGTTATGAACCGCTAATACAAGAAATAGCGAAATAAATGGAATAACGGAAGAAGACGTCAATGGCTTGTTGTCTGGGTACCCGGCCGACCTCAAGCCGCAAGCATCATGGGAAACGCTGGGCGTCGATCTCCAATTCTGACCTGGAAATAGCATAAGCTGAGAGACTCATCACTTTCGGTCCCAAGACCCCAACTTCCCGAGTAACCATCATGTTCTATCGCCGGACCTTCCCTGGTCGGGCTCTGGTTTCGGAGTTCCAGATCTAGGTAGCCGGTTATCTCTCCGAGGCCCATGACAAGAGATCAACAGGTATCCAAATCATGCTACCCTTTGTATTCTCGAAGGATTCAGGTTCCAAAGGGCCGGTAAGATCGGACCAGTTATTTTGTTTCTGCCGACTGCATCAAAATATCCGAAGAGGTAAAAGCGCTTGTGATGTTCATGGAACGTGACACCCTGAGGCTCGGAAGGTCGCACCACTCAATGGGCCGGAGTCCACTCGAGGATGCCGAAAATCACATGTAAGATATTGCATATCTAGGTCCAGAGTGTCTCTGGTAATTGCTCTCTGGACAGAGGTGAGAAAGGATCTAACGCCCTCCTTCCATCTTTGCTACGTGGAAACCAGACAGATGGCACTGCAAGCCCCATGAATTGACTGCGCGAGATATAAGCTTTTGAAACAACTGGAGCACATGGAGCACATTGTCGTGTGCTCTTAAGAAGTGAAATGGGTTTGCGATACCGCTCCACTTGCTCAGCCATATATAATGTAACACCACTGTGTTCCATAGATGCAATGGTAAAGTGTGTTAGGATTACTGTCACTGGACTTTAGCAGGGAAAATGCACGCATTAACCTCCGGAGGAAATTATAAATTAATCTATGAACAGAAATCATGGAGACAGACCTGCACATTTACTCATGTGATATTGACAACAAGTCCCTCTCCTCCTCTCTATCCTCACCTGCGCTTCACGTAGTAATACCACGCTGCGATACCAAGCGTCGGAACTAAGATGGACGTAGTGCCTAGCAAGATGACCCTGCGGATCGCCGAGCGGACAAACCCTACCTGGAGCGCCTCGAACCGCGCCGGCGTGTTGGGTTTCGGATACGGCACATCCGGTATGGGACACCCGACGGCGGGACACAGCTGCTCCCACCCGAACCCATCCTCAAGGTTGAACGAAGCCAGCTTGTCCTTGGGAAGGATCTCTCTGACTCTGCGGTTGCTGTTTCAAAGGATTTCAGTAATCGGGCAAAGAGACATGTAAGGGGGGTTATGGGAAGGGCAACACACAGCTCAATGTAATCACGCTTGAGCACCTCCTCTCCATCTTCTAGTTCCCTCCCATGCCACCACAGCCGGCGCACCATCAGGTGGAAGGAGCAGAACTTGTCGATGTAATTGTCGAATAAGCGGAGCTGCTTCATGGGGAACTCATCAACAGCCCTGAGGGAATGACCCAGGGTATTCATGATGGACCGGTACCACTTGTCGACGTCGCGCTCCACGTGGACGAATCTGGCATTCGGGTAGGCGGCTACCATCTCTTCGAGGAAGACAGCCGGAATCTCGACAATTGCCTGCAAGGCAGGGGGGCAATAAGCACTCTGGAGCGGAACGCAGCGACGACTGCTTTCAGGACAGGGGCAGCTGCTCACATCATAGTCTGCGAACCACTTGTCAAATTCTTCCCTGCCGTACGGCTTCCCAATGCCAAAGTATTTTGCATTCAGGGCCTCCTCAAAGATCTCCATGTGCGCTACACCATTTCGCATAACCTCGGCTCCATGATAGGTACGGTAGCCCAGGATCTCCATCGCCTTGTACAGTGAGAGCGTGCCTGTTCTTCATGGGAAGTGAGCGGCTGGACACGGGACAGTGCCGGCCAAGGACATACCGGCTTCGAGCAATAATGATGACCTTCTTCTCGCGAATGTGCGCCGGTGTCGGCAGCCTGTCAATGGCGCGCGACATGATGACAGCCGTGGATGGTTCAGCGAGGATGTAAGCCAGCGGTGTGGATGATTCTTTGACTATACAGCGAGAAAAACAGGTGGATGACAAGATCCAAATCAACGGCCCGCTGCGCCCCAACGCAGTCACCGTCCAATATAGGCCTCCATTCGGATTCCCATGCCTCATTACCATGTCCGCGCTTGACGGTTGTCCGCGGCGGAGCGTCCGATAAACCGGGCGTCAGACCACAGCACGTTATCGGACTGACTGAAAGGGGGAGTGCCGATGCTAGACCTTGAGGTCCTTGTCGGCAGTAGCGCGCAGGGGGTGTGGCGGCAGTTACCCGTGCTAAAGGGGCGGCCTGACCAGGGGCAACCCCGGGACAAGGGTGTCCGCGGAGTCCCCGTCCACGGGACGCACCCCATCCCGTACCCTCCTGGCCCCGGGACCCTGAAAGCAGTCCCCCTCCAACCTCGCCGCTCCCGTGGCCACCAGACGAGAGCAAATCCGGGACAAGGGCTTGGTGTCCGGGCGGTGCCCAGCCCTTCCTTGGGTGGGCTGCTGCGCCCCATGTATGTATAGTGTGCAAAACATATGCGCTCCGGCGGTCGTCGAGGCCCATCCCATCCCCAGCAGAACTGCTGCCTGTCCCTTCTACCTTCTCTCACTCTGTGCAGATCGTCTCTCATCATGAACCCGGCTGTATTCTTCCCCGGCACCGGTCACTATGGGCTCGTCCCGGGTATGCAGCGGCTCGAACCTGTCATGGCCCAGCTCTGCCAGAAGGCCTGGGCATCTAGGACTTCGCTGGTGGGCGTGGCCGTGCTCCTGACTTACGCGGCCGCTGACCCCAAGGCCCTCCCATTCGCCTACACGCTCAAGATCATCCCCTCGCTGTGGCGACTCCTGAAGCCCCGTCTCTTCAGGCGCCAACGCACGCTCGTCAATCCACCTACCTCAGCCTCGCTGGACTCGCCCGTCGTTGCCGCGCGTGCAGCCCTGTTCGAGCTCCACACCACGCGCAGCCGGGCGACGCTCTCCGACCTGGGTATCAACATGCACAAGTCCAACAGCACCTACCTTCTCGACGGGGATCTCAGCCGGGCCAACCTGCTCACCCAGCTGTTCAGCGACGCACTCGCCGTGCTCGGCCCCGCCATTTTCCTCCTCGAGTCGGTGCAGTGCCGGTGGCACAGGCAGATTCCCGCATTCCAGGCGTACACAGTGAACTCGCGGGTCCTGGCGTGGAATGATAGGTCGCTCTACCTAGTTACTTATTTCCTCGAGCAAGGAACTGAGCTTCCCAGGGAGCTCGATGTCTTGGGCGGGCCGGCCGCTGTGCTGGCGGACGATGAGTACGGATCTGGGGTCCACGCTATCCTGGTGTCCAAGCATATCTTCAAAGCACGCGGAGACACGCTTACACCGGACAATGTGCTCAAAACCGCTGGTCTGTTAGTCTCGGACAGGAAGGAGGACTCGACGGCAGGGAATGGTGGGGATGGGGAGTTTCTTGGCATGGATGCGGTCCAAAAGGCCGTGGAGAATGGTCTGGAATACGTCCGTCGCTACATGGAATGAAACTTGTACCTACTTGTGCATATGGCGCTGCCGAGTACATGTACTGAGCTGAGTTGTTGTCGCTTATGCGTTTCTGGCAGGTGTAATCGTTGTGGCATTGGGTTCATGCAGTAAACTCCAAATGGAACATTCGCCATGGCCTCTCAGTCGGAAGCAAGCCTCACAGCTATAGAGAAAGAGAATCTGACCCATGAGTGTACATTGTCCCGGCCAGATCACGATGTCGGCGTGTAAGCCGTCAACGTCTCAGGTTTCCGTGGCGGCTCACGGTAGAATTCCGTGTTTTCCCGGCAACGTTACACGTTGGATGATTTGAAAGATGCGTTGATAGCCGGGAAGAGTGGAGACAAAGGGAAAGGTGAGGGAATTAGACATCCATTATTGAAGAAAAGCGGGCTCCGAGTGTGAACTGTGGAAGACCATCGGGAGGGTTGCGTTTTCGGGTATTCGTGTAAGCATTGGTAACATAACGTGCCGTTCGGATGGATCCGAACGTTTCTTGGTTGCCCCCTGTCCGGCACTCTTTTTTAGCTTCTCCTTGGCAACGTCGTTCATCTTACTCAGAGCGATCATCTTACTCAGCCCGGACTGTGCCTCACTGCCTACATACGACGACGCGAGAGCCTGGACGTGCGTTCTATTGGCTCACTATAACCCCAGCTTACTTGTATGCGGCCAGAGATGCGTCTGACATGCCCCGTAAGGCTGCATGATGATGTCTCGTAGCCGGGTACGTGACCGGTCCATTCTTGTATCACATTCTGTATTTCTACCTCCCAATCAGTACCCCCCCCCCCCCCCAAAAAAAGCCACACCCGGAGAGAGCACTTCATCCGAGAAGGATACGGGCAACAACGGGATCAGAAACAGGCCTCTTGTGAATCAACACCGTAGCAGTAGGATCAGGGTAGCTAGCCTCCTCGTAGCACAGATTGTCTGGACGCGACTGTCCATCGGGGAACTTGAAGTCGTACTGCATTAGCAGGTGGCATAGGATCAGCTTGATCTCGTTGCTGGCAAAGAAGCGTCCGGGGCAGGCAAAGATGCCGTGTCCAAAGTGCAGACTCGCCGAGTCCGTCGTGGCGAACTGGTACCTGTTGGCATTCTCGGGTCGCGACTTGTCCTCGCGCAGTCGTGCGTAGCGGAAGGGGTCGAACACCTCCGGGTCGCCGCCGCCCGGGAGGCACGCGGGGTCATGAGAGATGGCGTCCGAGGCCATAGCGAAGTGCGTACCCGCGGGGAAAGTGGTACCGTCCTTGAGGGTCAGGGTCTTACGGACGACGCGCTGGAATGACACTGTACGGAGAGAGGGGTCAGCGGGCGGCTGGATTCAAGAAAGTAGAGGTGGTGCTTACTTGTGAGAGGGGGGTTCAGCCGCTGAGATTCCTTGAGGAAACTGTCCATCTTGCGTAGCTTGTTCAGGGTGGGCTTCTTGAAACCGCCATCCTCGCGGAGCACCGAGACAATCTCCTCGCGGATCGGCTCGAAGTACTCCGGGTGAGAACAGATGTCGTAGATAAAGTGCGAGACCTGCATAGACGTGGTATGAATCGAGGCTAAGCTGACTAGAAGCTGACGGTGAGCGATGTCGTTGGGGTGGTCCTCGCCGGGTCTTGCCTCGTCCATCATCCACTGTAGGAAATCGTTGGGCTTCTCATAATCCGGGTTGCTCGCTTCCGCAGCCCGTCGCTCCCTGATAATGGGGCATATCATGCGCTGCGCGGCTGATAGGTTCGAGTAGATACGCCAGTACGACGGTAAAAGGCGGGCGGCGACAGGGCGCAGGGCAGCGGGGAAGAGGCGGAGGAGGTTCCTCGTCATGCCGAGGCTCTTAGTGAAATGTATACTCGTATGGAGCCACTTCGTATCACGGCAGAGGTCAGGGCCGACAAACACACGCGCAGAGATGCGTGCCACGATACCGATGGTGACATCGTTGATGTGTACGCCCGCCCAGTCCTTGTCGCAGGATGGGATCTCGACCTGCATGGCGTAGTTGAGCTCGTCCTTGAGGGACGGAATCAGCGTCCCGAGGGCGGGTGTCAGCTTCTTCTGCAGGGTACGCCTATGCAAGTCGCTGTCTCGCACGAGGCTGACGTTGCCGATAGTGTAGTGGGCGACCATGTTCTTGATGTGCGCGTCCATAGCACTGAGCTTGGTCTCCGGCATGTCGCGCAGCTCGTCGACGTGCTTCCGCGGGATGATGAGGACTTCGGCGTCGTTGCGCCGGATCTTGAACATGCCGTCTTTGAACTGCGAAGCCTGTTAGTCTACCATGATATGTGTAGTCTAGACGAAGAAATCGCAGTCACAGGCTCCTCCCTCATAGGGTCCTTACTCTCTGGTATCCCTCTCGAAGCATGGGCGCGCTGGCACGCGCGAAGCGCAGACCGACGAGCCATCCTGGCTCCAGCCAGGACCGGTATCCTACCACGGGGGCCTTGAACTCGAAGAGACGGGCCCGGATGGCGTCAAGGAGGTAGAAGACGACGAGAGAGATGCCGGTGACGGCCAGGACTACAGTCTTGCTGTCCTCCTGGTGGCCCCAGTCGACTAGAGTCGTCACGGTATTGGCTACGAAGGACACCGGCTTCTCCACTGTCGCGTTCATCATAGCGGCGTCTAGCTTGAGCTCCTGGACCAGTCTGACCGTGTAAGTATCGGCTGGCAGGATGGATGACTTGACTGGATGCTAAGAAACAGCGTCTGGGGCCAACCACTACTTTGCCACCTTTGCCATTTGGCGATTCTATTTTATCATCTCTCGATTTGTCTACCTGACCAATCAAAGTATTGTCCTTTTTTTTCTTTTTAGGTCTTGGGGCCCATAGGTGTTCCGATCTTTCGGTATCCCTCTTGGTCTATCCGTGAAACGACTCGGAGTTCCGTTTTAGGGAAGGGCGAGAGTGTCACTCTGCTACTCACCAAACATTCATACCAGAAATAAAGTGCTTACTCCTAACCAGCATTCGCCTTGATAGCCTTCCTGCATAGCCTTCCTGCCTCGTCATATCCCGTCGGCATTATAACCCCTCCTCTACATGATCTACCGACCTTTGATGGCAGCATGAAAGTTCTAGCCAGTTTCGGGAGGTGGCTGAATACAATGTACATCAGGGCCATTTTGCGGGTTATCTAGACTTGCAGGAGCGTTTCCTTGTCATGGAATCCTAGGACTGCCGTGGTACAGTTAGCTGAGCTGGGATGGCGTTGCCTGCCACCTGCTGGATAAGGCTGTATTTTTGGCAATCTATCCTCCAGCGGCGTCAACCGGCAGCATCCCTCCTTACCCTGCACCTTGATATATATATATATATGTGTATATTCATATAGGTATATATTGTCCATCCGCGTCTGAGGCAGCCCGGCGCAGCGCAGCGTCCAGGCCCTGCTGTTACCACAGCAAGTGTTCGGAGATGCGACTGCGGAACCGTGCAGGAGGCCCTTGTGCAACCCATGTATTCCCCCTGGTCCAGGGTCATCCTGCCGTGTCACCTCAGACGCAGATAAGGCCCCCAAGCAGCCGAGTAATATTGGGGTCTATCTCGTGGAGCAAGGGCTGTACCCGTATAATGGTGGAGCATGGCTGACATGTCCTCAGCCCTACCCATGTCGATCGACCCTGCACCGGAACAGGCTCCAATCAGTCTGCCCCCAACAATTTTTGCAGAGTAGGGGTCCCCTTGCTAAGGGTGAGGTCCAATCGCATTTCTATTCCTCCGATTTCTCGCCGTATCCCCTCGTTACCGTCGGATCTTGCCCAATCATCAATTAATCTTTGATGATCCTCCCGTCAGAGAGACTGTGAGTGCCGAGCAAGTCCGGCGGCACCGCTTTGTCCATGCTCTGTGCAGGGCCAAGGGCGCGACCAAGAGACCGTCTTATTCACATGCTCGTGTGCCACTACGCATAGTTCATATACATACGAGTAGCATAGAGCCATGGTGCCACCAAAGCTATCGTGGCAAGAGAAGAACTGTGGGGGGCAGTGTAGGGGTATGTGGGATTGAAGGAATCCCGGGAACAACAGCAATCGAGCAGCCACGGCACCTGAACAACACTACAACAGCCAAGACATTACTACTTCTGAAATGCTAGTGTAGTCACATATCCTTTGTCTCTGGACGCACGTAAATCTTACCTTATGCCCAAGTTTGGACAGTTCTTCGGTAGGTTTCGAGCCCGTCTGGGGGGTTCACTCAGCTGTCAAGGACAAGTCCATTGCTTCGTATGGTAACAAGAAACGATACTAACGGACTCAAATTTTTCTCCTCCTTTCACGAACGGCGATAAGCCAAGGCTCCGGCTAATGCTAAAACAGGGGGCGCAGGGCTTCCCAACCCCTAGCCAGCGCCCTTTGACAAGTCCAAACATACTGCGAGACACAGCGGCTACTACTCAACGAGAGTCCAGTACCAGTAGATGTGACCGTGATAACAATGCTGTCCATAACCTGGCGGCCCAAGGCGGATCGGCACAAAAGGCGGTGCGGGTTGTTGCAGATCCCCCTGGTCTATGTGTGGGGGGTGAAACGGACGGATTTTAATCGCTCTACGTACATGTATCAAGTGAATACTACACCAGTGTATCTAGTCTCTCCGGCAAGGTGCCTCCCTCCTTGCAGGATCCTGTCATACTCCGTACTTGCATGTGTCCCGTCAATCGATTCTATCTTCGGCGGTAAGGCGAAGAGAATCTCGAAGGATCTGGCGTGGCCGGTCCGTGCCACTCGTGGCGGCGACCCCACCTAGAGACACAGCATATGCGAGCTGCAAGAAGCAGGGCGAGGCGTGTTCGGAGGTATAATGATGCTACGTATCATGGTGCTTGTTCCGGGCTAAAAGATGAAGGGCCTCCCGGACTTTGTTCCCCATCATGACTACTTCGCACTCCATGTTCAGCTAGTGCCAAGAGCAAGACATATCGAAGCTCAACCAGCATGTTCTTCACACTGAAGACAAACGGCGAGGCCGACGAGCCGTACTCGTTCGAAACAACGGCGCCGCCTTTCTCTAAGAAGCGGGAGGGGAAGCTGGCCAAGGTTGCTTGTGTACACTGTCGGCTGAGCAAGGTAGGTACCCGCTTCCACCATCTGTACAAGGCCTTGGGCTAATCAGTTTCGTGCTCAAAGTTGAAATGCTCTGGGGAACCACAGAGCTGCCAGCGGTGCCGGTCCAAGCAACTCGAATGCCGCTACCCGAGCACCCCTCGGAGTCAGCGTAGACAACCGTCGCCACCAGGCACCCCTCAGGAGAGGCCGCATGAGGTCGCGGTGGAGGGGACAGCAGCCGACGACGACGTGCTCACAGTCTCATCATCAACACGGGAGTCGACAAACAATAGCAGTGTGAACGACTCGAGCCTCGGCTTGGATGTGCCCGAGTTTTCCACGCCGTTAAACATCAACATGATGCTCAGCGACAGCGAGTACATTGCGCCGATGGACACGATGAGGCCATGGGAGCAGCAGTCGTTTGGCTTTATTGCCAGTGGCTGCAAAACACCCTGGAACGATAGCCTGGACATGGAAGATCTTGACCTCGGAGTGGCTGGCCCGGAATGCCCTATGGAGGCGTCGGCTCTACCAAAGATGGGGGGAGGCTGTTCGTGCTTGTCGCGGGTCGTCGGCACACACGAGGCCCTCGAGGTGGCCCTGTGGAGCCAACAGAAGCTCCTCAGTGATTCCGAAAACATGCTACAGCACCAGAAGAAGCTGCTTCTCGAATGCGAAGAGCTCCTCGAGTGCAACGAGTGCAGCGCACTACCCGCGTACATCATGCTCATCATATCCATGTGCAGCCGGTTGCTGGAGACACTCGATGGCATGTGTCGCGATGTCACCGGCAAATATTCCATGGAAGCCGCCAGGGCTACCAACAAGGCTGGGTTATTCGCGGAGGAGCATAAGAAGAGGAAGAACGGGAGCGACAGCAGTGACAGCGAGGAGGGCCGGAGGCGGTATGGTCTCACCGCACGGAGTCGGAAGTTGGATGACGACGACGAGAGGCTTGTACTGCAAAGTCTTGTCACGGCGCGGATTACGAGGCTGGATGGCTTGCTGAGCTCGCTTGACCAGGTGGTTAGTCGGTACAGTTGGCCGGCTCACAAGGGCATGTTGCGGGACTTGCAGGACAGGCTGGCCGGAGGGGTGTTTAACGTAGAATGAGTGCGTATGGGTTAGACGTTAAAAATTAAGACCTGTGGAGCATTGATAGCACATGAAGAAGGCGTGTACACAGCTTCCATACTTCCTTCATTGTATACCACGTATGTTTACTCCCACGATCCCTTGCAAGAAGAGACCTTGAAGGAGATAAGTAGTAAGAAAGGAGAGCATGGTATCACAATATAATCCTCTTCGTATCGTTCATTCTTTTACACACTGGGCCAGGATAGGCGGCGAAGACCTTCGTCGCCCATCTCTCCGACCAACTCCTCTGCCCAGCTTGGTTATGGGAGTCTCGTTGTTAGTTGAGGTTAAGAGCCGAAACACGCACTGACGAAAGTTATAACACGTACAGACGACCATTTTATACTCGGCGGGAATCCATTCACCCACATTAACTACGCCGATACCCTGCTAGCGATCCACCCGTTACTTCGAGAGACTATCGTCCAAGTCCCGACATTAGGGTAGGCACCAAGTAGGTAGCTAAGCATCGTACCAGACACATAGCGTAAGGGCCCAACTCGAATCCCAACCTTTGAAATTAACAGTCCCGTGATGCCATTAATACCATATACTAGTAGTACTAGTCTTCGTGTGTCCGTAATCGTAACTCTCGAAGTAACGGGAACTCACGCGGAGACAATTAGTGTACCTAGTATGCGTAAGTGAATACTCTTCCGAATAGGGAATGATTATCTGGGCGTGTTTCGGTTCTCATTGAGGCTCTGCACCCCTTGTGAGAAGTGTGGCTGCCACGCGACAGTTGAGGTGTTGTGAGAAGTTCCTCTACCACCGCCAGTTCGCACTTGCTCCTCGCCCTCCACGGACTAGAAAAAAAAAACATCAAACAATGCAATCATCCAGACGAGGAGGAGGAATGTACCAATGTTTCGTAGCACCGCCTGTGTACCGATCATGGGTCAACGCTGGCCGGACCAGGCATTAACATCTTTTAGCCGCAGTTCCCTCCTCGATTGTAGGGGTGCCGTCGCATATTTAACTAGGGTGAAAGCGATTGACATGACCACGCATATGGCGCTGTCGCCACATTCCTGGAACAACGGCGGTTATGCAGCCTTACTGCAGCATATATTGTACGCTAGGGAGCGATTGCAGATGGCGGTGAGGAAGCAAGGACTCCTCCTCGTCCCGTTCCGGTCGGAGCTTTTCATTGCAGGACGCTAAAAGGCGAGGACTAGGAGTGCCGCGCTTCCGCGCCACCGCACGGTGGTAACTGTTAGCGGCGTTCCCGTGCATTGCGTGGTAAGGCCCGTGCCAAGCTGAGGAGCCGTTCTTCGAACCAGGGTCCAGGGTCACACCAGGATCAGGGATATAGAACATCTTCGATTCAGGTTGCTGACACGCTAGGGCGGTTTCGCTGCTATGAATGGATACTAACCCTTTGCAGAAGGTCGGAATCTACGTATCCGACTCGCTCAGTCCCAAGAACGACCGGGTATGGTGAATATGAGGAGCATAGAAGAAAAAAAAAAAACATCTACGGAACTCGAAGTAATTAGAAGGAAAGCAATCACGGTGGCTTTCGCAGACTTCTGAGTGGTTTCGATAGCGTCCTGGGAACGACCGATCACCAGGCCCTCTCTGTCGCCGCCCAAAACCCCCAAAGTAAAGATTCATAGAAAACTAGTGGAGGCGTTAACAGAATGAGAATGCGGCGTCCTGTACGATAATGGTTATATCCGTCAAAGCAAAGTTGTCATTTATACCACACGGCGCATCGAGTCAACTATTGAACTGCAGCAACCAAATAATTTTACCAATCCCCGGAACCACCATTCCATACACTGGGTGCAAAGTAGCTATCAGGATGACTTGTCCCTCCTCCTCCTCATCAGGAGTTTAGCAGATGGATCAGGGAAGGAGTTCTCGCCGGCAAACATATTAGCAGGCCGATTTGTTGTGCCGTCAGTGAACTGGAACTCGTAGTCGGAGAGCAGTCTAACGAGGATCAGCTTGACCTCGCCCACGGAGAAGGTCCGCCCAGGACAGGCCTGGCTGCCGTATCCGAAAGCCAGGCTATTGGGACTGGCCGACGACGCGAGGTGCTTGTTTAGTAGCTCGGGGGACGAGTGGCGCTTTCGGTAACTCCTCATGGGATCGAAATTGGCAGGGTCCTGGGTGATGGAGGTGTCGTGCATGTGACTGTGGGCGGCCCAGGTGATCTTGGTGCCCTTGGGGATGTGGGTTCCATCCTTCAGGGTCATCGATTGCACTGCGATCCTCTGCGGGACAACTGTACGTCTTCTTAGCATGTCATCTTGGTGGACGTTGTAACGATGCGCATCTTACATAGGGATGGCAAGTTGGACCTCTGGCTCTCCACAAAGAAGCTATCCAGCTTCTCGAGGCGGTTTAGCCAATTCTTAGCGCTGCTCTCCGGCGAGGAGTTGATGGGACCAAGGTCCTTGTAGATTTCGTCAATCTCACCCCGAATCACCGGGAACCATTCCGGATGGGAGCAGAGGTCGAAGAGGATGTGCGTAATGGACATTGATGTTGTGTGGACGGCAGCAAGGCAGAGGAACAATTGACGCAGGGCCATGCGGTCAAGTCTGATCTCTTCTTCCGTGCCACGGTCAATCATCCAGTTCAGCAGAGTATCCTCCTCCTCCTCTTCGATTGGTTCACCTGCGGCCTTCTTGGCAATGTTGTCCTTGTGGCGTTTCATTAGAGGTTCAAGGATTTTCTCGGCCGTCCTCAAATTCTCCATAACGCGATAGCGTGCAGGTATCAACCAGGCCACGATGGGATGCGTTAGAGGAGGGAACATGCGCAGGATGGCGCCAGTGGTGAACACGTCCATGGCGAAGCCAACCGAGATCCTTATCCAGTCTTCGTCTCGGCAGGCCGGATGTCCGACGAAGACCTTACCCGCCATCCGCGCGGCCAGTCTGCGCATCATTTCCTGGATGTCGACTTCTTGCCAGTCTGAGACGAGTCAGTGCTCGGCTCGACTACGAGACACAAGGCCATGGAGAAGCATTACCTTGGGGATCAGGAATATCATCTGACCAGATCTCATCCAGCTCCTTCTTGATGATGTCCAGGTACTTGGGGAGCTCAGGGGTGAGCTTGTTTTGGACGACCCGGAAATGGAGATTCGATTCGGACATGGGGGTTGTAAATGTCCATTTGTGGCCAAGGTTCTATCAAAGGTTAATGGGTATAGAAGTTGGAATGGGTTGGATCGACATCTTACCTGAACATTCGCTCTGATGGAGCTGAGTTTAGTGTTTGGGACAAGGCGGAGTTCGTCCAGGTACTTGTGAGGCATCACATTGAAATCGACATCATGGCGCTTGACCACAAAGGGCTGATCCTTGAACTAGGCACCGTGAATGTCAGCAAACAAACCTCCCGCAATTCGAAAACGTGACTACCGCTCTCTTACCTTCTTGTAGCCATCGGCTATAATAGTGCGAGCGTTCGCGGTGTAGCGCCAGTACAGTAGAAGGTCGGGTTCCCACCAATGCTTTCGCCCAAGGACCGGTGCGCCGGGAACGTGTCTCTTGGGACGGGTGAAGGCAGACAGTAGGAGCAAGGTACCAAGCACCAAAGCAATAGTCGTTCCAGCAGTAAGGGAAGCGACGAGCTCTGCCAGGTGAGTCGAGCGATCTATCACCTGCTGGAGGAGGTCGTTGGCTTCAGAGGCATTGCCTGGACTCAGGGATGCCAAAGACGCTGACATGCTTGTAATGTGTCGGCGGAATATACAAGGCGCAGGAGATTAGCCCTCGCGATCAATAGTCTGGACTGTGGCTATGATACACGGGCTGTCAAGTTGATGAAGAAGAGTTGAGTTTGGGGTTGCTGCCAAGTCCAGCTGTATTCACTGTACAGACCAGTGCGGAGTTAGGAATGGCAGCGGTCGCGATTGATGAGCCTCAAAGCCAGATTGCTATCTCAGGCAGTAGCCATTACAGAGGGAGCTCGGGAGGTGTGTTTGTGCATTGTTGTGGCGTGACATCAGTCTGTAGATACAGGGTAGTACAGGGACGAAACGCTACGGTCGTCCTAATCGGGAGACCCGAGCCGGCGATAGAGCAGGGACGCTCCGGGGGCCCCACATCGGATCGGACTCCCGGGCTCGGCATCCGCTCGGCTACCAAAAAGGGCAATCGTCTGCCAAGGCTTTCTGAGTTTCCGCCTGAGACTATCACCACCTGCCCGGATAGCAACCAATCCCCCGTGTGCACCTGCTTACCGAATAGACTGAACACCGGGAAGATTACTGGGGATCATTTATACTGGCCTTTCATGTCTGCATAATCTGCGCTTCGATAACGATCCGCAACAAGAAGCCTGGGCTCGTAGCGAAAAGAGACACATCACATCAAGTGCCCAGAGTAACAAGCTCAAGTTCTCTCCACCAGACCCGACGAAATGAAGGAAGATTTCTTCTACGCGATTCTCCTCAATCTCATCTTACTCTTCGTCTACGCACAGGTCCAATTGTGGGCTCAATCCCCGGGGCCGGAACCGGTAAAGGAGTGGGACGGGACAGTGGTGCCAGGGATTACCCGCGTCGAAGTTTGCGGCCTGAACTCATCTGTTGTTTTGTCCAGGTCGGTGGACGACGGCCTTCAAATTTGATCACTGGTCATCCAGGAGTCATTACGCTATGTAAGTCCATGACAACAAAGCTGTCTGGTAGTACCCGCCAGGTTTGTTGAAATGCTCATACAAATGTGAAGCGGCCGAAATATCGTCTGTTGAGTACCAAGGTCCACGCCACTGGTGCTCACCAGCCTTGGGTTGGAGGATGCCTCATCTTCACGCTCGGTGATGGCGCATATCCGGAGCAGGCGAGGCGATGACGTTACCATGAAAATTTCAGAGAAGTGACAGGGAGACTTGCAAATGACCAATAAGTCAACACTAATCAACGCTATGTTGAGTCTCTCATCATGCCTGATCTCTCTGTGGGTCAAGAAACCGCCGCTTCGTTCCACGGTGAGCCGGAGTAATAGAGGCGGAGTGGAACTCTGTGCTCTTGGTCACTTTACTATTGCTGGTCAATCAGAAGAGTCCAAGATGTACAACGACGTGTCAATAAAGAGAGCATGCCAGGATTTGGTACAGAATCAGGTCCAAAAACATCGTGAACAAATGGTGTTCTAATTTTTTTTTTTTATACCTTACGCCATGAATGGCGAGACCGGATCTTGTTTCATGCTCTGCCATAGCTTAAATTGGGGCACAACCTAAATAACATGGATATATGGAACTTTGGCGGTGTCATTTAAAGTAGTGTACACAATGAGGGTGTTATTCCTAGTGGACAAGGGAATTTACATTAAACGATCGTTGTGCTCCCAAGCAGATACTGTCGAAGGAAATGATCTATAGTTACATCGCATCCCTATATTTAACCACGCATGCAAGCTCTCCGTTCTTCCCCGATGCGAGCTAGATACATATACTTGGTCTGACCAAAGGCAACGTACGTAGGCCGCACGACCACACTCCCCACGCATGAAACGGACTGTACCATCATGTTCCTCACAGTTTTGATTTCGGCGCGGGTGGTCCTGGCAGGGCCCACGACGGAGGCACAGCAAGCATGCCGCCGTCGGAAACCAAATCCGCTCCAGAGATGTATGCACCCGCCTTGCTCGCCAGAAACAAGACTGCACCTGCGATATCGTCCTCGTTCCCCACGCGCTGCAGGGGGACACAGCCGCCATCGATAGAGCCCTCATGGGTAGGGTCAGTGTCGGTGACAGTGGTCAGGACACCTTCAGTCATCTCGCTGACGTAGTATCCGGCGACAATGGTATTGACCCTGATCTTGTGAGGCAACAGCATTCCGGCGAGCTGTTTGGTCATGAGGGCCAGCGCGGCCTTGGTGGCGGGATAGCCAAAGACGCCAAAGGACGCGGCTGAGTGACCCGTGGACGACGAAGTGACGATAATCTGCGACTTCTGCGGTACCACAGCCCGTCGGTTGCCCTCATCTAGCAAGCCCAAGAAAGCGATGGCAGTGTGGAAAGCTCCGAGGGTGTTGATCCGGAACATCTGCTCATAGGACTCATTGTCTCTCTCCCAGAGGCCCTTTTGGATGCTGCCGAGGGTCGAGCGATCCAGGAGCGAGCTGCGCATCTCAGGGATGGCAGCATTTGCGAGGACCAAATTGCAGTAGCCGCTGACTCGCTTCACATGGTCGGCCGCGCTCTTCAGAGACTCTTTTGAGGTGACGTCGCAGGGGATCGGGATGATGGCGTCCGGTCGGGGGCATGATTGCTTGCATTCATCCAGAACAGACCTGCGCCGGCCGAGGACGTAAACGGTCTTTGCCCCGGCTTCTACCAGTGCGTGGGCGGCGAGCTTGCCGATTCCTGTGCCTCCGCCCGTAATAACGACGATGAGATCCTTGACCTCGAAAAGAGACGCGTTGGTCGACATATTGGTTGGTGCGCGAATGGAGACGTGTGCTTGGGAACAGATGTTTGAAAATGCCTGAAATACATGTATTCACCTGTTACACCGGGCGTGGTGTTTTAGCAGGTTGGCATTTGCTGCGACGTCCCCTCGGGTCACGGAAGGAAACGTTATGGGAAAGCTACAGCACAGTACCTATGTCTAGTACTAGTCTACCGACCGATCTCACGTTGTCACTTAGACCGGTGGTGGACCTGGTTACCCAGGATGTATCGGGGCTTCCCGAAAAGGACACCGAGTGTCTCGGAGAGAAGTACTACCAAGTACTACTAGTACCTAGGTAACTAGTAAGTAACTCTGTACCAGGTGATAGTACGTACCTGCGGACCTTGCGGGGTGCGGACTTGCAAGTTACTGGCCGGTGCCACGCTGAAACGGCCGGAATTCAATCCCATCCAATGTCAAATCTCCGCAATGTATCCAGCGGCTTTTTTTATTCCATCAATATCATGAGGCGAGACTAGATAGATGATAATACCAGTACCCACTTACGCTTATGGGTAGCGACCTTATGTACTGGTGAAAGGTGAAAAGGGGATGACCTCGACGCGCTCTGCAAGTTGAATTCGGAGTCCATTTTGGGAAAAGCGTCACAGAAAGAACCCTAAGAAAAGCCACATGAGGTGGGACCCCCTGTGTGGAGGCGCGATTGGCGGCGGGAGGTGGGGTGCGGCTGGTAATTGATTCCCGCCCTCCGACGGGTACCTGGACATATTCCATGCATGGCATCTCAGGCGGTGCCTGGCAGGAAATGCGAGCAAAAATGCTGTAAAGTAAACAAGAAATGATCCGGCATCTACACGTATACCTCGGCACTGTAGCATGCCTGTGAGGCATAAATTCGTGATGTAGTATGAGGCCGGTGATAGTGTGAGAAGCGGCGACGGGACACAAACATTCTTTGTGTGACAAGTCGACGACAGCAAAATGTTGCACTATTTCCGAAAATAGTTAGCCTTCTTTTTGATCTGCGGGAACCCCTAGCGCCAGGTACGTACTCGTAGATCACTCCGCTGTGTCCCCATCTCGTTGTGAGGAGGCCCAACTGTGTACCATTGGAAGGTACCTACCTACCTCCGCAGTAGTACCTGACTTGTCGACCATGGGGTCATTCAACAATCGTGATCTGTACTTTTTCATCTTTATTTGGCCTTTGGGAATTCGGTAGGAACGTGTTTCCATCCCATTTCCATTTTCTTTTCCTGCTCATTCAACTTCCTCCCCTATCACTGCAACCCTTTTCCTTCCTCCAACAGTTGCAAGTCGTATTTCATGGGAGACGACATCGAGGTGCAGGCAGGCAACAAGCCGCTTTCCTCAGAAGCATCCACCATGGCTGACGCGATCAATGCGAATGTGGGATCCTCCTCCCGGGCTTCTCTCAAGAAGACCTCTAGCTCTGTCGACACCCCGATCAACTCGGATTCTGCGCCTGCGTCGCCCGTCAAGTCCAGCTCCGCCAGCGAACGCCTCCACGATGACACGGCCGAGATGGAGCGTCGAGCTTCCGCTGTGCAGGACCTGGCACGTAGCTACTCGCGTGTGTCTGGAGCCCCCAACGACAACCCGTTCCTGGCCGGGGAGGACTCCCCGCTGAACCCCAACTCGGAGAGTTTCAACGCTCGCAAGTGGGCCGAGGCAATGGTCAACATGGAAGGTACCTCCTACCGCTCCGCGGGAATCTGCTTCCAGGGTCTTAACGTGCACGGCTACGGCGAGACGATTGATTGTCAGCACGATGTTCTCAGTGCCTGGCGGTCTCTCGAAAGTGTCGTGCGAAAGGTTGCGGGAGGTGGTCGTCGTCGCCGCATCGACATCCTGCGAAACTTTGACGGTCTTGTCCGCAGTGGTGAGATGCTTGCTGTGCTGGGTCCTCCCGGCTCCGGCTGCTCGACGTTCCTCAAGACAATCGCCGGGGAAATGAATGGTATTTACGCTGACGATGCGGCATACTTCAACTACCAGGGTACGTCTAAGCCGGTACAGTAATTCTAAATAGCGAAAAGCTGACAAAGAGCATAGGCATGGATGCAAAAGAGATGCATTCTCATCATCGGGGCGAAGCAATCTATACCGCCGAGGTCGATGTCCATTTCCCCCAACTCTCCGTTGGCGATACCCTCACCTTCGCTTCGCGCGCGCGCCAGCCCCGTCAACTTCCCCACGGCCTCAGCAGGTCTGCGTATGCCGATCACATGCGTGATGTTACAATGGCCATGTTCGGTATTTCGCACACGGCTAATACGAAGGTCGGCAACGATTTTATTCGCGGTGTTTCTGGCGGCGAGCGTAAGCGGGTTACAATTGCTGAGGCCTCCCTCTCTGGGGCACCTCTCCAATGCTGGGACAATTCAACCCGCGGACTAGACTCGGCCAACGCTACCGAGTTCTGCAGGACCCTCCGTCTTCAAGCGGATTTATTCCGTACCACGGCTTGTGTTTCCATCTACCAGTCTCCACAGACCGCGTATGATCTCTTCGACAAGGTCACCGTGATCTACGAGGGCCGTCAGATCTTCTTCGGGCGTGCCGATGAGGCTAAGCACTACTTTATCGACCTCGGCTTCGAATGCCCGGCGCGTCAAACCACGCCTGACTTCCTGACCTCCATGACATCATCGCTAGAGCGTGTCATCCGCCCAGGCTACGAGGGTAGGACTCCGCGCACGCCTGACGAGTTTGCTGCCGCTTGGAAAGACAGTGCCCATTACAAGACGCTTCGGGCCGAGATTGACGAGTATAAGACGTCGCACCCTATTAATGGCCCCCAAGCCGAAGCCTTCCGCTCTCACAAACAGTCCCAGCAGGCTAGGGGTCAGCGGAAGAAATCGCCCTTCACGATATCCTATCTCCAGCAGATCCAACTATGCCTCTGGAGGAGTTGGAAGAATCTCACGGGTGACCCGGGCGTCTCCGTCGGTGCAATTATCGGAAACATCATTATTGCCCTGATTCTTGGCTCTGCCTTCTTCAATCTCGAGGAGACATCGTCGTCTTTCTTTCAACGCGGAGCCCTGATATTCTTTGCCTTACTGATGAATGGCTTTGCATCCATTATCGAGGTAAAGCTCCCCCATCAGTTGCTGTGGACAGCTGCCCGCTGCATGTGTGGAGTTAATACTGACGTCTACTGTTTTTACCAGATCATCGCCCTCTATGCCCAACGTCCGATCGTCGAAAAGCATTCCCGCTACGCTCTGTACCATCCATCTGCCGACGCCATCGCCTCCATGATTTGCGATCTACCCTTCAAAGTTCTCAACACGATAGCATTCAATACGGTTCTCTACTTCATGACCAACTTGCGACGCGAGCCTGGGCCGTTTTTCTTCTTCCTACTCATTTCATTCGTCACCATCGTCACGGGCTCGATGATCTTCCGTACCATCGCCTCCTCCTCCAGAACCGTCTTCCAGGCCCAGGTTCCTGCAGCTGTTCTCTTCATTGGGCTGGTGTGTTTTACCGGGTTTGTCATTCCTAAGCAATACATGCTGGGCTGGTGCAAGTGGATCACGTACATCGACCCCCTCGCCTATGCGTTCGAGTCTCTGATGGTCAACGAATTCTATGGACGCCGTTTCCCTTGCAGCGAATACGTCCCCATCGGACCTGAATATGAGGATGTCGCTCGGGAGAGTCGCGTCTGTAGCTCCGTTGGCGCCACCCCAGGCGAGGACTTCATTGACGGCGGCATCTACACGGCTTCGACCTTTGGCTACCAGTGGGGTAACCGCTGGGGGAACCTAGGGATCATTATTGCCTTTGCGTTGTTTTTCATGATGGCTCATATCATCAGTTCCGAATTTATCTCTGAGAGGAGGTCCAAGGGTGAGGTCCTGGTCTATCGCCGTGGTCAAAAGCCTGCCACGGCTACCGCTGCTGAGAAGAACGTCGACCCCGAGTCTGGAGCCGACACGAACCGCGTCGTCCCCGTTGACCATAGCCGCGAACAGAATAAGGAAGTTGGTGTGCTTGAACAGCAAACGTCTGTGTTCCAGTGGCATGATGTCTGTTACGACATCAAGCTCAAGGGTGGCGAGGTTAAGCGTATCCTGGACCATGTCGATGGTTGGGTCAGGCCTGGTACCCTGACGGCGTTGATGGGCGTTTCCGGGGCTGGAAAAACAACGCTGCTAGATTGTCTAGCTGACCGTGCCTCCATCGGTATACTTACTGGTGAGATGCTGGTCGACGGTCGTCCTCGCGATATCTCCTTCCAGCGCAAGACGGGCTACGTCCAGCAGCAAGACCTTCACCTCCAGACCTCCACCGTCCGCGAGGCTCTGAACTTTAGCGCTCTCCTTCGCCAGCCCGCTGAAATCGCCCGCTCGGAAAAGCTAGCATACGTGGACGAGGTTATCAAGCTTCTGGATATGCAAGACTATGCGGATGCCGTTGTCGGCGTCCCTGGAGAGGGCCTCAACGTCGAACAGCGGAAGCGTCTAACCATTGGCGTCGAACTAGCCGCCAAACCTCCGCTGCTACTTTTCGTCGATGAGCCGACTTCCGGACTAGACTCTCAAACTTCGTGGGCTATCCTTGATCTCCTCGAAAAACTTACCAGAGCTGGCCAGGCTGTCCTCTGCACCATCCACCAACCGTCCGCTATGTTATTTCAACGCTTCGACCGGCTTCTTTTCCTAGCGGAGGGCGGTAAAACAGTCTACTTTGGCGAAATCGGCAACAACTCGGAGACTCTGATCAAGTATTTTGAGAGGAATGGGGGCCATGAGTGTCCCAAGGCGGCGAACCCCGCCGAATGGATGCTCGAAGTCATCGGTGCTGCCCCTGGCTCCAGCAATACTAGCGACACCGATTGGTTCCAAACGTGGCGCAACAGCCCCGAGTATAGAGAGGTTCAAGCCGAACTTGAGAGGATCAAGACGGAGAGAAAGGCCTTGCCCTCCCACATCGACGATGAGGCGGGTTCCGGCAGCCACCGCGAACTGGCCGCCCCGTTCATCGTCCAACTGCGCGAGAACCTACACCGCGTCTTTCAGCAGTACTGGCGCAGCCCGGCTTATATCTACTCCAAATTCGCTCTTTGCACTCTCGTCGCCATCTTTATTGGATTCACCTTCTACGATGCGCCTATCTCGATCCAGGGCCTTAAAAATCAGATGTTCGCCATCTTCATGATCCTGATCATCTTCAACGAGCTCGTCTCCCAGGCTATGCCGCAGTTTGTTATCCAGCGATCTCTTTACGAGGCCCGCGAGCGCCCGTCCAAGGTTTATTCTTGGAAGGTGTTCGTCCTGTCGCAAATTATTGTGGAATTGACCTGGAATTCTCTAATGGCCGCCATCATGTTTTTCTGCTGGTACTATCCCATCGGCCTATACCGCAACGCCATCCCCACGGATTCCGTTGCCGAGCGCGGTGGCCTCATGTTCCTCTTTCTGCTCGCCTATCTCCTGTTTACTGGAACTTTGACGCACTTCTGCATCGCTGGTCTAGACTCCGCTGAGGGGGGTGCGCAGCTTGCGCAGCTGATGTTCATACTCAGCTTGATCTTCTGCGGCGTGCTCGTGTCACCGTCCCAGCTTCCCCGTTTCTGGATCTTTATGTACCGCGTTTCCCCCTTTACGTACCTCGTCAGCGGGATGTTGTCGACAGGTCTCGCGAACACAGGCGTCATCTGTGCAGACAATGAGCTGCTCGTAATGCAGCCGCCCTCCAATCAGACATGCGGCGAGTACCTGAAGGCTTGGATCCACGGCCAGACTAACATGCCAGCCTCGGGAGGCTACCTTGTGGATGACAACGCTACATCCAACTGTCAGTTCTGCCCCCTTGCCGAGACAAATGCCTTCCTCTCCACCCTGAGCTCGGACTACGACGACCGCTGGAGGAACTTTGGTATTCTCTGTGTTTACATCGTCTTTAACATGGGTGCCACACTGCTGGTGTACTGGTTGGTGCGTGGGCCTAAGAAGAGCTCCAAGGAGATGAAGAAGAAACAGGAGTAGAGAGACTATTTGCGGAAGATCGTCAACAACGGATCATAGATCCATTGCTCTCCCCAGGGGCCCGTGCTAATTTCCAAAAAAAGAAAAATCGCATCGTGTGGGTAGTTACAACTGATGCTGTCATAAAGGGTCGGGGGATCTGGCTTCGAGTTTAGGGTTTCGCTCATTTCCGTCATTTCCACTCTGTAACTAGACATATCGTATTAATTAGAGGATGAACGCATCACTCTTGATCGGCTTATTGTTCAACCACGGTAACGAGGCGCAAGCCCATTGGTGTCCAGACGCGGCCAAGGGGGCCCGAGTGGCCATGGGGCCAACCTTGTACTCCAATACGTAGTAATAGCAGGAAACTGCTGCTTCCATCCTCATTATACGCTGAATGAATTAAACGCAGCCCGTAATGTTCGATTTCCTACGCTGCAGTTGCAAGTCTAGCACATCTTGTAGTTCGCTTTGTTTGCTTCAGGTACACATTTCCCCAGTGAAACCCGGGCTCTGATCCCTGCTTCTTACAAGACACAACCATGTGCCACACCTTTCACCTATATATTTCCAATAAGATGACCTTAGGCCTGGGACACGTGGGTCCTCATTCTCACCCGCACGGGCATTCCGTCCTTGGGATGTACCGTGCTGTTGCCGGTCATGTAGAGTCGCTCGCCATTGATCTTATGATCAGGAGTCGCCTTGTCTCCCCTATTGTACCAGAAATCATTGTCAGTAATGTGCACGAGACTGACCAGAGTAATTGCCACACTTACTGCGTCTTGTCCCATTCATCCCATGCCTCTTCCATGTCGAATGATCGGGCTATCATCACCGAGACAAGTTTCAGCTCGGTCAGTGCAAGCTCCATACCGATGCAGCTTCGCGGACCTAAGAGAACACTGTTAGCTAGGTGTAGTGGAACGATGCACCAGAGACAGAAGACATACCGATGGAGAATGGCGTCCAAGCGTCCTTCAAGACTGGGTGCAGGGGGTCCTCAGGGCCAACAATCCACCGCTCTGGCAGGAACTCGTTTGGGCGGTGCCAGTAGTCCGGATTCCGATGTAAGCCTGGGGATGCAGTCCACAACGCCCAGCCATCCGCGGGGTATCGCATCGGGTCGTCTTTGGCACTGATGAAGAAATTCGGCTCGGTCTCCCGTACGGTGGACGCAAGGGGCCACAGCCTGAGTGTCTCCTTGATGACGCCCAGGGTGTACGGGAGCGAGTAGATTAAGTGAGGGGACGCGGTTAGGACCTCGACGACCTTGTCAGGTTCGCCGAGGACGACGTCGTGTTCGTGGCGGAGCTTGGCGAGGCAGTCTGGGTTGTCCTGGAGGCACTTGGTCATGAAGCAGATGGTGGCCGAGGTAGTGTCGTGGCCGGCAAACATCATAACCTTGAGGTTGGCAATAAGCCTATCGACGAATTCAACTTCTGGTTTGTTTCCTTCCTTCGCCTCGTCCTCTTCCATGTACTTCAGGGCGAGGTCGACCGCCGTTTTCTTCTGGCCGGGCTTCGCCGACTCTCTCATCCGTTCCTGGATGGGCTTGAGCAGGATCTCGTGCATCACGTCGTTGTAGTGTGCAATCTGCTTCAGGCGCTGCGGGTTCTTGTCGAGGAAGGGCAGTCCGTTCCTGGCCATGATGGGCATCTCATTCATCAGGTTGATCTGGTCGACCATGGCTAACTTGAGCGGGGCGCCAGGCTCCGTTGTCTGATCATGGAGACGAATATCCCTGTACCGCATATGTGAGCTCACCACTGGATATAAATAATGGGGATTTGACTTACAGGATGGCCCTCACAATAATGTCAAACGTCAAGTTCGTCGTCTTCCGCTCGAGTGGGAAGACTCGACCCCAAGTTCCATTCGGTCCCGCGTTCTGCTTGAGAATATCCACAAACACCAGGACCTCCTCCATGAGCTCAGGGATCATGGTGGAGATGTTGCGCGAGCTGAATCCCGGATTGAAGCGCGACCGCCATGTTTTCCAGATCGGCCCATCCGACGAGAACAGGTCGTGCGTCTGGGTCATGTAGACGAGGAAATCGCGGACAACCTGGTGCTTGTTCACGCTCTGGACCTGGGTGAACTGCTGGTTCGCCACACCGTCGTAGACCAGCGCGTAGCAGTAGGTCAGGGGCCACAGGTCCAGATACACAATCGGGGGCAGCCGGCCGTTGAGCTCTGGGAAGTACTTGATCGCATTGTCTGCGAGCCATGTGTGAAGGACGTAGAAGCTGACATCGGGAGGATGCGCGCGGCGGAAATCAAAGAAGAGCGGGAGATGGCCGAGGAGAAAGGAGTGCCGGATGACTGGCTATACGGAGTGGTAGGACCGGCTTAGTGGGCGCTGCCTTCGGAGATTGGAGATGATACATGTCACTTACGATGCCTTGGGCTTTGAGCTTCCGAACTTTCATGCGTTGGACATATCCCGTGTACAGGAACCGCACCACGAATGCCGCGATGATGACTGCGATGGCTCGGCAAAGCAAGGTGAGAATGCCCGCGTGGACCAGTTTCTCTGCGATCCCCATCCTCAGCGTAGACAGAACCTAACGGCGAATCGTCTAGATACAGCTGATGGCTGATAGGAATGCAGAGTAAAAATATGGCCCCGTTGGCGTGGCCCGTGGAGTAGAGGCTTGAGTTGGTAGCTTCCTCTTCCAAGTCAACATAGGATTGAGATGGTCTATCGAGGGCTGGTCGATGGTGATGATGTCCCGCGGAATGGATGAATGGGGGGACGTCGACAGAGGCGCAAATGTCTCATGCGTAAAGCTTCAAAAGAATCTTCTGTGCGACTGCTCGTTTCGACCACATGTATGAAATGTCCGCCTCGCCGCAACGTCCCTTTGCAGTGTGTGTGTGTGGAACTACCCTGATGCTGACGGTCGCCGGGAGTCACAATGCGGTCGGGTTGCCCTGCATCGGAGACACACATCTAACAATTTCCATGCCGACCCAATTCGAAACAAATTCATTGCCCGGAATGAGAGATGCGGACGTCCCAATCAGGGTTCACCGACTCACCTTGAAGGCGTGGTGTAGGTCATGGTTTATAGAAACGTTCTGAAGGATCGGGTTTCGGCGACGGACGTCCCAATTAGGCTGCCCGAGCTGGTGTAAGTGAATCCGAGTCCGACATCTTGACCACCTTCAGCCTACCTTGGTTGCTTTACTGTTCAATATTGGGGTAGGCCAGAAAGGCCAACTAACTTCAGGATACCTACGGCGTCTTCCTCCTGCGAGTTACTCTAGCTCTCATCCATAGCAGCGAGTTCTGCCAATCCGTCCCCACGATGTCTGGCCCCCTGTAAGTCAATCGAGGAGATTCCCATCGTCCCACTCTCCATGCTGCCCACCAGTCCGTGATGTCCGCCCAATTGAGGATGGATACTCAGTTATATTCCGATTGGGGCGGCTTGCAGTCGCCCTTTTGGAGTTTGTCTGGCGTTCAACGAACGTTAGCCATATTTTCGAGAAATTCTTAGAGTCTGGGACTTTTCGCTGACAGTTGTCAATAGTGCTCGACTGGCGAACATTAAACTTAGACCAGATTATGAGTCCGCAAACAATGTGCCGGTCGCGGACCTGGGTCTCATTGGCCTGGCTGTCATGTAAGTTTTACAGCTTCGAACAACAAGGCTCGTCATGTATACAGGCTAATGTGTCTCCCAGGGGCCAGAATCTCATCATGAACATGGCAGACAACGGCTTCACAATCTGCGCATTCAATCGGACAGTCTCCAAGGTCGATAGATTCCTGGCCAATGAGGCCAAGGGCAAGACCATCATCGGCGCGCACAGCGTTGAGGACTTCGTTTCCAAGCTCAAACGGCCACGCCGTGTCATGCTCCTCGTTCAGGCCGGACCGGCTGTAGACGACTGGATCGGGAAGCTTCTGCCGCTTCTCGAGGAGGGTGACATCATTATTGACGGTGGTAACTCTTATTTCCCTGATACCAATCGACGGACCAAGGATCTAGCCGGGAAGGGCATCCGGTTCGTTGGCTGTGGCGTTTCTGGCGGCGAGGAGGGTGCCCGTTACGGTCCGTCTATTATGCCCGGTGGGAATAAAGAGGCCTGGCCATACATCAAAGATATCTTTCAGAGTATCTCGGCCAAGAGCGACGGCGAGGCATGCTGTGAGTGGGTTGGTGACGAGGGTGCTGGCCACTATGTGAAGATGGTGCATAACGGCATTGAGTATGGCGACATGCAGCTCATCTGCGAGGTATGCAAGTCCAGAAGGCCGGAATCAGAGTGTTTGGGCTAATGCCAAGCACCACAGGCCTATGATATTATGAAGCGTGGTCTCGGCTTGTGCCACAAAGAGATGAGCGACATCTTCGCAAAGTGGAACAAGGGCGTTCTGGACTCCTACTTGATCGAAATCACGCGCGACATTCTACGCTTCGAAGACGACGGTGAGCCTCTTGTCGAAAAGATCCTCGACAAGGCCGGGCAGAAGGGCACTGGGAAATGGACTGCCGCCAACGCGCTGGATCTGGGGATGCCTGTCACCCTGATCGCCGAGTCTGTACTCGCTCGGTATCTATCGGGGATGAAGGAGGAGCGTACGCAAGCCTCGACAAAACTTGGGTTTGTCAGCTATGGGAGTGGGAAGTTTGAGGGGGATAAGGGTAAATTCCTGGATGACCTGAAGCAGGCTTTATACGCGTCCAAGATTACCTCTTACGCGCAAGGGTTCATGCTGATTCAGGAGGTGAGTCCAAGTCCCCAACCTGTCCATAATCCCGAAAAGTCTGACCTGCAAGTTCTAGGCTGCGAAAACGTTTGGCTGGGAGCTGAACAAGCCATCTATTGCCCTCATGTGGCGCGGCGGATGTATCATCCGGTCGGTATTCCTAAAGGACATAACCGCTGCCTATCTCAAGCAGCCTGATCTGTCCAACTTGCTGTTTGACGACTTCTTCAACAAGGCCATTCATGAGGCCCAGCCAGGGTGGAGGCACGTCGTCACCCAAGCTGCCCAGCTAGGCATTCCCACGCCTGCGTTCTCTACGGCGCTCACATGGTTCGACGGCTACCGCACCAAGGACCTGCCTGCCAACTTGCTGCAGGCTCAGCGTGACTACTTTGGTGCGCATACTTTCAGAATCAAGAGCGGTTGCGGTAACGATAAGTACCCCGAGGGACAGGACGTCCATGTCAATTGGACTGGACGAGGAGGAAATGTTTCGGCATCCACTTACAATGCATAAACCCTGGAGTGTTCGGCGCATGTTCCTTCGAGGGGGGCGGCGGAGAAGGGGGGTTTCTTCAACTGTGCTGTGTCTGTGTATATTTCCATGCAAGCTGCTTCACTGTACTTGGACGAGAAGTCACACCACGGGCCTGTATATGTACCCGTCAGGATATTTTAATACCCACCCCTGGAATTTTGATTCTTGCCAAGCCGGAGAATTAATTCCAGTCACCGGAGAGGTGGGTCGCCGACACGGACGGGCCCGGAAGTGGCGGCGCCACACGCAGGAGGTTGGTGGGGTGGGTCCGGGCCGGGGCTTCGGAGGTGGAGTCGGAGGGCGCGGTGGATATACCCAGAGGAAGGCACAATGTTGGAGTCCAGTACTATTGAAAACAAGATAAGTACAGTAGCTAGTGTGCTCCTGTTGGAAATTTTCCATCAGTTGTGGATCAGTCAACACCTACCAGTAGTCAGTCCGTCCTTGTCTCTCTGAGGATCAATGTCGACTGCGTGAGTGCCTGCCTGCCTACCCTAGACTTCAGACCGTATTTCTACCTCGAACTTGGCTTGCACGGCCTTTGGATTTCAGTGCTGTTCATGGCCACATGGACCGTGGTGTGCATATACCTGATGCAGGTTGGATCCGAGGCACTCGATGCCTTGTGATGTGACGTGCAGACTGAGCCGTCAACCAACCCGCGAACGGGAATGCAATGCCGTGTAAGACTGTAACCCAACCAATATGGAGTCGGAACCAACCATCACTTGACCCGAGTTGAAAATGGCATTACACGAACTTTGAAAGCGGGGTAGCAACTGGCAGCGGTCATGATGTATGACGCCTGAGTTGCCGGTAGCCCGGTACCATAAGGTCGGCCAGGTGGCTTGATTTTCCCACCCCTCAGCACGCCGCTTCCCTGTTGGCTTCACACTCATCCCGCAGTCTGTCTTCGTATGCAACTCTGGCCATCTATCCCGCGTTTCACCTTGCCCGACGAACAATATAGAGGAAACAGCTTGCCAATCACGGCCGGTGCCCCTTCAAGTGCCGTCCGTAACCGCTGTCGGTGCTGAGGAGACATTTGATCCTTCGGGGTACCACCACCCTCGACCGGTCGACTCCATGCGCAGCGAACATAAATCCTCACCGCCCACTCGTCACTATTGCGATTACCCCGAGTGCGGCAAGAGCTTCCGGCGTGCTGAGCATCTGACGCGCCACAAGCTCAACCGTAAGTTCACCACCCTCGGTGCTCGACAGACATCCTGATTGAGTTATCCGTTCCAGACACCGACTCAACCATCCCCTGTCCCCAATGCGACCACCTGTTTTACCGAAGAGACCTTCTGCAGCGACATCTGACCCTGAAACATGGCACGCCGGCGAAGCCCAGGCCAAGATCCAACCGAAGCGCTCGTCCCGAACCAGCAGCGCCGTCGCCAGAAACAGCGCCTACGCCAATGACGGCCAGTCCAGCCGTGAATAGACTCGATGTCGAAGTCGACATGAGTGCCAGCCATGGAGCTGTGCCGGCATTTGACAGTATCTTTCAACTGCCTCCTTCGCCCCTCGACCTCGCCCAGGATTGGAGCTGGGCACAGCAGCCGAACCCCGTCCTGACTGTCCACCATAATCCCATCGCGCAGTCTGATCAGACTGGCGGTGACATACCCTCATTTGTAAGGCACAAGTGCAGATAAAGTTGAACTCCCGAGGGGCATGTTGACTGACTGTTAACCCCGCAACCGCAGGGTCTGGAGGAGGGATGGGTGAGGCCTGTTGTCCCACAGGACTTCTATGTCAGTCAAGCAGTGCATGATTTCCTGGTCTCCCTAGCACCGGTAAGTTCTAGGCCATAGGATACATCGCACTAATTGCACTGACCTCGGCCAACACCATTCACCAGGTCACCGAGTCAAATTACCATTTCACGCTCGAGAATGTCGGTGCCGTCCTGAACGCCGCGTATCGATTCATAACGGACTCAGTTCCCATGTTCCACAGACCAAGCTTTGGGTTTGACCGCATCCAAGGAGAACTCTGCACCTCCATATTATGCGTTGGCCTCCTTATCTCCCCCGAATCGGCGTTGCATCGCCTAGGTTGTATCTTACTCGGTCAGACAAGATCAGGGTTGCTTCAGGTACTGCGCACGCAACTCACAGGTCTACGAATAATTACCACTTCTAACGCCGGTTCTCGGTAGTATTTCCACGAGAAGGCCATTCATTTATCAGATTTAGGCATACTTCAAGCAATGTAAGAGCCACAGGTTCCTCTAACAATCTGGATTGGGAACATGTACTAATCAGCTATGCTAGGTTTCTCGTGGAATTTTCGGGTATGTACCTTGCCGACCGCACGGCTTTGGAACTCAGTGACATCTTTCACGGCACCCTGGTCACCAGCGCCCGACGACTCGGCCTCTTTGACACATCCTTCAATAATGCGCGTGCGGCGTCCACGTCGCCCGACGAGAACGAGTGGCAGAATGCAGTTGAATACGAGTCTGCGAAGAGGTTGGTCTGATCTAGTGTTCAACCTCAGCCGTCGAGCAAGGATCACTAAAAGACACCTCAGGCTGGCCTACTTTATCTTTGCCCTCGATGTCGAACAGGCCCTGCTGTTTGGCCACGAACGGAGCATGTATGGACCCCGTGCCTCCCACCTGTTCTGTTATGGATTGCTCACATAGAAGCAGAATATCCGTCTATAACTTGAAGCTCGAGCTACCAACAGGGGACGAAGAATGGGACATCCCAAGCCAGCTGAATTCCACCATTAGGCAAAACAGTAGCGCCGTCTGCAGGACGAAATTTCACCTCCTGAACCAGACCATGCTCTCCCGGTCTCAGGGGAATCCAGGGCCGTCGATACCTCCCAACATGACACAGCTGTCGAGTCACCTTCTTCTCCTCGGCCTATCCTCTGTAGCTCTGGACCTCCTGCGGCGGCGACAAGATCCTTTCTTTGACACAAAGAGGGCCCTTTCTTGCCTCAGATCAGTGCTACCTGCTATGCACGCCCGGCTGATGACTGCCGGACCGGACGGGTCGACGTTGAAATTACACGGCCGGGCCGTTTATCATATCACCCGTCATCGCGTTGTGCACGCCGCTGGACGACCTCGAACGAGCCGCTAACGACGGATTCTCGCGCACGGGAAGGACACCTAGGCACCGCGCCCGAGCGGCCCTCATCAGGCTTCTGGCCAGAAAGGTCGGGCCGGAGCCTGCTCGCCACGCAGTAGAGCTGCTCAAGCTATTCTTGGTGCGCTGCGACTGGATGGCGACGTCTCCCAGTCAGGCGGCCCCTGTGAATGGCTATGTAAATGCAGATACTCCCGCGAGCCCAGTACTAGCTGCCCGGTTCTCACCATACGAGCCATCGGCCTTGTACCTTGGTGTCCTCACATTGTGGGCCCACATTATTGGCGGAGTGACTGATGATGATGATGCTGTCGAGGCCCAGCTGGAGGACGATCCGTACATTCCCGAGGATGATCTGCAGGGCTCACAGGCGTCGTGCTCCTCACCATCTTCGCAGGGGCCGCCGGTTGCGGTGACTTTACATGACATGGAAGTGGCAATAGACAGCGATGACAGCTCCTCGTTACGAAGAAGTTGGCGGATCGTCCTGCGGAACGTCACAGACAGGCTGGCCCTGCGACGGAATAACAATGCCCAGGAGTACAGCCAGGTGCTTGGGTCGTTGAGCGATAATCTCAGCTTCTAGATAAGAGCATCTGTTGCATTGGTGGGATAGACGGATCTTGTAAGGGGCAGAGACGCTCACAGCCACGACATGCGCTACTCCAAAGTAACTCTCGTCCGACTCAGTCATCGTGCTGCGCGAGGGAACGTCAGCAACAAGTTACAAGACAATACGAACGCAGAATGAGGACACAGCAGCAGGGAATCTCACAAATACGGTTACTCCCCAAGGAGGGTTGAGATACCGGTGACCCTTGTCGAGTGCCTCGATGGACTTGATCTCCTCCTCAGTCAGGGTGATCTCGTCGGCCTTGATGTTACTGTGGATTCGCGACGGGGTAATGGACTACAGAGTTGGGGCAGCCCCGGTTAGTAACACCATTTCAACTGATGCGTCGGAATTGAAACTCAAACCGGGGAGAACTTGCCTTTGGGATGACGCTGTGGCCCGACTGAATCCCCCAGGCCAACATGACGGCCGAAGTGTCGCATGAATGAACCTTGGCGATTTCCTCCAGACTAGGCTCCGTTTTGAGCTCGGAGCCGGCCGAGCCCAGTCTATACCCGAAATATTAGCAAGTCGGCCCAAGATCTTCGTCGAATAGTAAGTATTCTGTTGAAGAACTCACGGAGAGAATGCAGTGATGTGGATCTCTCTACCCTGACAGTACTCCCTCAGCCTCCTCTGCTGCAGGTAAGGATGCAGCTCCACCTGGTTGACGGCAGGCTTGACGGTGCATTCCTTCCGGAGGACCTCGAGGTTATGCACATCAAAGTTGGCGACGCCGATGGCCCGGACCTTGCCAGTCTTGGGGAGGGGCTCCATGTCCTTCCAGGTGGCGGTGAAGTGCCGGTCGTGCTGGACGTCGCGGGTTCCGTCGGGGAGGAGGGGGAACATGGGCGGTTCTCCGTTGGGATTCATGGCGACCGGCCTGGAGAGGCATGGGTGTGAATATGGCTCTGTGAATGATGGGATATTGGAGGTCAGACGTACCAGTGCATCAGCCACAGGTCAATGTATTCCACTCCCAGACGCTGAAGGGAGAGATCTAAGTTCTCTGCCACTCGAGTGTGATATGTACTCCATCTATATAATGGCAGTTACCTATGGTTAGCTTATCTCATTCGTCGCCGACATTAGAGTACTGGGAACACTTCGTCAACATACAGTTTCGTCGTCAGGAAGATTTCCTCCCTAGGCACGCTACTGTCTTTGATGGCCCTTCCTACGTCGGCTTCATTGCCGTAGTTCTGACAGAGTGCCCAGTTAGCAAGATAGAATCATAACAGTAATTATTATCCCATTTAGACGTTGCGATGGAACTTTACATGAAGCACTCACAAATGCCGTGTCAATGTGTCTGTACCCAGCCAGCAACGCTGTCTTCACGGACTCGTACGCATCCTGAGGCTTGGACTTCCAGGTCCCGAACCCAATAGCTGGTATGGCAGCCCCGTTGTCGAGTGTGAATGTCCTTTTGGCGTACTGGGAAGAAGCCATGGTTTCTGACAATTTACAGCTGCGTAGGGTGGTAGTTGTCGGGGTTTTGTGACTGTGGAGAGGTAGGCACAGCGACTTGGGGCCCGGGCGTCTTGTAGGTTGGCGCGGTATTGGATATTGTCTGCGTCATTGGCCGACTCTCCAAGATGGAGATGCCTGTTATCACGGGGGTGACAGCGTTGGCATGACGGGTCGGAGTGGCTTGGAAGTTGGAACGGTGCGGGATGGCGATGGTGGTGGTGGGATGCTCTCGTCTCTTCCTGATGCGGGAATGCGGGATGAGCCTGCGGGGGCATCCCCCGGTCGGAGAATTTTATGACATCCATCCAATGTCATATTGTCGCGATCTCAATGGCCTGGTCATGTGGCCCAGGTGGGCAATTGGTTGTTAATCAACCTCGGCTGCCAGCCTAGCCTCGAACCTTGACGAGTTAAACCACGCCGATGGTCTCTGCGACCCCGAGTCACCCGACCCTCGAAGCTCGTCTCAAGAAGATCCCCCTGTTGGCTGATGCCGCTCCCAGATCTGTCCCAGAAGTCATTGTCTCCAGCATCAGATTGCAACACCATCATGAGAGTTGACTACGTGACCCCTGATGCCGCTGACCTCGTCATTCTCGGCGCGACGCCCGGCGGCATCACTGCCGCCATCGCCGCAGCATGGCTCTCCAGGACCAGCGTCATCATAGAGCGGACGTCCTTTATCGGAGGACTTCCCGCCAACGGCCTCGGCGCTACTGACATCGCCACCCGTGGTGCCACCGGCGGGCTCTTCCTGGAGTTCGTCCGCAGGATAAAAGCCCACTACGTCCACGCCTACGGGCATGATTCGGACCAGGTCCGCCACTGTGACAATGGGTACCACTTCGAGCCCTCGGTTGCTGAGAGCGTCTTCCGCAATTGGCTTTCGGAATACCCCCAGATCAGGGTCCTGTACAGGCGGCAATTCGACTTTGAAGACGAGAACGTTGCGAAGGAAGGAGAGAAGATCACGTCGATCAGCGTAGTCAATCTCGAGGATGACGTGGGTGCAACGGAGACTATCCGAGGTCGTTTTTTCCTGGACTGCACTTATGAAGGCGATCTCATCGCCGCAGCTGGCGTCCCTTTCTTCCTCGGCCGGGAAGGGAGGGAGGTATACGGGGAGATTGGCGCCGGGAGACTCTACAAGAAGTGGAACGGGCCGGAGTGCGCTGGCAGCACCGGGAGCGGCGACAATGCCGTCCAGGCCTACAACTACCGCCTGTGCATGACCAACAACCCGGACAATAGGGTCGAGGTCCGATGTCCGGCCAGCTACAATCGCCAAGAGTACGCCTCGCTTGTGTACGACGTCAAGTCTGGTCAGCACACAGGGGCGTGGCCGGTCATCTCTGACGACCAGGTGGCTGAGAACCTGCGGCGGGCGGAGCGCAACCAGAGACCCGTGCCGAACAAGCTGGGCGGGATACGAAGGCTGCTGAGCAATGTCACCCTGCCGAATAGCAAGGTCGACGGGAACAACCAGCACTATGCCTTCATCTCCACTGATCTGCCCGAGGAGAACTGGCCGTACGCGACGTCGAGCTGGTACTGGCGCGATCGCTTCGCCAGGAGGCTGCGGGAGTATACCGAGGGCCTGTTCTACTTTGCCCAGAACGACCCTGAGCTACCACAGTGGTTCCGCGATGAGTGCCGTCGGTGGGGTTGGGCGAAGGATGAGTATATCGAGAATGGGCATTTCCCTCGGCAGATCTATGTGCGTGAAGGCCGGCGGATGAAGGGCCGGTATGTCTTTACAGCCAACGATGTCCTACCGCAACACAAGACCGGGAACCAGGGTGGTGATGGTGATGGTGATGGGCATAATTTCCAGGATCAGGCTACACCGCACAGCACGACCATCACGGCGAGCCACTACGCCCTGGATTCCCATGCCGTCCGCAAGCGCGAGGCTGGGCGCGTCCATCTCGATGGTTTCTTTAGCTATCGGTGCCCGCCCTACAGTGTACCCTATGGGGTCATGGTGCCCGACGCACCCGTGTCGAATTTGCTCTCCCCGGTGGCCGTCTCGGCGAGCCACGTGGGATTCAGCACGCTGCGTATGGAACCGGCTTGGATGGCGCTGGGTCAAGCGGCAGGCACGGCAGCGGCTTTGTGTCTTGGCGAGGAGGGACAGATACCCGCCGAGAGCGTGGATATGGATAGGTTGCAACGTACTCTGCTGGGCCAGGGGGCTGTTCTGATATACGACCGCCGCCTGTGGGAGGATGGGGTTGATGATGAGGCGAGAAAAAAGATGCAGTGGGAGTGGCTTCAAGACATTAAGCGCAGGGAACAGAAGTAAACATGCGTTAAGATTGAGGTGCCTCATACTTATCCCCCGCTGAGATTATTGCTGAGAGATTACATCAAGCATCAACCATCCTCTCCAGACCCTTTGAATCGAGTGGAAGGTCATGTGCTCATGTCGCCAAGTTCAGATGGCACATTGGAGACTTTGGTGCAAATCAAGACTAAGAAGCTCTGTAAAAAGATTTAATTAACTAAAGAGGGTATGAAACCTCGGGTACATATAATCCTGCCCCTGTGACGGCCAAAGCGATGCATGGCTACGTTCTTATGTCCTATTTCGTATCTCCCAACCTAAGTATGTATAATAGGACCTACGATCCCGCCAAGTAACGAGTTGTCAATATCAATATCCTCCGAGTAATTCGTATTGAGAATATTCATCTCTTCCAGGGTGGTAGCTGGCGTCGCGTTGGCATACATGTAGATGTTGGACAACGTCACGCCATCCACTTTAACCTTGTCATTATACCCCTGGATGAACCCAGGCCTCGAACCCTGTGTACGTGCTAGGATATTCCTGACAACAATGTCCTCGACGGAGCCCACGCCCCGGCCGCCTTCCTGGATGATGAGCAACAGCCAGGAGGCGAAGCCACCGGGGGAACCCGCGAGGCGCTCGATCTCGATATCCTCAAAGGTGATGTTGCTTGCAGTACTGTTGCCAAAGAGATGGTGGACTGCGATGCCGACACCCGCCTTGTAGATGGCGCTGTTCTGGAACCTGATGTTGTCCTGGTGCTCGTGAACGCCCTGGCCGACCTTGAAGCCCATGCATCCGGTCCACGCAAAACAGTCGTCGAAGACCACGTCGTCCTGTCGACGCGGCGGGTACGGGTAGGGAACCGTCGTGCCGGTCTTGTACGGCCACGTCTTGGTGGAGTAGCTATCGTCGTTGGCGATGGCGATGCTGCGCTTGACTCTCACACGCTGCGACTCCACCACGTCGATGCCATCGTCCTGGGTTACATCGAGCCTGTTCAGAATCTTGATGTTGGTCAAAGTCGCATCCTCGACTTGGATCGGCGTCACGGCCCAGAAGCCGCTGTCTCGGACAAGAATGCCGTCGCACTCAAAGTTCTTGGTCCCGGCTGGCACCAAAATGTCGTTCATGAAGTCGTTGTCACGGGTGTATTTCCCGTTGCCGTCAAGAACTCCGCGGCCGTAGACCTTGATGTCGGTGCTGTCAAACTCGGTCTGTATCCACCACGTGCCGGGGCCAAGGTCGCTCTTGGTGTACATGGTCTCGTAATCGGCAGAGTGGCCGGTGAAACGCAGCACGGCGCCGCTCGCGAGGTACAGGGATGTGTGATTGCGGATCTTCAAGTTAGGGGCGAGGTATAGACCTTTGGGCACGTAGACAGTGCTGCCCGGGTGCTTCCCTGCGGCGTCCAACGCATTCTGGATCCCATCGTTGAGCGACTCGCCGGTGTTGTCAGCGCCGTAGTCGAGCACGTTGTATACGTCGTCATCCTTGATGTTCGGCACGGCCGTCTCGGTGGGGTCGACCAAGACGACGAACTCCTTGACCGAGTTGATCTTGATGATGAGGTAGCGAGGCTCGGCGAGGCTGAAGATGAGCTCGTTTCCGTCGACTCTGGCGTTGATATTCAGACGGTGAGGCGATATAGAATATGAAGTAATTTCCTCCTCGCCCAGCGCGGTGACGCGGAATATGGTGCTGTGGCCTCCATCCATGGACAGGTGGGCGTAGTCGTACTGGGCATAGGAAACGGTGTGCATCTTCTCGCCGTCTACCTCGAGGTCAAACAGTCTTGATTGCTCGTACAGGGATGGCATCGGATGGCTGACCACCTTGCCCAGAGTCATGACGGCCATAGGGCTTGACAGTATTGTGAGGAAGTAATTGAGCAACATTATGTCCGCGGGGAGATATCTTGAAATGGCTCGACTCGACTGCTCTACAGCCTCTCCTCTTCTTCTCAACTGCAGAAGATGGCGATGTCATGTCCATCTTGTACTCGGTCCCCGTCGACCTCGACCAGCCGATTCCATGGCATCAACGTTCATACGCACCCTTACCCTCACGATCAATAGGGTCATTCATTCACCGAAATCGTCTCCCTCACGTCACATTGCACGCTGGTGACCATTGACCCGTCCTTGGCTGGCCCTGCTGTGCGCCGGCTCACTCATATGACCATGCGATGGGGTCTTGGACTCTTGGACGACATGTCCGTACTCGCCGCTTTCTCGCCGTTGCTCCGGGCGAGCGATCGGGGGTTGTTAGTTACGGCCACAGACGCGTTCCATGGACCGATGATACGGGAGTCGCGCGACAGCATCGAAGCTGTCGATCCACGTGGATGGGCCCATCCCGCACCCTGGCTTCCGGATCGTTGCGTTGCATATTGTATCCCGCACGGTGACCATTGACATCCGGCCACTGACAAGAGAGCAAGCATCCATGCGCTGCTATTGCCGCCCAACGACGTAGTTTGCTCCATGTCGTAGACATCGTTATATCACTTGGGGCTGCGCTGAGGGTTGTGGAAGCATAGGTCTGTCACATTGCGCTTGCGACCTCCCTCCCCACCCGACCAACGACTCCAAGTCCACATGACGACAATGGTAATGGAATTAAAGCGCACTTCTCTAACGGCTTGGCGCTGGAAAGATGCCTCGGGACTTGGACTCGAGGGTGCCACAGAGATCCCGACCAAGTGAGTAGCCTGACCCCATGAAGATGCACGCGGCCGACCTTAACCCCTTACTGTGACTCGCGAGAGACCACCCTGTTCTCGGGCGCCAACTGACACGAACTTGCCAGCATACACCTCGATCTCTTGGCGGCGGGGGCCATCCCGGATCCCTTTCTCGGCGAGAATGAAGCTGGCTTGCAATGGATTCACAGCAAGCGATGGGTGTACAGTGCGACCTTCGACGCAGAGGCCCTCGTCGCTGAGGAGGATGCGCGCATCGACCTGGTGTTTGACGGCCTCGACACTTTTGCGACAGTGAAACTCAATGGACATGAAATTCTCCAGTATGTACATGTGTCTTCAAAAACTCCCAAAATAGACGAGGCTTTCCTGAAATGTCTGACACTACCTACCTATCCAGGAGTGACAACATGTTTATTGGTCACCGCGTCGATGTAAGGCACTTGCTTTGTCCGACCAACAATAAGCTGGACATTACCTTTGAATCAGCGTACGAAAAAGGCGAGTACCTGCGTGCCGAAAAGGGGCACTTGCTCTGCTGGAACGGGCACTACGGCAGAGTCTATGTGCGCAAGGCCCAGCACCATTTCGGCTGGGACTGGGGTCCTTCCTTTGTTACATGTGGCCCGTGGAAGCCCATCTGCCTTGAGCGGTACCTATGCCGGGTCGTGGACGTTAAGGTCAATATCGACGTCTCGCCGGATCTTACGGAGGCGGCCTTGACGGTCAATGTTGCCACTGAGCCACAGGTTCTCCGCTCGCATACCTTGTTGGAGGTACAATTGACGGATCCAGATGGGACGGTGCTGGATACACGAAAGATCGAGACGAACAGTCAAACCGCACGATTCCAGCTCCGCCGTCCTCGATTGTGGTATCCGCATACCCACGGAGAACAGCCCCTTTACCAAGTCAAAGCCAGGGTGCGGCGATCAGACGAGGATGGCTGCGCCACCCTGGATACCAAGACACAGACCATTGGCATCCGTCGCATTGAACTGATCCAGTTTTCCCTGAAAGAAGGCTCCACATTCTATTTCACCTGCAATGGGATCCCTATGTTCATGGGAGGAAGCAACTGGATCCCCGGCGACACCTTCTTACCTCGGGTGACACCAGCCAAGTACAAGAGATGGATCGACATGGCCGTCCGAGGCAACCAGAACATGCTCCGTGTCTGGGGCGGTGGAATATATGAGGATGATGCCTTCTACGACGAATGTGACCGGCGGGGGATATTCGTCTGGCAGGATTTTTGCTTTGCTTGCGGACAGTACCCGTCGGACAAGGCATTTGTGGACAGCGTCAAGGAGGAGGCCACACAGGCTATCAAGCGTCTGCGGTCGCACCCGTCCCTCATCATTTGGGCGGGGAACAATGAGGACTACCAGATCGCCAACGAGGGCCTCAAGCACGATATGACGATGCCGCCAGAAGAGTGGCCCAACTCCACGTTTGGTGCTCGCACCACATATGAGAAGGTCCTACCTGAGCTGGTCGATGAGCACTCCCCCGGAACTATCTACTGGCCTGGTTCTCCATTCGGTGGCGTCGACAACAACAGCGATCGAACTATCGGGGACGTCCACATCTGGAACGTATCCAGCGGTATGCTACTGCCGTACCAGAGATATCCAGACGTTACTGGACGGTTCGTATCCGAATTCGGGATGCTGTCTTGTCCGTCTGTGGACACCATCAAGGAGTCCTTCCTCGGTGTTGACGGCGATGCGCACCCGCAGAGCCGGCCCTTCGAGTTCCACTGCAAGGCTAGCTCGTATGAGAAGCGCATGTTTACCTGCATGGGGGAGAACTTCCGCTTGGCCTTTGACACCGAGACATATGTATATCTCACGCAGCTCCTGCAAAGCGAGGCCATGTACTACGCTTATCGCGGTTGGCGGAGACAGTTTGAGGGGCGAGAATGTGGAGGCGCCCTTGTCTGGCAGGTAAGTACAGACCTTCTCCATATACCTTCGAAGAGGTCCATGGAACTAACGACCTTTACCAGACTAATGACTCCTGGCCGGCAGTCAGCTGGGCAATCATCGACTACTACGAGCGGCCGAAGATGGCATACTACGCCATCTCCCGAGCCCTGAAGCCCTTGGCAACAGGTGTCTCGCGCCGAATGAAAACCAATCCACGTCCAAACCTACAACACGAGGCTTTCTGCAATGGAAAGACCAAGGCAGACGCGGCGAGCGTCATTGCCCACGCCACGCCTCACATATATCCCCCGCGAGAGTCGACATACTCGGTTTGGGTAGCGAATTCGACCACGGACGTCCATAGGGTTACGGTTCGCGTACGCTTCATCAGTGTCAAGACTGGGCGTGAGGTCTCTGACGCCATTGAGAGGTTGGTAGACGCTAAGGCGACGGGGACGACTGAAGTTGTCAGTGGTTCGACGCCTGAAGAGGAGCCCACCGTCGTGGTGTCGGAGGTGTTCGACTCTGACGGTAACTTGGTCTCTCATGACGTTGACTGGCCTCAGCCTCTCAAGCATCTCACCTTCCCTGAGCGCCATCTCGAAGTCAATTATGAGGGAGAGTCGGTTGTCGTTTCGGTGGACAAGCCTGTTAAGGGGCTCTTCTTCACCAATGACCGGGTGGAGTGGAGTGACAATGGTCTAGATGTTGTTCCAGGTCAGAAGCTACGGATCACGGCTAAAGGATTGAAGGAATATCCAGAATGGATGTACTATGGCATGTAAATCTGATGATACTCCTGATACTGGGTGTTCCCCTGTTCCGACTTGGATTCGGGGCCCCATATTCCTATAACATTGTTGGAAAGCAATGGCATTGCAAGGATTCTTATACCGCGTTCAAGCGAAGACTCCTAGCATATGTATCGTACCGTTTATCCTTCTTCTACATAGTACTTGGATGCTCCATCCCTTGACAAACTTGCTCAGCACCCTCTTTACGGCCGTCCCGTTCGCAGCCTTCGTCGGTCATCCGCAAACAATCCCTAAATCGTCCCAACATGTGATAGGCAATGCAAAGCTGTTGGACCCAGTGACGAAGCTGTCTCGAGGCACACCGCTATGCATACCATGATATAAAATGGCACTGTAGGTCACAAGCAAAAGTTGGATGGGTGTTGTCAATGCAGACGGTCGGCTTCGAGACCAACAGATTCCACGATCAGGTGGTCAATATGGTTGGCTCCCTTAACCACCACGATTTTCGTTGGCCTCAGCTTTAACCACCTGTATTCTCCCCTAGGTACATGTAGATACGGGGTCGATCTGCGGGGTGAGGGATGCGGGATGTTTAGGGCCATGCGGGATGTGCGGGATGACAGCTGCGGGATGATCGACCTGCTTCGAAGAGATGCAGGTAGATGGCTAGACACCACCATCTAATTAACATGTGCCTGGCTCCCCCCGCACAGCTCCGCACAGACGACACTCGAGATGATAGGCGACTTCAGCCTAGTATAAGTCGAAGTATGAGGTATGAATACCCCACGGGGCCGAGAACAGCTTCCCCACAACCCAACGTCAAGTCTAGCTCTTCGAATATCACGACAACGGCTACCGTTCTTTGAAGTAATGACTACGGATACGAGCCACGACAAGGCCGAGCCCGGGGCCTCTCATATTGAGGGGACCCGGCAACAGGCAACCAAGCTTTCCTCGCTCGATGATGATGTTGTCGTGATCGACGGCCGAGCCATCCCAATAGACAGTGATGAGTTGCGGGACCAGATGGCAGCGCAGATCAAAGCGACCAAGGTCAGTTTTATCTCCAAGGAGGCGTTCCAGCTATACTTCTTCCTGGCTGTGGCCTACTGCAGTGAGTTTTCCCACCCCCTGGGCGCCAGCACGTTCCGACGTCGACTAACACGATGATGTCTCCAAGACTCATGGGGCACAGGGTTCGACAGCTCGCTCATGGGCGCGATGAACGCCAATGACCGCTGGCATAGCGACCTCAAAATCCCCAAGGAGGGAGGCTTCTTAGGTATCGTAACGGCAATCTACACCATTGGTAACTTGAGCGGATCCTTCATCGCCGGACCCGCCTCCGACTGGTATGGCCGGCGCATTGGCATGTTCAGCGGCGCAACCATCGTCCTCACCGGAGCCATCGTCATGGGTACCTGCCAGAACTCGGGGGCTTACATGGCGGGCCGGTATCTTGCCGGCTTTGGAGTGGCCATTGTCCGATCTTCAGCTCCCTCCTTCGTCACTGAGCTCTCGCCTCCGCAATGGCGTGGACCTGCCACACTGCTCTACAACTCTCTCTGGCTGATCGGTGCGATCCTCTCTAGCGGTATCGCCTATGCAACCGGCCCAATGGACTCGGAGATGTCGTGGAGAATCCCCTTGATTCTCCAGGTCGTGCCGGCGTCCATTGTGGTCCTCTTTAGCCTCTTCCTTCCAGAGACTCCACGATGGCTCATAGCCAACAGTCGCCACGACGAAGCTAGGAGGATCTTGGCCAAATATCACACGAGAGGCGACGAAGGCCACCCTCTTATCACACTCGAGATGGCGGAGATGCAGGCCAGTATCAAGCAGCAAGCTTCTGACAAGAGATGGTACGACTACTCGGAGTTGGTTAACACCCGCTCCGCTCGCTACAGGACATTCCTGGTTGTCTCAATTGCGGCTATCGGTAAGAAGGATTCTATCAGGACACTCGGGTTAGAACAAGAAGCTGACATCAGGACCCGAACAGGTCAATGGGGCGGCTCCAACTTGACTGGATACTACCAGGCCAATATTCTACGCAGCATCGGCGTCACCGACCAATCTCAACTCCTTACCTTCAACCTCGCCTACTACGTAGCCGCGCTCGGAGGCGCAACCATCGGGTCCCTGGTCTGCGACATGGTTGGCCGGCGCAAGCTGCTCATGTTCGGCTGCCTGTCCATGTGCTTCTGTCTGGCACCCCTGACGGGTCTTACGGCGCACTACGACCCGGACCAACCCGCCGCCATCGGTCGCCTGACCATTGCCTTCATTTTCTTCGTCGGCATCTTCCACAGCGGTGGTATAAACCCTCTTGTCGTTGCCTACCCGGTCGAGTGTCTGCATACCAACACGCGTGCCAAGGGAATGGGCCTTAACAACTTTACCCTTAACGTCGCCGAGTTTGTCAACACGTACGGCGCGCCCATCGCGCTCGAGCGCATCCAGTGGCGCATTTACATCATATACACGGTGTGGAACATGGTCCAGACGCTGTGGATATACTTCTTCTTCGTGGAGACCAGGAGCCGTACCCTAGAGGAGCTGGACGTCATCTTCGAGGCTAAGAATCCCGTCAAGGAGTCTCTGAAGAAGGCGCGTGAGGTCGAGGCCATCTCGGCTAACCAAGTCAATAGCGGGTCTGCGGTTTGAGAGCTACATTCTAGGGATGTGGCTTTACTTTCGGTGTAATTGGCAGTGTTGTCCTGAGCTAATCGAGCAGCTCGCGCAAGTGGAGCCACGAATGCGCATTTCTTATTTTGTAATCTATGTAGGTATACCATTGTTGTTAGCGAAGATAAGTGTCCATCATTCAGGAACTACTAGTAGATACCAGCCACGTCCGCTCCACAGCGATGCCCTTGTCAACTGTTGGCCCACGGGACCTCCTGACATCCCCGTCCTCCGCATCACTGCTCCCCGGACTGCCGTCCACCCGTGCAGCGGAGACAGCAGTGTTGTGTTGGCCAGCGACCGGCCGTAGCTGGTACTGAGACGAGTCATCGTCGAGTACCGCGAAGCCATCCTTCTTTCGTATCTCATCCCGGGACCTGATAGCGCCACTGCCGCCGGGTGCCTGGGCAGATATTTCGTGACTGGCGGTTCCGTTCTCGGAGTATTTGGATCGACCGAGAAGGGGACGGAGAAGCGGGATGCAAGCAAGGGTGACACCCAGGCTGGGTTCGAGCGATGACAGGATGAGTGTCTTGGGAACGCTATATGTGAGATCGAGGTAGTCGACGTCCGGAATGGCGGCGAGGCGCATGCCGGAGATAACGACGGTGCTGTGCAGAGTGGTCAAAGATTAGCCAAAGAGTCCCAGTCTGTAACCGCTGGTGGGCCATTAGCTACTAACCATATCCCCAAGGAAAAAGTGCACGAGAGAATGATCTTTTTGTAGAGCTTCATCTGCAGCTTCCACAAGTATGGAAGTGGAAGTAGCAGGACGATGACATCCGTCGCCAAGTTGAAGGATCCGGTGATGGTATAGGACAGAAGCTGGTCACCGCAGGTTCCCTCAAGGGTCGGATCCCAATTGAGCGCCAGCGGTCGGCAGATCAGGAGGCATGAGAGGACGGTCGACAAGGCGAAGCCGGTGATCAGGGCGGCGGTGGCCCACGCGACGACAATCATGAGGCGCATCGTGAAGATTCTCGTGTAGAGGAGAAGAATGGAGATTTTGCAGAAACTTAGGCTGATGGCCCATAGAATCTGAATCGGGATCATGAGCTAGCCTCCTGTTAACTAGGACCTTGTTGAAATAGTTGCTCGCGTCGATGAACTGACCTTCATAAACTTCACGAACGGCTCTGGACCGTACATGGCGACGATCTCCTCAAAGTGGAATCCAACGCCAGACTGAACGACGCCCACAATGGCTACTGCTTGATAGATATTGACAAATACCTGGAATATGTCAGCAGAAGTATCACGATGCGCTGGCGATGTTCTGCTTACGCAGGCCACGATGATGCAGTAATCGCTGGGCTCGAGCCGCCTCCTCGAAATTCGCCTAGCCAGACAACGAAGGAAAACAGCCAGTGTTGGCAAGATGATGAATGTGATGGATACAGAGAGAACAGCAACTTGACTTCCCCGTTCGATAGGAAAGGTCACGATGCCATTGCTGGTTGGCATCGCGGGAGACTCTGGCTGGCCTTGCGAATCTGACATCGTGTTGAGTCCCGTTGGCATATAGAGAGCTTTCTTTTAGTCTCAAGGAAAACACTCTATATAACGAACTTGTCGAGGATATCTCGAGGATTGTTCTCCTCCCGGCTTGTGAAGAGGGCAGTGTCCCCCGGGGATGGGACATGGATGACCGAGGCTCCATCCAGTTCGGAAGGCGAAAGTGTCTTGGGTCAACTACTTGCGATATGTGGGAAAACATGGATTAGCTTTCCTCTTCCGTCAAGGGTACCGACGACGGTGACAAGACTCTCGTCTTGTCCCCCGAGAAATGAGGGGACACTTTCTTTTCTCCCCCTCAACCGAACTTTCTCCTCTGTGTGTACGAATATGCGATACCGATGACAGGTACTTCGGCCATCCAGAACGCAATCCACTGACATTACGAGAGCGGCGTGCAGTTCGTACACAACCTTGCGATGCCAGACTTTCCATATTGTGACAAGTCATTTACCCTCGGGACGGCATGTGGATCTAGAATGCGGCCCACTACGAGTACTCGTGCGGCGTACTGTAATGAACTTGGCAACGGCTCCACGACAATGCAACGTGTTGGTCAGCGTTCCATTTTTTGCTTATTCCTATGGTTTTCTTCGACGGCACCGGGTTTGCTGTCAACGGCTGTCACCCGGCGCATGGGAGGCTAGCGGGTTATGAATCTACCTGTGGGCTGTGAAGGGCACCATACCATCCAACCACATTAGCCTATGGTATGAAATATGCGGAGACGAGGAGTGGCAGTATTTTAGAGGTAAAATGCTGTTGGTTGTTGTCTGTTGGTCGGCCCCTGTTCACGGTTATTGACCCGCGTATACACGAACAGGGGATTGAAACTGGGTACTCTGCAGGCCCATGACCAACGGTCGACCAACAACACCTGACGGAGCAATATAAATACAATCTCTCATGTTGGAATCTGCAGAAATCCACTTGCAAGCGTTAAGGAGCTGCCCTGCCGAGGAAGCTGCTGGTGGGCCTCCGCCAACGGATGCGACATGGAGCATCCGCGGACGGGAGCGCGTGGACCTGGCCGCTGCAATGTACTCCTAGGAAACTTCAAAAACGCGCGGAGAGAGACGTCTGACTGGATGATGCTGCAATGTTGGTTGACTTTATATGTGGCCCCTGGTTCGTGCATATACAAGCCACGAGACTGAGGAACGGCCGCTAACCCGGCCAAGTCAAGAAGTTTACTCGGCTGATAACATAATACAACATAATACATACGTAGTATCTCGTACTTTTTCTCCTTACAAAGACTTGCTCAGCCGCTCCCGCGGGGCAGGTCGTTGCTTTTGTGTCATTATGCGACCTGTATGCCATTCTGGTCGTATCCGAAAACGCTCTCTTTCCCTAACCGCGGCCTTAGGCGATTCTGTTTCACAATGCACTTCTCGTGGCAGACAGTTGCGGCACAAGTGCTGATTCTTGTTGCCACCTGGATTTTTGGGAGCTGGCTTTTGTCCCCGCTGCGACGGATCCCTGGACCGACATTGGCCTCGTTCTCAAGGCTGTGGCATATCATTCACATTTTCCGTGGGGATCAGAACACCGTGTTGGACGAACTCCATGAGAAATATGGTGAGTCCTTTCAAGCCTGATCTATTATCTGTAGTGGGAATATGTATCTGACATACTTATTACTGGGGAAAGGCTCCTTCGTACGTGTCGCCCCGAACGAGGTGAGCGTCAGCCACCCGGAGGCAATCAAGAAGATCCTCCTGGCACCTCTCCACAAGAGCAACTTCTACAAGGCAATGGCTCTCCCGGATTACCGATTTCAAACGCCCATGTCGACGACCGATCCGCACGAGAAGAATGAGCGCTCGCGCCACTTCGCCGCGGGGTACAAGATGAGCAACGTCCTGCAGAACGAAGGCGCCATCGACAGCACAATCCGCCTGTTCCTCAACAGGTTGGACAACTTTGCCGAGTCGGGCAAGGCGTTCGATCTGGACAAGTACTTTACCTTTCTGGCATTTGATATCGTTGGGGAGATGATGTTCTCGAAGCAGTTTGGCTTTCTCAGGGAGGACAAGGATATTGGCAACTCAATTCGTAATGGTCCGGCGCTCAGCCTCTTCGTGTCGGTTATGGCCTACACCCGATGGCTCCACGTAACCGTCCTCGCCAATCCTTTCGTCACCTGGCTTGGCATACTCCCCATGGGCCATATTTACAACACTGCCGTCAAAGCGTTGGACGACCGCAAGGGCAACCAGGACAGCAGGTTTGATGCCACAGCCCACTGGTTCCGTGCCGTCGAGAAGAATCCCGACCGCGTCTCAGAGCTGGATGTATACGCCCAGACTACGGGGGCCGTCGGAGCCGGAAGCGACACCATTTCCTGCGCCCTTCAGGCGTTCGTCTACTACATGCTGCGTCACCCCAATGCTTGGCAGCGCGCTCGCGATGAAATCGACGAGGCCATCAAGACGCATGGAATCTGCCAGGACCCTGTCGTTACCTTCGCCGACACTCTGAAGCTACCGTTCCTTCAGGCGTGCATCAAGGAGGCTATGCGAGTGTTTGCGCCTGTGCCGATGGGCCTGCCTCGCGTGGTGCCCGAGGGTGGCCTCGACATTGGCGACCAGCATTTCACCAAGGGGACGATTGTGTCCATTAATTCCTGGGTCCTGCATCGTGACAAGGAGATCTGGGGTCCTGATGCCCATGAATTCAACCCTGATCGTTGGCTTAAAGACAATTCGTCTCATCTAGACAACTTCTTCATGCCGGTACGTCCTCACTTACTCCAACAATTTTCTTCGCCAAGGTTCAGCGCAACTCACCAGGGTCTTACAGTGGGGTTGGGGCTATAATTCTTGCCCCGGTCAGCACCTGGCCAAGATTGAGCTGTCAAAGGTGACGGCGACGCTGGTTCGGGATTACAACGTGCGCCAAGCGGATCCGAATCAGGAGTGGCAGTGGAAGGCCTACTTCACCATGGTCCCCCATTCCTGGCCTTGCCACGTTGAGAGGCGGAACTAATCATCAAGGCAGACTGCAAATAGAGACCAAGGGCTATGCAGCTTGAATTAGAAGAAGCAGGTCAATGGTGGATCTTGTTGTCAGAGGCGGCCATTCTTCTGCAATGGGCCGTCGGTGGGAGCAACACGACGGCAGGAGTCGGAAGTGTCCAGGGTAGGGTATCAGCGGTGTGTGAGGCTAGGTTTATAAACCTAAATTACCATCCTTCGGGTGTGAATCCACATTTGTTCCCTTTTACAAGCCACCATGATATATCCCCGGCTTGTGTCCCGAGCAACGAATTTCATCATGATTACTTGCTTGTTCTGATTCTTTCTTGCTTTGTGCTATATTGAGATGTGTTTTGTACAATCCCACCCGATTCAGTTGAATGTCTCTCCTTTACAGTGGCTCTTGTGAAGTCGGAGGCGGGGCCGGGTTACTACTCGGCGTGGAAAGCGGGGCCGCGAGCCGGTGGGCTCCAGGACCCACCCGATGACATGGGTAAGTGGCTTACATCGTTGCAGAAATTATCATACTAGCATTCGCGACTCTCTTCCTCGAGAAGAAAAAGGGTGGACAAGGCGCAGTTTTGGGTGGGCACCCTATCGACGGTCAAGGTCGACTTGTCAACCGCCCCCGGCCCCGGGAATGCAGAGAATGGGACTCCGGGCAAATTGTGGGGCCACGGACACCCTGGTCTCCGTTCGGGCCCAACCGTCGGGGTTGCGGGGGATAAAATGCGCTAGCGAACACTAGCCCGGATATACGATCTAGGGCGAGACACCCCAGAGGTCGTTATATGGAGTCATGGAGTGGAGCTTGCCACTGGCCTGCCACGTTGGCCATCCCCAGGAGCGGCTAATTAGGTGCAGCGGGCTGGATTAGATTCGAGGGTCTCATCGAAGCTACCTAGTCAAAGTTGGTGGCCGAGAGAAGAGACCCAGCAATGGTTGTACATGATATTATCGTATAGTTCTATGAAAGACATACCGCTCTGTTGTGTGACTCCAAATACCGCAGTTCAGCTGCATCCCATATCCGAAATCGAGCAGCTTCATCTTGGGGCTACCCTGTCGCTTCCTAGCTCACCGTTTGCTGTTGGACACGAGCGCCGATGGCATATTCTCCTGATCTTGCGGCTCTAGGTCGTGAACCTGCGTCCGAACAGACCCATCATCCGAAGAGCCACCCCTTATCCACGTCGTTACCTGTACGGCAGGGCCCTGCATGCCGCATGTCTTGGCCACACCTATGTCACTCTGGAGGATGGGCGCCGTGGAGGTTAGGGCAAGTTCGTATATCCCATACGAGGTGGCAGGGGCGCGGGAGTTTTGCGAGCGAGGTGCATGCTGACTGCCCTTGGAAATACCCGTGGTGTTGGTGGAATAGTCAAAGCCGCGGACCCGCATCGCTCGGAGGAGGGGGCGGATGGCGGCGAGACTTGATGCTATGATGGCGAGGCCAGGCTCAACGATGGTCCAGACCATGGAATCTGTGCCAGCATCTATAGTCCCAGGTTAGCTCCCGAGAAGAAAGACTTCAAGTCGCCAGCGCTTACATAGGATGTCATCGGAATTTTCCAGCTCAGGGAGATACCGGATACGCACCAGTGTCGCGACGCTGGCACTGGATAAATGTTAATCCAGTGAAACGGGAAACGCGAGCATAGGAGGGACTAACAATACACCAATGCTGAGAATGAGTATGACGGTTGATTTCGCCTGCTTGGACATTTTGACGTTCCAAAGCATGGGGACGGGAAGAAGAGCCTGGTGGTAGGATAAGCAACGACACCCACACCTTTGATCAACGAGTCCACGTACGAAGAGCCAGTCGGATAGAACAGTCATGGCGCTTAATGCGTAGGCCGCGGCCACGACCTCCTCTGGCCCTACGCAATGCCCTCGTGGGATCCGGTAGTCCCACTGCTTGGCGACCGGGTCGCATTGAAAGATGTTCCAGAAGAAAAGGGCGGTAGTCCAGACTGTAATCATGATCAAGCTGACTCGGAGAATCCAGATGTACACTTTCTGCGCTGCTAACCGCAGGAGTAATATGCCGATACTGAGCTTGATGAACATCATGAGAATGATGTAGGCGGCCACACTCAGCGCTTGCCACTAAGAGAACGCGTTGTCAGCAGACTGAACTGAGCGAAGGGCACGCAAGTCCCCATACCTTAAGCGCAAGCACCTTTGTATCTTCATCCGTGAAGGCATCATTATGCCTTCCAACGCCCTCGTGAATTCCAAGATATTGAAATCCTGCATAGACGCTGAAGATAGCCTGAGCAGCTCCGAGGTCAGTGGAATGGTTCCCTTCGAGACATCTACACATTCAAGCCCCGACCTCACCTGACTGAGCAGCATGAGCCAGTCGTCCAGATGCAAGCCTTTCATTAAGAATGCTCTGGTATATATCCGCAAGGCCACCGATAGCCAGCTGAGGCCGATGAATATGGTCATCGTACTCAGCAGCTTCCAGGCATTGGACTCAGCCAGGTAGGCGGCGTCCCTGTCAGCCATGCCGCCCCAAGGATGCAATGATAGTAGCGAAAGGAAGGTCTTGGATAGCGGAATCCTTAGAAGGAGCTGCGCACAGATGACATGCGCATCAGAAATTCCATGTTTCAAATACATATATATATATAAATGGACGCGATCTTATGACCAGAGAGGGGGACGGTGAAAGGGTCGCGAACGGCGGGGACTGCAGGATATACCGCACGGCCATCACGAGAACCCCTTGGGATCATCACTAGCAGGGAATCATATGGGGCCGCAGTAAGCTCACTCACCCGATGCCGTAGCCCGTAGGCGAGGGAGTAATGCATGCGGTTGCGCAACCGGGGCGTCGAGCATTCCGGCAAAATGGCCGTCAGCCATTGCGAGCCTCGGCCATATATAATGTGTGGCATTGACTTCAACAGTGCAGAAACGTCTCGGCAGCATCCAATTTCCAGGCCAGCGCCGTGCGCAAGAACTGCGATGATAGATTCATGGACGATAACCTCTCGCGACGCCACTTGCGAGCCGGTATAGCCGCCAACTTGTATCTGTCCACTTCAGGTGCTTCACTTGAAGCCCCTGGCCCCTCACCCTTCAAGCCTTTGAGGGTGCCGAGGCAATAGAAACTAAAATCTGATAGGTCCAGAAGCCCGTCGCGGTCTGGCTCTAGACTGTTTTAAGACAAAGCAGCGAGCAGAGTACCAAAACGAGGGTAATACGGTCCTATCTCAAGCGAAGTCAAAATCGCGAAAAACACCCGTATCCATAGTACCGGGTCGGAGCAAAAGCATACCGTGCAAGAAAAGGCTGGATGCCCCGCCCCTTAGCCGTCAGCTTATCGTGTTTGAAGCTGAAATGCTAGTAATCTGACAGATGTGCTTCGATGAGCACCACGAGGACGGGAGAATCAGTCCGTGCAGCTCAGAACGCACGCGATCAACCCTATCTGTGTAGTTGTCTACTGACGGAGGAGGCTGTGAATTGAGACCATCCCGTTCTGCGGCTACGAGAGCCGCAGACGCGAAGAATTGGGAGGCTGTTTTACGAGATAAAATTGAGGAAGCGAGGTGAATGTTTGAAGATGCGATGTGATGGCGAGGGGTGGTCCACAGTTTGCTGCAGGTACCAGGTACCATCTGATAAGTACAAGTAGAGTAATGGGACGAGTACAGACTACTCGTATGAGCAACGACCTTACGTATCCGTACCTGAGGGCGGGAAAGAGGCTCAGGCAGCGTGGGCCGTGCCTACCACCGCAAGCTTGAGATATCTGCACCCAATGGGGAGCCGTCAGCGTATCTAGCTGCCCCACCGCCGCTCGAGAAATCTTACCTACTACGTACCACCAGCACGATGCGGGTGTGCACCCCAAGCAGCACCCCAACCTTCTCCCATCATCACCCCACCCAAAGAGATCGAGAGTAATATCATTCGCCAAGTACCTACACCACCACCAGGCCGGGTCGGGCTGGATCGAGCACCTACATACCGCCGTGGACCGTTGCCTGTGACACATCCACCATCCAGTCGCCGCCATGCCCCTCGGTGAGGCAGTCCTGAACTACAGCTGTCACCAGTACGGCGACAACGTCCTTCAGAATGTAGGTATCTGGCAGTTTGCCAACAAGTCGTCCCAGCTGGATACAAATGGATACTGGATAGTGTAAGTTCCATTAGGTTTGCAGCCGTCTCTATTCCGCGTCTCTCATTATTTCCAGCTTCATCCACGGCGGCGCCTGGAGGGACCCCAAAATCACTCATCTGAGCTTCGCCCCTGCCGTGAACCACCTCACCTCGTCCGACCGCCCGTCAAGCGACCTCATCGCCGGGTTTGCTAGCATCGATTACCGCTTATCCCCTCATCCCGATTACCCCCAAGACCCATCAGGTACACCGAGCACTGAGCTCCGTGACGCCCGGCACCCGGACCACGTCCATGACGTCGAGTCAGCCCTGGATTTCCTCCGGCAGGACCATGGGCTCAAAGACGATAACTACGTCCTCGTCGGGCATTCTGCAGGCGCCACATTGGCATTTCAGCTGCTCATGGGCTCGTCAACCCGAGCTCACGCCCCATCAAAGCCCCCGCTTCCAGCTGCCATCATCGGGGTCTCGGGTATTTATGATCTGGTCGCCCTCGACAACCGCCACCATGGCAATTACGCCGGTTTCATCACAAGTGCCTTTGGCGGCAACAGGGAGGTTTGGAAGGCAGCCTCGCCGGCAGCATACACCGGTAGCTTCAAGACGAGCTGGTCCTCCTCAAAATTCGCCATCCTCGCCTGGTCGCAGCAAGACACTCTGATCGATGAGCCCGAAATTGACGCCATGGCGGGCAAGCTCATCACGGATCGAGTTAATGTGTCCATCGCCAAAGACCTTACCGGCGAGCACGACGACGTCTGGGAGCAAGGATCCCAACTCGCACAGCTCGTCTTGCAGAGTCTTGCCCAGCTTAAGGCATCCTCTTAATCGATCAACAAAAACTATTGTCATTATTGTTCACTTCCATGGAATATTAAGTACCTATGCTAAGGTATATAATATGACCGTGTCGCATTGGTATTAATGTTTTCCAGCCGACCGCCGCCGGATTCACTTCCAACATGACGCCACTGTTATTCGTTCTCACATTAGATCTTGGCTTTCAGCTTCAGCCCCGTCGCCAGCAGGCGAGACGTCAACACCGCCATGGCTCCGCACACGCCCATGGTCCCGCCCCAGACCTGGGCCCAAACATAGTCGCCGCCCGATCGCTCGATGATGGCACCCGCCGTCGGGGGGCCAGCCAGCACCGCGAAGGCGCAGAGGGTCGACACCATGCCGAACCTCGTCCCCATCTTCTGGGGGTCCTTGGTCAGGCTTGCCAGCGCGCCGACGTACGTACCCTGGGTGGCGCCGACAATCATGCCATAAAAGGCGCTCCACACGTACATCCCTGTTCTGGTCGTCACCGCGATCCACGAGTAGGTGACGACGCCGAGAAGTGTAAGGGAAATCATGTACACGTTGATGGGGCCGAGGATATTGTCGGCCAGATATCCTACGACCGGTCGGGCAGGAATGCCGAGACCATTGGCAACAAGGAGGACTGCTACCGCGTCCACGGAGCTGAAGCCAATTACTTCGCGGGCATAGCTGTTGATCTGAAGCAAGGTTTTAGCTCAAGCGCTTCTCTCGGATAGGGCCAGTGACGCTCACATAGAAGAAGCCAAAGTACAGCAAATACAGGTTCAGGAACCCACCCAGGGCAAAGAAGACGTATGGCAGCTCCTTGAACGCACCCCATTCAAGCAAGGGTCCCGCCTTGCGCGATGGCAGGTACGGCTTAAGGAGCAGGTTGGCAATCACAGTGATGACTAGGGCGACAAAGGCCTGGCAGCGGACGGCCCATGGGAAGCCGACCTTGGGAATGAGATACTGGACAATGGACGGGAAGATGAGGCTGCCCACGGAGGTGCCCACGGCGGCAATGGCGAGGGCAAATGCCCGATTGCGCTTGAAATAGGAGCTCGCGACAGCGATAGCGGGCATGAAGGCGATACCGCTGCCCAGACCCGTGCAGATTCCCTGCGCGAGCAGTATTTGCCAGTACTCGGTGGCCAGACTCGTCATGAAGGTGCCCAGCACGGCAAGGAAGCTTCCCACCGCCACGGTGTGCCGCGAGTAGCCCGCGTCGGCGAGGCGCCCCGAGACACTGCATATGGCGAATGTCAGAAAGATCTGTATAGAGCCGATCCACGATATTTGGGCGGACGGCAGGCCGAGGGTCTCGACGTAGTGCAGCTGGAAGACTCCAAAGGTGGAGGGGTAGCCCCAGACGATGGAGTTGATACACATACCAGCGAGGACCTGGGACCAGGCTCGCCAGCCCCCATCCGGTGGATCGAAGGCCTCGTGGTTGTGATGCGGGATCGGAGCGTCGATATTAGAGATGGTGCGCTCGACTTTGGGGGGACGAGACCTGCCTCCGACGGTCTTCTCCTCGTCGGCGTTTAACGCGTCGGACATTGGGGCGATGAGGATAGGGGAGGCTTGTACGTGAGTGATGCTCTTGCGAAGATGGACTTGGATTGAGCCATCAGCTTCGAGGGCATGCAGGTAGGAACACGGAGAGATGGACCCGAAATGAGCTGGTGTGTGTATGCTTGCTGACCTCTGTGGATATCCGAATTGCAGGCGTACCGGACTCGGCACGCTTTTCAATGGTGAACCGCGGGGTGGTTGGACGGCACTTTACCTCCGTACTTCGGCCTCTTCACCGCAGGATTTGACATCCGACGCCCTTTCGTGTGTGGGTCCATCGCAGGGCGTCATCAAGGCGTTATCCCGGACCCGTTAGAGTTGGCCTATCTATCTAAGATAGGTGTCGAGATTTGGAAATGTCGACTTGATGGCAACCGAGAGGGAAGTCCACTTCCGATAACCTGCTTTAGCTACCCAGCTTCTGATAGTTTTACCTGGCCTCTGTGCTTTTTCCAACTTCAATCGATACAGACATCAACGTTGATTCCCCCTCTCCCCACAAACGACACAACTTGACCCGGGTCGTCGCCCTCAACGGCTTTGTTGAGGGTTTCCGACACGGAGTCACGCTCGGACCCACTCGGACCGCATGATGGTGGACGCCAAATCGTCAAGCGCGCCCTGGACGCTAAAATCAAGTCGTCATAAATCGACAATGCTCCCGCCTTTTCGAAGGCGGCGGCGTCCGGCACCGGAGACTGTATAGATCCACGGTACGTAAGTGGAACCATGCCCCGCGGAACGCCGATCGACCTTCACGGAGTTCCCGCCGAGGAAGGAGCCGTTCCACTCCTCCACTCCGGTCCAGCTGGTTGCAGGCTGGAGCACCTCAACCAACAAAGAGTATTGCCCATCTCTCACTTCCAAAGAATCTTCTGCGTCAACCGCATCTTACACGGCGTCTTCCCCCGAATAGCTGCGCTTCTCAAAACCCCGATGGCTTGATCATGGCCGCCGCAGCTATTGTGCATGCCTCCGTCTCGGCTGCGGGCCCCACAGCAGGCTTGTCTTCATAGACAAAGCAGTTTTACCGGACGTCCTCTCAATAGCGGAACCAACCACTTTATAAACCTGCTATTCGAAAGAACAGCGGGACTCCTTATATACCATTCTGGGTCTGCTTAGTCCGGCTGCGCAGTCTCGGATGTCAATCAGGCCAGCCCGACCGATCGCACTAATATCCACATCGGGATATGTCCCCCAGGTGCCCGTATCTCGTATTGGCGGGCGTCTTATGCGGGCTCACACATGGGATGCTCAGCTTTCATTTCGAAATCCTCCGTTTCATAAGGCTGAGACCAATCGTCCACGGTACTTGTGCCAAGAATCCCCCACATCGGATATGCGGCAGAAGGCACTCTAGAGAGGGAGCCGGAGCCTGGAGCATGGAGCATGGGCTCCAACGAGCTGAATTTAAGATCATACCCACCCCTTGTTCGCACTCAGCTTCTCAAGACAACCCAGCGATCACACGACTACGGCACATGTGGCGAAAAAATGGCGTCGGTCATTAGCTTGGGCCCGTTAACCACCACCTTCACCCCTCCGCCAGAATGCTCCTCCGTCAATATATACTTCGACAGCGTCCTTGGAGTCGTGGGGAACTGGGGTGAAGAGTGTCCAACAGGCGCAGTGCCGCCAGGCTCGACTGGAATATTTGCTTCATCATGCTACCCCGACGGATGGGCCGAACCGTTCACAAGCAACTACCGACGCGTTCCAGATGAGTTTGCCGCATTCTCCCCTGGTTTACACTGTCCTCGTGGTTGGAAGACGGCTTGCTCTGTTGCGCGCACCGATGATGCGGGTCCCAACGGTGCTGACAGGACCATCTGGAGCGTCCTGGAGGATGGCCAGACGGCGATAGGATGCTGTCCCTCGTGAGTACTCAACGCACAGCTGCGCCAGCAACTTTTGAATCTCACGACGATGGCAGGGGGTACTCTTGCGGTGACGACAGACATGCGGGCAACCTGTGTAGACGAACGTTCAGCCTCGGCGATCGCGTCACGGGCAGCACCATTACGGACGAGGAGTGCGGTATCACGACCGCCACGTTCACGATAAAGGACAAATTCATCAACAGCTACTTCTACGCGCCGCAGATGAACCTGATACAAACCTCGGGAGATAAGGCGAGCAAGACCAATGAAGCGGGACCGGAATCTGGAAGCAGTGATGGCAACAATCTCGGGCAAGATGAGGGAACAGACGGCTCCGGTGGGTTGTCGAAAAACGCCATTATTGCCATTGCGATATGCGTTCCGCTGGTCTTGATCGCCGTCGGCATCGCCACATTTATCGTCGTGAGGAGGAAAAAACGAGCGGCCAAAAAGCCCCAGCCGACACCGCCGGACCTTGATCGTGGCGCGACATCGAAACCGGAACTCGAGGGGGCCTGGGGTGCGGCCACGAATCCCGCGGTCACCGGATCGACTGGTGTTGCGTGGACCAAGCCTGAGCTGTACGGCGCGGCACCAACCACTACATCTCCATGGGGCCCGCCGTCCGAATTACGAGGGAGTGAGGCGCCGGGGGCCTACGGAGGTCATGTACACGAAATGCGAGGCAGCGATTATTTGCCCCCGGAGCTTGCGGCCGAAGGACCTCCTGCCAGGGGCTAGCAGTGGGCAAACCATGACGCCCTTAACTCTCCTCAACGATAGCATGTTTTCTGCATACAATTATCGAAAGGAGCGGATAGCGTCGGAGTTGCTGCGTGCAAATGACGACTCTTTGCTCGAGGTTACTTACACTGCTATAACCGTCTGCTTATATACAATAGGTCAAGATGTAAACATATTCCAGAATCTTAATATGGAGCATTGGACACCCTTCTACTCGACGGCTCCGTTGTAAGCCAGCTGATTGGCACTGCCCTCGGGGATGTTGGCGAGAATATCCTTGACGGACAGCTCTTTGATGCGGTCGCACACACCCTCCCCACCTTCGAGACCCTCTAGGGTCATGAGGTACGCCCCAAGGCCGGCGACAATAGGGCTGGCGCCTGAGGTTCCCGAGGCGGATGTCTGTTCGTTCCAGTGTTAGTGCTCCAGTACTTCAAACGCTCTTTCATGATCATCCCCTGGCCTAACTTACGCTGCCGCCCTCGTATGAGGTCGACTCGAGATCGACACCGGGGGCCCAGACATCAACGACCTCGCCATAGCTCGAAAAGTCGGCCTTGGAATCACTGGAGTCCGTAGCGCCAACGGTGCACACGAGGGGCGCCGAGGCAGGAGACGTCTCGGCCGCGTCGACGTTGCTGTTACCCGCGGCGACGGCGACAAAGACGCCCGCATTGACCATGGCGTCGGCGGCGTCGTTGCTGGTCTGGCTGTAGCCGCCTCCCAGGCTCATGTTGGCGATATGGCCGGAGGGGCAGTCGCGGTTGGGGGCGTCCTGGACGACGTAGTCCATGGCGGCTATGATGGAGGCTCCGTCGGTGGTGCCGTCGTCGCGGAAAACCTTCAGGGCGAGGACCTTGCTCTTCTTGGCGACGCCGTACGTGGCGGATGCGACGAGGCCGGCAACCCACGTACCATGACCGGCACTGGGAAATGGGTCAGCATACCTGTGGTTTGTTCCTTCTAGTGTCAGTGGATCATTTACCCCTATACGAGCTCATGTTAGCATAGATCTTATTCTGCGAAGAGGGGGGGATATGGAGACAACTTACATCGTCATCATTGCCGTCGTCAGTGAAGTTCTGAACCCACTCGGCCCTGAGCACGTGAATCAGCAATGAATTACCGAGAATACAAGTGAGAGGATACTGTAGGACTTACCGTCCTTCGAAGTCGGGGTGGTCGACCTTGATACCGGTGTCGATAACGTAAACGCAGGTTCCCTCGCCGGCGGAGCTGTCGTACAAGTAGTTGGTGGCGCCATTCTCGGTGTGAGAGATGCGTGCAATGCCCCAAGGCGCGTCTTCCTGCGAGAGATACTCGAACAGGTCGATCTTTTGGTCATGCTCAACATAATCGACCTATCCCTGTTAGGCCCCCCAATTTCGATACTCCAAAATACTAGTAAGACCATTCAGTCCGTGAAATCACTTACATTAGGGTCGTCGCGAACTTCCTTGAGCTGCTCCGCGGTCAAAGTGGCCGCGAACCCCTTAAATCCATTAGACTTGTACGTGTTCTTGGCCTTGTACTTGATAGAGGCGACAGAGACCTCGGCCGCGTCCTTCATCTTGACGATATACTGGTCAGGGATGATATTTGCGCTGGCTGACTTGGCGGGAGTCAGCAGCGCAGCCGGCTCCTCGCGACGGGGAAGAGACGGGGCCGCCATGGCCAGACCGGCCAGTGAGAGAACTGAGAGAACCTGCATATTGGGTAGGAGGTCGAACGAATTTCATCCGGACTATAAGTGATAGGAGCAGCTACAGGTCAAAGCGGTATTCCCCCAAGGCCGGCCATGGCGGATCTCTATTAATTATTTATCTTTCACTTCTATCTTGATTTGCAGGGTCTTAGCACCCCGTGTGCTCGTTGAATCCCGTCCCTGCTGACTTGGGATTACGTCGCACAGGACGATGTAGTATCACAACGTGGCAATGCCGCGGGAGTCCTTGCTTGGGACTACATGAGTGCCAATTCTTTCTTGGGTTGGCAAGTCACTATGCCGCCAGAGGCACCACCTGGCTGAAAGAGGCAAGTAAGATAGCAGCCAACGAACTACGATCCTTTGCATAATACATGCAATCAGCCCTGGCAGGCATCGAAACAATCTCTGCACCGTGCCGACCTAGTAATTATGTCTTGCAGATTTAGCCTCCGTTTGGACCCATAGTTTCGGATCTGATACCCGGAAAAGAGGTCTTTGATCCTTCGCCACCAAATGATATCTTGCATCCTCTTTGTCCGGCTGAGTAGACTGCAAGAGACTGGTGAGCGCAATTTCTATGAAATGTACTGTTCCCCAAAGATGCAGTTTATGGATTGTCGTATTCAACGTTGGACAAACCCCTCGACAAGTGTCAACCTGGTGCGACGTTGGCAGGCCAGGGGAGGTGCCCAGCGATACAACCGTCTGTCCCAACCCTGCCTCTCGGATCGGACCGATGAACAGCGATAAGGGAAGGTCAGTGTCGCGTAATGGAGGTCAAGGTTCAAGTGTACTAACACTACTACTATGCCAGTATGTTTAGACCCTACCCTATCTCGAAACTTAGGGCCCACCACCCTCGGTAGGTAGGCAAAAGGCCGATCTTCGACGCCGACAACGTTACTATCCTCCGTTGCAGTGCTACTCATCTTGTCTGCTTGGCTCCATTGCGGCCCAAAATCTGTCGATTATACACTGCGAAGTACTACAAACGACTGGTTCAAAACAGGTTGAACTATGAATCGTCCGGGCCAGATGTCAGAGGGACCTTTACTCGAACCGCCAAGAAACATAAGAAGCAACAAAGTAGTCAAGGGAAATATTACGATTACAATTGGCCTTTGTAGCTAACGCAAATAAAAAAGAAAAATGGGAGGTGGGGAGATTGAGTGGTGTGTTCTATCGATGTGTTTCAGGGCTCGGTCTGTGTTACTTTGACGAGAACTTCTCGCCCAAGACTGTAGCCACCCCCGCCGTTGTGTAAGTCTTGTGCACGGCGTCCTTCCCATTCAGCTTCGCTTCCACATTATCCCATATCTGGTAGAGGTTGGGTCTGTCCTTTGCGCCCTGGAGGTTCATCTGGAAGAAGAGCCACAATAAGCTTGACACGCGGACAAAATATAGTACTAATTAGTAGGTGGCGCGAATGAACTTACCCACCGAGGCACGATAGCCCAGCTGTACAAGACAGTTCCGTCCTGCTGGATAACGAGGACAGCCGGCTGGGCCATGCCGTGCTTATACCTCCTTAGCTTCATGTCGCTTATCGCGACGTTGACGAGGTTTTTCTTCCTAAGGTCCTCCGCCAGAACATTTTTCGGGTCCACGATGGCGGGTCCATCGTAGCCTGTCGCAGAGCGCACCCCCGGGAGGTGTTTTTCGACCTCGGAGGTTATGATGACGGTTTTGCCTCCTGCTTCGTGAACCCGATTTTCGATGGCTTTGAGCGCTCGGATGTATGATATGCAGAAGGGGCACCAATGTCCTCGGTAGACTGTTTTTCCCCGGGAGACATGTCAGTACAGCTAGTCACTTTGCGTGGGCGGCATGGGGTAATTAGGTAGTATCCGATAGTCACAGTCCTAACTTACCCACGGCGAACACCAACTTGGAGTCGTTTCGGAGCGACTCGAATTCCTTGACTGGGTCTGACATGTTTTGTTTTGTTTTTTTTTTTTTAAAAAAAAAAGACTTTTAACAGGTTCCTGCTTAGCTTATGCGACGCCTCGAAAGTTGATGCATCCCATCTTGGCCTATTTATTTTCCCCGCGTATCATGCTCGACATCGCCTGTAAGTGAGTATTTGTCATGAAGCCGAGTTCCCTCGCCAGGGTTGGGATCACGAGATAGTTCGTAACTTCGTATTAGCCCGTCGTCCCTGCGATTGGTAGAACCCTGCGCCACCAGCTGGGACCGCGGTCCTCGAATTGCACCGAGTTCCGGTTAACGTACCACAGAGGGCATATTACCTACCAACAGTACGTGTGTAGAGTCATCGCACTGAATCACGCATGCATAACTTGGACGTTTGTTCTGTTACCTCCTCCTTCCACACACGCGACGGAACAAATCTCCAGCAGCCCACCTCCTCTGACTGCTTCTCGACAAATGGCCACAGCTGTCGCGGCATCATGGCGAGGCCTGCTCAGGAAACTTCCTTCCTGATGGTTGAAGGCCGGCCGAAGATGGAGACATATTATCCCAGACGGAGTTAAACCCTCTCGCGACCGAAGGGGAATTAACCGAACGCGATAGCCAAACCGCCGCGCGTGCGGTCACCGATACATCCCCGCGGCCGCTTATATTTGTGGATCCCTCTCGAGATGCTCATGAAGGCGTGTGTGGAATCTCAGCCACATGTGTCAAGGCGGCACTGGGCTGCGTCCCGAGCCTCCCCAAAGTCTGGATGGTCATCCTGGTTCCGCTTGCCCTGGGTGACCTCTTAGCGAAGACATATCGCAGCGGCGCGTCAAGAAGTTCTCGGCTTGTTATTTAATGAGATGGCATGGAAAGATCGAGCGGCATATATTAGCTTTGGCCATGGGCTTCGGGCCCGTCCAGCCCCCGGCCGTGCCATCACTTCCACGGGTCTCTGGCGCTCCCTTCAACGGCTCCCCTCGATCGTAAATATAACGAGCGCGCATGTGGGATCAAACAGCCACTAAACAGGAACATACATCATGGGGAACTCAAATGAGTGTCCCCCCTTTTCATGGACTGGCCTTGTTGACTTCCAACACCCCCACTCTCCTCAAGGAAGCTGATCCGAGTCATACCGATGCTAGGATGGATGGTGAGCACGTATTATGCCTCCGTGATTCACCGTATAGATCTATCTTTTCCCGCAAACGCCAAGAACGAAATCTAACCTCCCCAAAGTCATAAGCCACCCCTGGTATTCCACCATCCCAACGCCGTTTCTCCGATACCCGTCGAACCGTCTACAAGAATCCCTGTCCGCCACTATCGCTAGCCCGACCCCGAACCGTTCGCCGTCCTACAGAATCCCCATATGCAGCTCCTCCATCCGCCTGTCGTGCAAATTAGATACTCGAGTATACTCCCGGCTATACAGGGAGTAGAGATAGTGCACTGAAGGCACATAGAGCAACACGGGCTCCTCCTCGACATCTCCTCCATGTTCATCGCCGTGATCAGTGGCAAGCGAAGCGCCCCTCAATGGCGCACACTCTGGCAGACCTCGAGGAGAGCCATCAATGGGGCTACTGCGGGCGACGAAATCCTTGGGCCGCGTGGTGAGCCAGCCTTGCGCCCCGAGCAGGTAGGCATACTCCCCCGTGGCCTCGCCGGCCCTGCCGTGCGCGGAGAGGAGGGTCCTGAGCTGCCTGTCGAGCGCCGTCTTGCAGGCGACGATCTCGCCAATGCCGTGGACCAGCCCGTTCACCTCGTCGGCCAGTCGCGTGATCTTGGCGCGCTGCCCTGCCACAATGGTGACTCCCGTGGCCGCCTGAACGGCCCTGAGCAGCGGGCTCGTGCTGTGCCAGCGCATGCTGATGCGTTGCAGCAGCGGGAACTGCACCCAATCTTCATGCTTCCGGGCCGCGACAACATGGTGAGCGGATGCGTGGGCGGCAGCGCTCTGCAGCGTCTCCAGGTCCTCCAGGACCTTGGCGAGCGCGGACCCCGGACTGAACCTGGCCGTGGACTGGCCAAATTCCTCCACGCTGTGGGCGAATTCATCCATCCCGGCTGCGACCCGGAGCTGTGTAAGGGGCTTCATCGAGTCGGGGTGAGCCGGGAGGATAGAACAGTCCTTACCCTTCCCGCTGCCGCAGTGGTCGATGCCAGTCGGGTCTGCAAACACATCCTTATCCTGCCGAGCGCCGTCACTCAGCAAGCGGAGACGTGCCCTGATGGCGCCAGACCACCCATGGCTGCCGCGGAATCCAGGACCAGCATGCTCGAGTGTCAGGCCAGCCGAACCCATGCCGTCGATGATGGAGCTCTCCAGGTAGGCAAGGTCGACGTGGGTGTCGTTGCTCCTGTCGCGACGCTGCAGCCTGCCCTCGTAGTTATCCCAGAACACATTGTCCGTCTCGGTTGAGTTGGTGAAATCACCCGTGACGCGGTTCCAGGTGTCGCCCAGGGCATAGATCTCACTGAAGATGGGCACGATGCGGCGGACGTCGCGGACAATGTCCCGGTAACGGGGCAGGGTGGGCTGCGCCGCCGAGAAGCTGTCCCAGGCGCGGTAGAGGGCTGTGTAGTCGTCGAAGATTCCCAGGGGCTCGCGCGGGGCCGTCTTTTCGGCAGCCAGATAGTTGAATTTCCCAAGCACCTTCGGTCGTGCCGATTCTGCCTTCTTCGGAGCCGGGCTCTTTACCTGCTTCGCCGGATCGCGGTTGTCGAGGGGTAGGAAAGGCGCGAGGAGGAGGCTGAGGGCGAAGTATGCCAGGATCAGTCTGATCACAAACCTGTAAAGCTGCTGCGTTATGCGAGCGAGCTCGGGCTCGACTTCCTGCCGTAGAGGATCCGGAACCTGTCCCCTGTGGTCGGCGACGTGTGTCGGTTCATCCACCTCCCTCCGGGCCTGTGCTTCCTGAGCCCTAGCCTGCTCTGCCTGAAACCTAGCCCGATCCTCCTCCAGCCCAGCTCGCTCTTGCTGGAGCCGGTTCTCTTCCTCCTGTCGCCGAGCATTCTCTTCCTCCTGTCGCCGAGAATTCCCTTGCTCGGCCCTGTTCATGTCCTCCTCGAGCCTAGCCATCTGTTCTTGTCGAGCTCTGCCTCGCGTCCTGGGACCTCTTCCGGTGCCTTTGCCTCTGGGTGCTGAGGACATGATGGGAAGTCGTCTCAGATGAGTTGGAATATATGTGAAAAAAAAAAGGGTGACAACGGGTCACGATTGTCTCAAACTTTAGATGTTTCTGGATGTTACCAAGAGGGGATACGGGTCATTCTTATGCTTGATTGTTAAAATCGGTTGGTGGGAGGGAGATGCATGCTTGCGAGCTTGAAATCACGACAAACGCACAAAGGCCCCTTGTCTCCCATTCTCCGTGTAAGAGAAGAATGAGACTTGTGCTCGTTAGAAACAAAACCGACAAAGAACTCCAGAGTGGTTTGGTGGTTGGGCAAGAAACATACCAACATCGTGCCAAACTGCCATGACCACTTGGGTCACTGATTAAGAACTCAGCCATTGAAGATACAATAAGGACTACATGAGATGAGAAGAAAGCAAAAGTGAAGAGCATGATCCAAATAACGAGGGCCTCCCTTGCATTAAGCGACCGTGAATGTGGGATGGCGATTGGGACGAGTGCATGTGCCTCTCCTTTGAGGTCTGGCAGGACTGCAAGCGACAAAGAAACGGGAATGCCTGTGCGGCGCTTGGGGCTGGCTGTCGCTGTTTCTGCTTCAATCAATACATCAGAAATATCCGTAAATTGGATCATTTCTTTTGTTTCCAATTGAGGGTATCGCTGCCGCGAGTGTAATTCTTCTCGCCGCGCCCACGTCGGATGGACTGTTGAGCAATGAATCTCACCCACCCGAAGGTGCTACCAATCTGATGCCGTTATAAATTGCCTTCTCGGGGAGCTAACTTCAGAGTAGTTGCACCTGGTGCAATGAAACTGGGGGAAACAAGGAGATTTCCATATGTGACGATGTCGTGGACTTGCTCAGTAGAATTGACGAGGTCGTCTGGTATTAATGAGTCGGTCGAGCATCGGTGGTAGTTCCTGTTCGCAATAGTCTCGCACATTCGAGGTTTTAATCTTCTAATTTTCGATCACTTCCCTTTCAACTACCTTGAGTACCATACAGTAGCCATGGGAGCTGTTCGATACGCCCAGTCCTGTGGGAGCCCAGAAGGCGGGCCAACCATTCCGAGGCGAGAAGTGAGCCACTCCCCCGAGAACTTCCCAGCATGCACGTACCCGGGGGATATGGTGTGATCTCCAACAACCGGCAAACTTGTTCCTCCCAGCCAGAATCTTTCCCGGTAGACGACTGCTGCTGACTCAAAACGTCATCCGACCCCCTGAAGGGAATGCCGTGCCACCCCCGAGCCACTCCCGAGCCAGTCCGGGACTCACCTTGAACCCGCCCTTTTGCCTTTGCACGGCAGCTGGGAGGATGCGGAGCACAGCAAGATAGTGTCGAGCTTCGCTGTTGATAGCTGGTGATTAGCTCCTCAATAATTCTGACGAGGCGGGGTTGGGCCATCTTGATTTGCTCCCTCCCAACACCATCAGCGGTGTCACCCATCCATCACGATTCGCCATGACGTCGGCTAGCCATCAATACAACTTGCTGGGACGGATGGTGAATTTGGCATCCCCCATTTGAGTGATATATATATACCGTCCGCCTCGATCTCCGCTCAGTTGTCCAAAGTTGTGATCCAGCATTCTTCCACAGAACTATACAGACACACACACAGAGAGACACGGAGAGACTGACCACCGTCAACCATGAGCGAACAACAACACAAGGATCTATACGGAGACGAAGTGGCCACTGAGGTCCACGACATTATGCACCAGGCCGAGGAGGAAGAAGAGAGAGTCAGTCATCTGTTATTCGACTTCTCCCATCAATCCCCCACTGACGCCCAAGCCAAACAGCTCCACCCCGAGCGACACCAGGACGAGAACATGCAGCAGTCCTCCCAGAATAAGAATCAGCAGTCGCAGAGCAAAAGCTCCGGCGGCTTGGGATCGAGCGGCGGGAAGCATGAATCCACGATGGACAAGGTCAAGGAAACGCTGCACATGAAGTAATGAGGTCCTGGCAGGCTTGACAAGCGAGAACAGAGAGAAGTACCGGATTGACTCACTCCGTTCCTTGTAACAGTACTTCTTTTTCTGACATGTATACGGTGATGAATGCGTCAAGTTTATCAGTGGCGTGGATACGGTCTTGACTTCATGTCTTATAACGCCTGTTCTCGACGCGGTGACTCCCTCGCCTTGTCGTAACTCGTGCGGATGAAGCGTTGGGCCGCGGTGTTTTCACCCACAAAGTCGATACACTGATCGGAGGGGACATGATCCGTGTAGTTTATATACTGGCAATTCAGATCTACCAATATCTGTTTACATGCAAGGTGAACTCGGCGTACACATTACAACATACGCTCAGGCGGTGGAGTTGCCGTTGAACTCCTTGATGACTTGTGGAAGAACGTTGTTCGTGGACACCTCGTTGCGGGGTCCGGCAAAAAAGGCGAACTTGGGATATTCGAACGTGGCCCACCCTTGTACAACAAGTAAGTACATATCGGTTCACCCTTTCTCTTTGTATTCAGGTTCCTTGTACTAGTTGGGACCCTTCATACGAACTCTGAATGGAATACCTTGCCGCCAAGCACTAGCAGACAAGATGCCATTCTCCGTCTCGGCAAGGCGGCAATCGTCACAGGTGCCGGATCCGGTGGGCTTCGATCCCAGGGGCTGGCCTGCCAAGTAAGACCTAGTAGGGCATGGGATGGTCGCGGGATATACAGAGAAACCAGAGGCCGAGCATTGATGCGTGGAGGGTACCTAGCCCAACGCGACACTAGGACTGTAACCAGAATTGCCACGTCTATTTCAAGATCAGGTCTAAACATCTCTGGGTCACGCTCTCGCGGCTTCATTGACCACGAGCTCCACGATCTTGTCCCTGTTCGCCTCGTTGAGCCACGGACTATGTCCACTGACCAACTCAACGGGGCTTGCCTTCCACTGCTCGGCAGTATAAGCCTGGAGGTCCTTGGGGAAAATCTTGTCCTCAGCGCAGATGACAAACGTCTTGGGGATCTCGAGCTCCGCAGGCGTGCAGTCGACAGGGGTCTCAAATGGGGCGCGGGCCTGGTGGCAAAGATACGATGCGGCCTGGTCCTTGAGCGACTGCTCAGCACCGGAGTAGAATGCCTCCTTTGCGATTTCAAGTTTGAGAGGTAGCCGTTTTTCCTTTACATGAGAGGGAACTCTGGGTGAGCGCGGCGATCTCCGGGGGTGGCGGGGGCGGGGTAGTGAAGCTGACTTACGTCCACATCATGGAACCAGTCAGAGGTGTACTTTTTGCCCCCAGCCTCAAACATGGAAATACCAGTTTGAAAGAACGGGGTCGACGCGATGTAGACGGCCGAGGTGATCCCTCCGCTAAGACCTCTGCTGGTCCTCTCAGTCACGGTATGGCCTTTTATGGCAGTGGTCATAGGTAGCGATCCATAGCTGTGACCTATGGCGATGGCTGTCCGGCCTTCGTCGAGCAGCGGAAGAAGGGCGTCGCGCAGGCGCTTCGCGTCATCGTGGTATGTCTTGCCTTCGACGGAGTCATCGTAGCCCGTGCTGGCAAGCGGGGGCGCCAAGACGGTGAATCCCTTCTGCTTCAGGGCGTCGATGAGGGCGCGGTAGTGGAGCGGTTGATGCCAGGCACCGTGGACCAGGAGGACCAAGGGCTTCTTGTTGTCGTCTGCCATGGCGACCGATATTCTACAATGATGGGTATGAGGGGTTCCAGGGCAATCGATTTCACATAGAACACGCAGGGCCCCCTGGATACTCTGCGGGGATAGCCATTTTATACTCGTAGGCTGTCGTAGCCCGCCGTGCCAACTCGACCAGAAGCTGCTGCGCCGCAACATGGATCATGAATGGATCAAGGCATCAACCAAAGTAGGAAACCTCCGTACTCACGGCCAAATCGGCCCGCGTGAGACGGAATGCTCTCGAGTCTCTCGATGAGGGCCATCGTGGGACCCTCGGACCAGTGGCAAGGCTGGGCGCACAGGTATTGTTCTCGCCCAGCCGCTTTTTAGGTGCCGTCCTCGACTTCTCGTAGCTGCATGAAATGATGACAAAGAACATGGTCGCTGGCACAGGGCATTGGGCAGCTCTTGTCATTCGTTGTACGAGCAGGAGCAGGCCTTGGCACTTAATGCCGCGAACACGGATTACGCGACGCGGGTAGCCGGGCACGTGCATGGCCTCTCGGGGCGCCTCCGGGTCGGACTGGCAGCCTGCATGCGGCCATGGTTGGCAGGGCATTGCGGACGACGGCCCTGACAGGGAGTGTGCTTGGGGAGAAGAGGAAGAAGCTTGAGGGTTGATCGGTCGAATACTGGGCAGGTGCCCTTATCGACGGACGACTACTAACGTTAAGTAAGGTCCCTATTAGCATGGCCGCGTTGGGTCTTTCATGCCTGAGATGGCAACTTGTGACGGGCCTTTCATTGTTGTCCTCGCATCGCTCCTTCCATTCCCCTCTTCCCAGGTAGGTAGTTCCCCGCACGACATCCGACTCGTTTAAAGGCACCCACTCTTACTACCTTACCCTCATAATGTACCAATACTCGTTATATGCTTGGGGGATCCATGCAATGCAACGGAACCGAACATAGGTATATACGGCTACAGACCATGCCGTGACCGACAATCTAACGTTAGACGCCTCTAGAAGTACTTCTGACCCCAATGGCCCTAAAACACCAGCCAACGTCGATTCAAAGGTCAGCAGTCCAGGACGAGCGACGACTGTACGTATCTACACAAGTACTGTGCTCCTCTCGTACAGTCACCCAGTCATTTGACTTGGTCGGTTAAATACAAAGGCCAAGCTGCGAAGAATTGGCCATTCCGATAATATTATCTTCCGGTTATAATTTTCGTGCATGATGATATCTTACGTCCAACAAGCTCCAGTCAATTGGCGCGACTGGCCAGCGAACGAGGTCTTCTTTCTTGCACACATCTACATGTGGCAACCAGGAAGCAAACGGCACTACTCGTATAACTCGACCATAGTCTAGCCATGAGCCATCTTTGAAATTCGCCGTTAACCTCAAGTTGCCAAGAACCTTGAAAGTTCGTGTCCCCATAAAGTTCCCCGACTTACCCCATGCCCGTCCAGGAGTGCTACGTTGCAGCCGCACGACCAATCCAACGGTCGCGGTAATACCTCCTCAGCTCTCTCTGAAGATCGGCAGAATTGGGACAGCGCCGATGAACGGGGCAGCAGATTACAACCAATGACACCATGCCTGCGCGCCTAGGGGCGTCGACTTTGTTTCCCGCATGGGTAGCTGCAGGCCTGTTGATGTTTGCTGACACCTGATGAGAGGATCCGCACTTGGGCCAAACACAGCAACTCCATGTCAAGGCTGCCGATCAAGGGTCAGCTCGGGGCCTCGGGCGCGTGGGCGCGAGGATGGGGGTTGGAGAAGATACCGGAAACCCCATGCGGTTCTCCAAGGGTGCCATGTCGGATCAATGTTACAGTGAGCCATGCGCGTGTAAATGAGACATAGTCAGAGCAACCCGTACGTATTAAAGACGGCGTGTTTCTGCGCGGTATCCCCAGTTCCCCTTGTTTCTTCCGTCTCGTCTGTGTATACAATACTCGTACGCTGCCTCGACAATTGGCCTCTCGCGTCGCATATACATATACATCCATATTCACCCTGGACCGCCAACCATGCGTCGCGACATCATCCTCGCCGTAGCCGGCGCTGCCGCCGTCGCCACGGCCAGTGACACCCGCACCCTCACCAACAATCTCCTCGTCCCTGCCTGCCCCCGCAAAGGCACCACCACCTACAAGGGTCGCGTTCCGGACCAGACCAAAGACTTTGCCCTGACGCAGGTCGACATGTGCTACACGGACACGGCCATCGCCATCACCTTCACGGCCTACAACGAGACCAACTTCTACTTCGACCCGGAGCAGGGCACCAACGACGACATCTGGGAGTACGAGGTCATGGAAGCCTTCATCCACCACGGCACCGAGGACCCGCAGACCTACCTCGAGTTCGAGGTCAACCCCAACAATGTCACCTACCAGTCCTTCATCTACAACCCCTCCGAGGTGCGCGCCGAGGGTGCCCCCTTCGACCACTTCTTCGTTTCCGACCCGGCCGGCGACGGATTCACGGCCAAGACGACCCTCGATAAGGAGGCCGAGACGTGGGTCAGCGACGTCGAGATCCCCCTGGCCCTCTTCAACGTCAAGAACGGCAAGGCCAAGGGCACCAAGTGGCGCATGCAGTTCCTCCGAACCATCACCAGCCCCGACACCTTCCCCAACCAGGAGCTCGGCGCGTGGAACCCACCCGACGAGGCCAACTTCCACATCACCAGGTTCATGGGCCGGGTCCTGTTTATCTGAGCGTGGACGTGGAGGCCAGGTAGCCGAGGCAAGCGGCAGTCAGTGCACAGTAGTGACAAAAACACACTATATATATATATATCAGTTGAATGACACATATTATTCCAAATCAATCAAAGACGGAGGTCTTTGACCACTTCGAGTTCGAGCTCGTGCGAATTCTTTTTCCAAAGGCGAAAAAGCCAAACGGGACAGGGATCAGGAGCGCCGCGAGCCCGCCGTGATGCTGCATCCGGGCCCAACGCCAATGCTGTGGTACAGAGGCGTCACCACCAACGGGAAGGCGGCCGTAAAGCACGACCGTAGGAACGTGTTGGCGGCCACGGCGGACGCGGCGTACGCCTGGAAGGTGTCGACGAGGTAGTTGAGCGCCGCCTGGAAAATGGTGAAGAAGCCCGTGCCCCGCATGGCGAAGCCGATGCAAGGCACGTCCAGTGGACATCGGGCCCAGCGGACCAACCCGTCAGGAACTGCCACCCGAGAAGAGGAAGGACCCGAGAATCATCGGCGGCACGCGGTGCTCGGGCACTGTCCGGCCATCCCCGCCAGCGCAGGCCATGTGTCAAAAGAGTTTCGGCGAGAGGCTGCCTTCAGTTAAACTCCCATGGTGGTGGCTCCCATGGTGGTGGCTCCCATGGTGGTGGCCGAGAACTGAGGAATGTAATGAGAGCAGTGACATATTGGCCACTGTAGTCGGTCACGCGCGGGCCAGCGCGGCGCATTTGATCTCGGTGCAGTGTAACGATTTGTTTGCAGCGAGGGCGGTTGCAGAGTCAGGAATTCATACTGTAGAGGGAGGAAGAATGGGGGACTCTGGCCGGAGGAGTTGTGCTGGACAAAAAAGGAAGTTACGAATTATTCTTGTGGAAATTACAGGACTGCTGATACAGATACATGTAAACGTCCATACTACTATAGTAGACACAAATCACCGTGTAAACCTCTACAATTGAACTGCAGGCTAATTGATCTGAAATGCAATGTAGAGAAACCCAAAGTCAGGGTCTTGCATCTGCACCGTGAAGTGATCGGAGCATCGGGCTTGAACGAGAAGCGGCTGCCGGTAGATCCGGAGATCTCTACAAAGTACCTGCTAATTAGTAGAAGGTACTCGCACATGTCCCACCTCGCACGAAGAGCTCGCAACTTGCGGGGAGTTATCATGTAATAGTACTTACTAGAGATAGGCAGATACCGAGGCAGTAGCAGCCCCACAGTGCATAATGGCTGACAAACGAGCGCCATGCTGCAGAGCTTCCTCCCAGTACGGACGTACTACTTAAGCTGCCGCTTATGAAGCTCTCATCTGCCAATTGGATTCCTCCCTCGGGCATTCACTTCAGCGAGCAGCCCCGGCCGGTTGGGCCGGCTGGTACCTTTCAATCACTTTGGAATACCAACAATCGTCATGTTTCGCTCTGCTAGGGGTTGATTTCTCATAGCGCTCGCAGGCCGTGTATCGCCCATTCGTCAGCCGCTCCTGTTTGTCAGCCCGTCCTGCCCGTTGCTTCCTGCCTGCTGCTTCCTGCCGACGCAACTTCGGCAATGTGTGGGATGGGATGCTAGGTTCATTGGTGATCTGAGCTGGAGGTAGTGTCCAGACCGTGGTATGCGGCAAGACTGAGGTAGTAGTACCAGACGTACGTCCGTAGACGGCAGCAAGTACGACGTATATATGAATCATGACATCTTCCTCGCCATCTGTCTCTACTTCTTCTCCAGATCATCCAACCCCTCTCATCCACCTCATCCACAGCGCCCTCAGCTAGTAGAGCTCAACAATATCACACAGCCCACCCGAACACTTACGCCCGATACTCCGAAACCCAACAATCATGTCGAAGCTCCTCACCGTCTTTGGCGCCACCGGCAACCAGGGCGGCTCCGTCATCAAGGCCGTCCTCGCCGACCCCGTCCTCTCCAAGACATTCAAGATCCGCGGCATCACTCGCGATACCTCGAAGCCTTCGGCCCAGGCCCTGGCGGCCAAGGGTGTGGAAGTCGTAGCTGTACGCCTACACACTCTCAACCACGCGGCCCTACGCTAGCGGACGTTCACTAACAATGGCCGCAGGCCGACATGTCTTCCAAGGAATCCATCGCCCCAGCGGTCGACGGCGCCCACACCGTCTTCCTCAGCACCAACTTCTGGGAGTCCATGTCCGCCGACGTCGAGGTGGGCCAGGGCAAGGCCGTCGCGGATGCCAGCAAGGCCGCGGGCGTCAAGCACCTCATCTTCTCGTCCCTCATCCACGTCAAGGAGGCATCCAAAGGCCGCCTCACTCACGTCACTCACTTTGACGGCAAGGCCGACATTGAGAAGTACATTCGCGACTCTGGCATTCCCTCCACATTCGTCCTGCCCGGCTTTTTCATGTCCAACCTGTTCTCGTCCTTCACCAAGAACGACGATGGGTCTTTCACATATGCCCTCCCGATTGACGGCGACAAGGGGCAGCTGCCCATCTTTGATCCCGTTGCGGATACCGGTAAGTGTTTGTTATTGTACATTTCTTACCTGTTGGATACGCTCAGGCAGCTAACTCAGCTTTCACTACACAGGAAAATTCGTTAAAGCGGCCATCAAGCAGTTCCCCAGCACTGACGGCAAGCAAATCCACGCCGCCACCGAATACATCACCCCCAAGCGCCTGATGTCCGAGTTCTCCGAGGTCATCGGCAAGCCGGCCAACTTTGTCCAAGTCCCGGGCGACACCTACAAGTCCTTCCTCCCGCCTGCCATAGCCGAGGAGTTGTACGAGAACATGCTCCTCTTGGAGGACCCGGGATACTATGCGGGGGCCGACTTGAAGCCGAGCTTGGCGCTGTTGGATGAGAATGATAAGCCGACGACGTGGAAGGGCTTTGTCGAGGCCAACAAGGACAAGTGGCTGAAGTGAGGAGGGTAAGATGACTTCCCAATGATCATGATACGAGGTTGGAGACGTAGTGGGTATAAATCGGGTGACAACGATGTGGCTCCACAGTCCAATTGGAAGCCACTTTGGAATTTAAGCTGCATTCTTCACGAGTCCCAAAAAATGGCATTGATCCAAATACACAGCGGAAAATAATCGTTCCAAATCGTTACCAAGTCTCTCTCACCTTCAGTTGTGACTACCAGGCGTTGTGACCCCAATGTAACCCAGATCTTAAGTAAACGCAGCCCTACAATGCTTTTCTTTCTCAGAGCTCAAATCCGTCAAGAGGAGTTTCGTCCGTCTCGACATAGGGTTCAAGACGCTCCATAAGCTCCTCGACGCTCACCTCGTCGAAGACGCCGAGATCCGCCTCATGGTGATGCTTATGCTTGCATGGAGGGATGAGGACCTTGTCAACCACGTGGATGACGCCATTCTTCCCCGGTGCATCGCGCACGCGTACATTGACGAAACCATTGACCTTGATGGATGTGAGGCCGGCAAAGAAGGCCATGTCGACGCCAATGTGCGCCTCATGCAGCAGCGACTTGAGGTCGTAGTGCTCACGTCTTGAGCCATCCGCCTCGGAGTCACCCGTCTTGTCGTAGAAGGCGTCGCTGTACAGCGTCGCGTCCGGGGCGATGTGATACTTGAGCAGGGCCTTGAGGTACTTGAGGCCCTTCTCGGTGTTGAAGAGGAAGGCGTTTGCGCGTGGGCCGAGGGCGGCGAAGGCGCGGTTGGAGGGGGCGAAGACGGTGCTGCCGTCCATCTTGATGTCGTGGATGTATTTGACAAAATCGGTCTTCTCGTAGGCGAGCAGCAGAGTGGAGAACTCGGCGGGGAAGAGGGTGAGGACACGGCCGATCATGGGAGGCGGGCCCAGGAGGCTGCGGACACCATGAACGACTCCATTCTTGGCTCCCTGTGTGATTGATTGTAATTAGCTTTTCCGATCTCATATAGCAGTGAGTGCCTGGCTTACAATGTCGGCGGCAACGACCCTGCTGTAGAAGTTGACGGTGACACCCCACAGTCCCAGGGAGGTACGGAGGCGCTGAGGCTCGTCGCCTAGGAACTTCTCATTCAGGGCGGTGGGAATAGTGTTGGTAGTCAAAATCTTGTGGGCGCGGTACTCTCCCACGCCGATGTGGTACCGGAGCACAGCCTCGATGAAGTCCTTGCCGGGCTTGGGGTGGTCCTCGGGGATGTCGTCGAATGCGGCGTCGACGGGCGCGAAGAGCGTGTAGTTGGTCGAGCCAGTGCTGTTGAGAAGCTTGACGATGTCCTCGTGCTCTTCGACGAGGGCGGCGAACTTCTTTGTGAACTTGTTCTTGTGGAGGAGCTGGTAGATGGTCAGGTCGGGGAAGTCATGGTGGCCACCGCCATGTGCCGTGGCGACTTTGGCCAGCTCATTCTTGAGGTCGTCCTGGATGCTGTCGGCGGCGTGCACGACTTGCGCAATGCCCGAGTTCACTGCGTCGAGGCCTTGCAGGCCCTCATCGATGGCCGACTCGATGGTCTCGCCGGATGGGAGGACAGTGTCCCACCACCATGAGGGGGACGAGTGATCTCCACCTTGGCGCTGACTCTGAGGGACCTCTCGGTCCCGCGGCACAGTGACGGGAGCCTGGGGTCCGTCAGCAGCGATGTGGTCGGGTAGCACCAGGGCGATTGCGCCCGTGACCAGCAGCGAGAGCGGCGTCAGCTTCATCTTTTATCGAGCAATTGATGGATTGATGCGAAAATCCCAATCTCAAATAAAATCATTTGGGATTGATGGGAAGTTTGAGAAGGGGTGGTTTTGCCGGGTGGCGCAGCTGGATACCTATAGACAGGCCGATCGGGCCCAGCCGTGGAACTTGGACACCACCACCCGACACCACACACCAGAAACGTCGGATGCCTCGCAACTTCGGATATACGAGCGAGCGTGCTTTGGGGTGGGCTGGTGGGTGCAAGGATTCGGTAGTGTCGGAGACGCGGGGAAGTCAAGGCATCATCGTCACAGTCCAACTACATACTATACGTACCTACGAGTACCCCCAGGTAGGAGTACTGTAGAGTGGTGCAGGTGCCTACAACTCCTAGTACCTGGCTGTCCCCCGCCGTCCGATCGTCGCACGCAGCTGACGTCAACGCTGCCGCACCACGACGCCATCCCATATCTCAAACAGAGTTGTGCCTCACCGCTGCACGTGGCTTCAGTACCTTCTACTGTAGGAGATACCTGTAGCTCGCTCCCATTTGGCCCCCCCCTTTTTTTCCCTTCCCCTCTGGCTTGACTTCGCGCCCTTATACATATGGCGGACAGGTAAAGATGGAATACTTGTGCGAGCAGCCAATGCCGCAATTGCAATTGCTGGTGCTCCTTAGATAAGTACTGCAAAAGTATCAATCGCGGCTGATGCGCCCGTCAGCACCACTGCTCGTTATCCGCTAATCTTACGCCTCGTTAGAACAATCTCACTACTTCGCATCTCACCCACCGCACCCTCTCACCATCAGCCACGTCCAGCCCCCGTCTCCCTCCTGTCCCTTCGAAAAAATTCTTTTCCGTTCAATTACCGGTTCTTTAGAAACCCTCCACGTTCCGTCGGGTTTTCGCGTCAATCTTTCCTGCGTACGTCTGCAGCTACCTAGGGTCAACCCCTCCTCCACTGATCGCATCTTGGCTTTCCATGCTTGGATGAACCAACCACTATATTCTACCGGAGCCAAACCGACACACACGAGATAACCGAGATACCGTGGCGCCTCGATCGGGTCAATTTGAAGCCACCGACCGGCCGCAATACCAAAAGCGAAACACGACCTATCAAGCGACCCGAGATTGACGTCCCCCGGAGCCGTGCAGCCGGCTTCCTCTACCCATCGCCCGACAGACTCCGAAACTCTCTGACGCCGCCTACGGGCACGATTCTGTCGCCCAAGATGCTCCGCAAGAAGGAGGTCTACACTGTCATCACCCCCATTCCCGGCTTCATCCCGCGCCAACTCGCCGTCGACATCCTCCAGTCCCACTCCGAGGTCATCACCCTCAACCCCCTCGTCATCGAGCACAAGCCGATCCCCGCTCCCCGCGATGCCGCCGCCGACGAATTCTACAGCACCTGGTACGAGATCACCGAGCGCGTGACCTTTGTGCCGGGCATCGGAAAGATGGGCTCCTCCAAGATCACCTTCAAGGGAGTCTTCCATGACGTGCCCGGCGGTCTGCAGACGCACATATACGTCCCCTTCGGCATCGACCTCCGCAACCGCTACCACATCGGCGGCAACCAGCCCGGCGTCGAGGCCCCAGAGCACCGCGAGCTTGGCCTCGACAAACTAGGTGCGCCAAAGGACGGGCTGTACCTGCGGGAGGATATCGAGATCCGCGGCAACATCAGCGTCGTCGGCTTCGTCAAGTCGCAGCTGAAGGCCGCCTCCAAGGAGATGGTGCAGCGCATCATCCGCAAGGCCGAGCTCCTCGACGCCGGTGTCCTCCAGGCCATGATGACAGAGGACGGCAAACTGCACACGGTCAACCCAAATGATCGCTCCCACCACAACGCTACCCCCGGCAGTCCCACGAGCGTCAACCACCCCGCCCCATATCACCAGCAGCGGCCCCCAAGCGCATCGCCGGCCATGAGCTACGCCCGGCCAGACTCCACGCCTTCGCCAAGGTACCCGACATCGCCGGGCCCGTATCACCAGCAGTTCGGACACCAGCAGCACCAGCAGCAGCACCAACAGCAGCAGTATGGCCAGCAGCAGCAGTCGATGACACCCCCGCCCCTCATGCCCCACAAGGAGCAGCCTACTCTGAATGAGGCGGTCATGGAGCTGCCCGGCGATTTTCAGTACTCCGGGCAGCAGTCATTCGTGGCCGAGCTGCCCAGCGAGCCCGTCCTGGCACCGGCCGACAACAAGAAGTGATACTGCCACTGAAAATAGTTATAGACGGGTAATCTGGCATGCCTAAAAACCCCGACATTCACGGTCCGGCGAGTCGTTTTGGTATTAGCGAGGGCGTTGAAGGAATCACGGAATGCCAACATGTGAACCGCGCTAATTGTACATGGGGTTGAGCTTTTTGACTTTTGGGTTGTTGGCGCGTCGAAGAATCTGAACGAGAGACGAGCATCATTAATATCCTTTTTCTTTTTTCTTTTTCTTTTTTTTTTAGGAATATTATCTTCACAGTTTCAATAGCGAAGCCCGGTCATGAGCATTAAAGGCGTACGTCCGGCCCTCACCCCACAACCTGCCTGAATGTCTTGGGGCTACTCGCCCTATGATTGTGCATTCCACCCACCCACAGTTTTCGAAGGAATTTTTTGTAAGCCGTTGCTTCGATTCTCGCTCAAGGGTCCGGGAGACTCAGCCACGGGAGACGCGCAGATGTACGTCGGAAGCAGCGTGTCCCGGTACAAGGGTGCACGAGTTCCGAGTCCGAGGGTGAAATGCGCTTCCACGGCTTTGACCAGGATATTTCCTGGACTCGGCTGTAACTATTATTATTAGTATTCTGTTTGGCCAAGAACACCCAGTCAAGAAAATGAACCTGGAGAATTTGAAACTGCGCCCCCTCCCTCAAATGGTGCTTCTCGGGCGACAATCACTTTATGAACCAGGGTGCTGGGGGCGTTAATTACCTACCCTGTACTAATATAATCATCGCGTGTAAGTGAGACTTCACTACCAGATTGGATTCAATACTAAGCATGCGTAAGTAGGTAAACCCCACAGTTCAGCATCTGATCTGTATGGAGTCCAAATGCAGTAAGAGGTCCTGACTGCCAATCCTGTTGGTACCTTATTGTAATCGCGCCATCGCTTGTGCATTATAAATCTATGCTGAGAAATCACATTTATTGTGCAACAACATCAACCAACATCAGCAACCAGATAACAACAATAACAACGACAACATGGAGTCAAACTCCGGACTCTTTTCACAAGGAATATTTAATCACAGCGGTCAACGCGCGACGTACTAGTGCTACTGTACCACGCCAATAACACATTATCCGAGACACTCGAAAAAGACCATGGCCCCTATCCGCACCGCCATCATCGGCCTCTCCTCATCGGCCAAGACAGCATGGGCTTCGGCCGCCCACCTCCCGTACCTCCTCTCAACCCGCGGCCGCGAGAAGTACACCATCGTAGCCCTCTGCAACTCCAGCGTCGACGCTGCCAAGCAAGCCATCACCACCTACAATCTCCCCGCCGAGACAAAGGCCTACGGAGATCCCCAGTCGCTGGCTGACGACCCGGACATTGACCTCGTCGTGTGCTGCACGCGCGTCGACGTGCACCATCCGACCATCCTTCCCAGCGTCAAGGCAGGCAAGCATGTCTTCGTCGAGTGGCCGCTCGCGCAGGACGTCAAGCACGCGACCGAGCTCGCCGACGCCTCAAAGGCAAGCGGCAGCAAGACTATCCTGGGACTCCAGGGCCGCCTCTCACCGCCGGTCGTCCGCGTCCGCGAGATTCTGGAGCAGGGCCGTATTGGAAAGGTGCTGAGTAGCGAGCTCCTAGCTGCGGGTGGTACTATTGACCGCGAGATCCTGCCCCCGGGTCTGGCTTACTTTGCGGACCGGGCTGTGGGGGGCAACATCTATACCATTGGCTTCGGACACTGTGAGTTTCTGAGAGGGAGAGAGAGAGTCTTTCCGAGGAGTGACGGTGGTGACTAACAATGATGGCGATGTAGTATTCGACCAAGTCCAGTATATTCTGGGAGACCTGGTGGATCCGGCTGCTCGCTTCCAGCTGCAGCGACCAGAAGTCAGAATCCGGAATCCCGAGACCAAGGAGATTGTCGAAACCAAGTCCTCCAACGTCCCTGACCTGATCCTTCTAACCAGCGGTCTACCCCAGTCGGACATTGTCCAGAAGAATGCCTCATTCCTCTACCGCTTCCGCAGGGGCCAGCCCTTCCCCGGGGAGCCCGCGCTAGTCTGGAAGTTCAACGGCGAGAAGGGCGAGTTGCGCATCACTTCGCCAGATACCGCTCTCAACGCACGCCCCTCCTCGGACCACGTTAAGATTGATGTCCACGACTTTGAGACGGACACGGTGGAGCGGGTTGAATGGGGATGGGAGGGCTGGCAGGATGAGCTGCCGGTCATGGCGCGAGGTATTGGGCACGTTTACGATGTCTTCGCCGCAGGGAAAGGGGGTTTTGCTACGTTTGATGATGCGCTTAAGAGGCACAAGCAGTTGGAGGGCTTGTTGTCCAGCTGGTCTACCTAGAATATCCCAACACATCACAACTGGAAGATAGTGGGATAAGATACTACTTGCATATCATACACGTCTTGCTGATGGCAGACTGTGAGTTATGCGAGATGATGAACACTTGTTAAGCTCCAAGTCATGAAGCCACTAGGGAGAGCGAGTTGCTTCCCTTCTGGACATAACCTTGGGCCGGCACTGAGAGGAAGGGGGATTTCTCCTGATAAAATGCTTTATTGATGCAAACTCCGTTTGTTCAGTGATCCTCCTAATTCTGCATTCTTTTTTGTCGACGTTGACAAATAAATTACCCCGAGATATAAGCACCCCCCTTATTCCTTCAAGCCCATACTGGTGGCACCATGATTGAAACCGGCCTTGTCCAGGCGGACACACCACCCACCCTTAAAATGGTAAAGATTCCCGTTTCCGCCCCTTTTAACCCCCCCCTGTGGCCGCGACACATCACCATAATCGCCGCTCAAGCGCCCTCCTCCTCACCGATGCGGATACGTCCCTCGGTCGACAGCCCCTGAGACCAGTAGCCGTTGATCTCGATGATGGACTCGGGGATCTTCCTGGTGGCTAGCAGAAGCCAGAATCCGAACACGACCTTGACGAGGATGTCCAGCACGGCATAAGTGATGATCTCGCCGTCAACCGATAACTTCTTGGAACCACCGGCAATGCCCCAGACACTAGCCGCTCTAGTTAGACCATACTCGATCTCAGTTTCGGAAGATGGAACTTACATGGGGTAGATGACCCAGAGAACCAGGGTAAAGGTGGCCAAGGAGCCAAAAAGCTTGCTGACACGGTCTCCCCTGGCCTTGGCGGCCTTGGTGCCATGGAGGGCAACGTGCCAAATGACAAAGACGTAGGAGAGGCAGGCGATGATGAACCAGCCCCACCTCTGTACCGAGCGGCGACGACCGATGGCAGCGAAAAGCCCAGTGAGCATCATGAAGATGTCTGCCACGATGGCCATCAGGGTGTGAGCACCGTCCACGCCCGCCAGCAAACAGAGGTCCAGGATCATAAGCGGCGTCGTGATGCTCCAGTCGACATAGCGCACCCAGAATACCTGACGACAGACGTCATGGTATGTGTCGGGCTTGTGCTTGTGGGAGTCCTTGACTCTCGTGCAAGCGTACGTGGTAGCGTGGCCGGTCGCCATGGCGAAGTAGGACACGGCGGCCGTGAGAGTGATGATGGTGGTGATGATGTGGTAGACTCGGCGCTGGACGGGGACGTTCCAGGAGAGGAAGGTGAAAGAGATGGCCGCGAGGACCATCAGGACGAAAACGACCCATAGCGTGCGGAGGCCGCCGTGGCTAGCATGGTGATATGTCGGGTCCGTTGCTACGACTGTGGTCAGCATCAGGTTTGATCCGTCTTTTGTCGAATCATCCAGATCCAGATGTACAGCAAAACTCACGAATAGTGATGGGATCGGATTTGAGATGGCCAGCGAGGCCATGTACAGCATCTTCGAACCCCATGTTCACCGGCGTGTAATGGGTCTCAAGGAAGACAGCGATAGATTCAACTTGGCTGGAGTGTCGTCAACGACTTTGTGGTAGCAAATGCTTGCTGCACGGAGTCAGACAACCACAGCTGCTGGGGAAAGAAGCATACTTAAGACATCCAGCCCCAAGCGCAGCGCAGCCTTGAAGATGGGATTTTGTCGCCCCTATGCTGAGCATGGGAGCGTCATCCATTACATACTCACGACGCTATCCCGGTCGTACCGGGCGACCGCACACATATGTCATAGGTCCTACTAGCGCCAATGGGCTCCAGAGCTGGTTGGAATTTAAATTCGACAGACGTCACAATGACACGGCTGCCTGTGCGTTTGGGCCATTATGATACGCCGGACAGTGTGCCCCTCCAAGGTAGGGTCTAGGTCGGTCTGTGGTGGCGGACATGCTCTATGCGGAGCTCCGGTACGGAGACCCACCCGGGTCCGGGCTTGGCGCGGGCAGCATCGGACTTCACATGCACTTACACGAGGTACGGTACCAACTACCAACCACCAAACACCAACAAACTGATGAGGTATGGATCTATCGAGCTGTATATACATATATATAAATATATATATATATATAATATACGCCCGAGTGCTCATCATGGAATAAGCAAAATGTCGTCTACATTGACCACCTGGCCCGTCGCAATGGAGCGGTTCGCCGCAATCCCCGTCAATATGGACGCCGCACCATCGACATGGCTCGCCGCCCGACCATCATCTGCACCTTGCTTCTGCTCACCAAACAGGTCCCGCAGCAGAACCTCATCGCCTCCACCGTGGGCCCCCTCGCCATCCTCAATCTCAACTTCCACCGGCTTCTCGAACAGCCTCCGCAGCGTCACCGTCCGGCTCTCCAGGCTGCCCTCGGCCGTCTGCTCACCGCCGGCGCTCACGTAGCTGTTCTCCACAACCTCGGCCTCCAACCGTCCGCCCGTTCCGTTGACGCTGACGCGAAAGCCCTCCCACGGCGCGTACGCGGTCAGCGAGTACGTCAGGACGGCGCCGCTGCGGTACCGCACGAGCACATTCATCGTGTCCTCGATGCTGATGCCGTCGCCAAAGACGCTCTGGTCCCGGTAATACCCGTCCTCGTGCTCGGCGTCGAGGTACAGAGCCTTGAGCTGCGGATTCTCGGCCATGTGCAGGGCGAATGGGTCCCCCTTGGCTTTGTCGCTGCCATGTGCCCGCGAGTAGAGGCGCTCCGTCTCGCCGCGTGCCTCGGCATTCTCGCGGCCGTAGAACTTGAGTTCTCCCTGCGCGTACACCGTCTGCGGACGGCTCTGCAGCCAGAAGTTGACGAGGTCAAAGTGGTGCGTCGACTTGTGCACCAGGAGGCCGCCGCTGTTGCGCTTGTCCCGGTGCCAGCGACGGAAGTAGTCGGCGCCGTGCGAAGTGTTGAGCATCCACTCGAAGTGCACGCTCGTGACTGTGCCGATGGCCCCAGAACCGATCACATCGCGGATCTTGGTGTTGTGCGGCGCATAGCGGTAGTTGAAGCTCACGCGTACCTTGCCACCCGTGCTGTCCACGGCGGACAGTATGTCCTTGCAGCGCGGTGCGTCGACCGTCATGGGCTTCTCGCTGAGGATGCTGCATCCCTGCTCTAGGGCCCGGATGATGTAGGTATGGTGCGTGCGGTCGGTGGTCGCGACGATGATCTCGTCTGGCTTCGTCTCGCTGATCATCTTATCGAAGTCAGCGGCCTTGTACGTGGGGACGGGGTCGTGCCCGAGGCTTTGGACCCGGGCGTTTGCATAATCAAGCCGTGTCTGGTTCACATCGCAGAAGGCGACCAGCTCTGACGTCTTCTTGTACGTGGTCACGATGGCGCTGTAGAAAAAGATGGCGCGGCTGCCGGTGCCGATGACGGCGTACCGTTTGCGGCGGGCTTGGTCGGCCATTGGTTTTGATATCGTGGTCGATGGTGCCCAGGTTTCCGACTGTGTAGGTATGTCGGTTGGCGAGGTGTAAAGTCATGTGCGTTCTCTTTAGAATGTTAGAAACGTGCACTGATCAACAAGTATCGAAGAGATTATCTCACTAATTAATAAAGCCGAGCTAGTGTCTTTGTCCGGAGAAGTATGCCATGATCCATAATCCCCTCCCATACTAGATAAAGACCATGGGGAGGATGCGGGGGAGACGGGGAAGCTCGAGGAGTGTGGGGGTGTAAGAATACTCGTATAGCCTGAATGTTTCTTTCATGATGCCCATTGGATCCCATAATACCATATTGACACCGAATCGATGGATGATCGGCATTAGTCCATGGGTCCGCAGGCCAATATCCCGAAGCTGTGCCTCGTGGGCCAAGTATCATAACCCGGGGGCTATTAATCCTCCAATGGCGGTGCGTAGCACCCAAGACAAGTGACATTTGAATCATTCCTCGTCTCTCACTACTCCGACCAACATGCGGGGAAGAATACAGTTCGTCGAGTTGAACAGATGTGAACCAGAAGCTCGTGGGGTGAGGATGCCGGCCATCCGGGGAAGTTCTTGGCATAAACTACACATGTCTGCCTCCTTCTAGACCGACTATCTCACGTCGGCTAACACGACAATCAAGCGAACTTCGACCTATATTTGAATATCATCATCATCATCATCATCATCAGTGGCGTGCCATGGTAGACAAAACCAACGAACCAGGCGGTCATATTGTCCCCGTCCGGGAGCAGACGTCGCAGCCACCACCTTCTGGGAAACCGACTGGAGAAAAGGCAGCCGAGTTCCTTGCCGCCCATGGAGGAGAGCAAGTTACGTTCACCTGGGAGGAGGAAAAAGAGGTGGTCAAGCGTATTGACCGCCGTGTGCTGGTGTTAATCCTCTGGGCGTACTTCTTCCAACAGCTCGACAAGAGCTCTCTCAGGCGAGACAGCAGCGTCATCCAAATATCCAAAGTGTAACTAACACTCGCTCGCAGCTATGTCTCCATTTTCGGAATCACCGAAGATGCAAACCTCGTCGGCAAGCAGTACTCATGGCTCGGGTCCATCCTGTACCTAGCGCAGCTGGTCATGCAGCCCCTGGCAGCCTTTATCCTCGTCAAGCTGCCCACGGGCAAGGTCATTGCCGGTGCCATCTTCCTCTGGGGCTCGTCACTGGCCATCATGTCGGCCTGCACCGACTTCCGTTCGCTGCTGGGTTTACGTTTCTGCCTCGGTACCTTTGAGGCGATGATTGCGCCGTCGTGCGTCGCTGTCACGCAGATGTGGTGGCGGCGTAGTGAACAGACGTTGCGGACTAGCTATTGGAATGCCATGAATGGTGAGAACGTATTGTCCCTTCTTCCCAAAGGTGTGAGCATTCTAACCGCCGTCCGTCTTCTATAGGAGTCACCTTCATCGTCGGCAGCCTCGTCACATACGGCCTGGGCCATATTGAGAGCAATGTGCTCTACAAATACCAAATCATCTTCATGTTCTGCGGCCTTTTGACAGTGGCCTATGCGGTTGTCATGCTCATCCTGATGCCCGACTCGCCCATGGAGGCCAAGTACCTGACGGAGCGCGAGAAGGTGATTGCTGTCGAGCGTCTACGCGCCAACCAGATGGGCGTCGCATCGCGAAAATGGCGATGGGAACACGTCTGGGAGACACTCCTGGACCTAAAGACATGGTGCTGGTTTATCAATATTATTGCCATATCGTAAGGTTCCCCCGTCCCATCTCAGATGTACTTGCATGCAAGGGAAACCTGCTTACAAGACGATAGTGTTGCCAGCGGTGGCATCAGTACCTTCGGCAACCTAATTGTCAGCTCGTTCGGCTACAACTCCTTTCAGACTATCCTGTTCAATATCCCCTTCGGAGTCATCCAGATCGGTGCCATCATCGGGTCAGGCTGGCTGGCGACGCGGTTCCAGCGCAAGGGCCTAGTCGTCGCCGGTGTCTGTGTCCTCCCCGCGGCGGGCACCATCATCATGCTCACAGTCCCGCGCCAGCACAAAGGGGTGCTACTATTTGGTTACTACTTGGTATAGTTGCAGCATTTCCCGCATCACCCGTCATAGAAGCTAACCTCAACCTGCAGGTCTCCTGTCTAGCGGCTGTCACGCCGATGATCTACGCCTGGCAGGCTCAGAACACGGGCGGCGACACGAAGAAGAAGTGTACCTCGGCCATGGGTAAGACGCCGGTATGCCCTTTCAAGTATAAATATGCTCACGTTTCCTCCTCCGTTTAGTCTTCATTGGTATGTGCACTGGCAACATCATCGGGCCGCTGCTGTACTCAACGGACGACGCTCCCCTGTACCGGCCGGGTCTAATTGCCAACCTCATCATGTTTGTTCTAGTGGGTGTGATATCAGCGTAGGTCTTTTCATGGAGTGTATAAATTTCCAAAAGGACACAAGCTTACCATGAAACAAAACATGCAGACTCACGCCGTTCTACCTCATGTTCCTCAACCGTCGCCACGCCAAGAGGCGCGAGGAGCTCGGCAAGACAGCCGAGATTGTGGACGAGTCCATGATACGCAAGAAGAACATGGAGGATAGCAAGGCTGTCGGGCTCGAAGAGGACGCTGGGGTGGGCGGTCATCGATCGAGGGCTGTGGACGTGGATAACGGGCTTCTGGATATGACCGATCTGAAGAACGAAGACTTCATCTATGTGTATTGATATGCTTGGTTTGGGCGGCGAGCCTCCAATATGTTTCTTGGGGTTTGAGGCGTCGATTGTCATCGCCCAGAATGACACTACTTGCCACCTTCGTCTTATTGACTGCCATTGAATGCATGTTGTGATGCCGCCGTCATCCCTGATCGTACATACACGTCGTTTATTCTACATCGCTCCGTCTCTGCCAATCGACCCAAACGCCTTATCGCCCCGTCTCTACTAGCCTGTAACGCGCAATACTAATGCCCTCGGCCTCGATTCAGCCAGCAACCCTCGGTAGCAGGTCAGCACTCAACGAACGTGCGCCAGGGGACCGTTGTGCATGTCTGCCCTTTCACCTTACGTCTCGTCTCCGGCCTTGGCTGACTTTGTTTGTGCCTGGTCAGCCCAGCCGAGTTCGCTCTCATCGGTCCCCAGGTCGAGGCCGTCCATATCCATATCACTCGATGGTCCCAGTTCGCTGGTATCCGCCTCATCTGGTGTCACAGAAATGAAGAATCCCGACATCTTCTTGTTCAACCGAGAGTCGATCCATGCCTGCGAGACGGGGTTCGTATGTAATCCACGATTCGACGAGGATTGTACTGGAGAGCGAGAGAAGAGCGAACTGTGGATGGCCGGTGCCGTCAACTGCCTCTTATGGTGTGGTACGTGTACGTGACTCCTGCCTACACGCTTCAGAGCAGGCGCATGGGGAGAGACGGGTTCATTGCTTCGGGGAACCCGGCCGTATGCGTCATCGAATAGTGCCCGTCGATTGGCTGGCAACAACAGGCTTCCTCCAGATTGCCTCCGAGGTCTCGCATGTTGTCCCCTGGCTTCTAGGGCAGAACCTTCGCCCCTGCCCTGCAGATGCAGGTTTCCGATGCTGCGGTGATACTGCTCCGGGCCTTGGTGTTTCTCCGAGAAGACGACTCTCGCTCGAAGGCGGTGCACCGCACGATCCAACGCCAGCTCCGTGGCACAACGGTCTCGGATGCGGCTTAGCTTCGGCCACGTTGCACGCTCTCCGGCGAGACATGAACGCAGCATGAAGTCACTTGTCGGGTTCCTCATCAAGGAGGGAAGGTCGTGTAGGCTCATCTCGGGTAGGATGGTGATGTCGCCCGAGTACCTTTGGCTCAGGACGCTGCGGAGCTTGGTGACGAGGTTTGGGAAGATACCCATCTCGGCGAGGAACTGCAGACGATGCAGCGCCTCCTCTTTGGCCAGAGTAGTGAGGGTGTTGGCCCAGTTCATCTGCTCTGGGCTGGTGTCAGGTCTTGGCCGATCGTTGTTGCCGTCTGGAGACAGGTAGTCATCCTTGGCGAGGAACGGAACAACGTGAGGATTGACCTGGGAGACGATGAAGTGGTTGACATTGAACATCTCAGCGAGGCGTGTCATTGGCAAGTCATTGTCCACGGAGCCGTCAATCCAATGCTGAGGAGTCGGGTTCCAAGGACTATGCTCGCCTGTCGCCGGGTCCTTCACCAGCAAGGGTGAAGCGCTAAAGACGAGGGGAACGGAGCAGGATGCAGCCACGGCGGACCAAATCATGACATTCGGCGCTGTGACATAGTTGAGCAGACGAGGCAGCTCATAAATCGAAGCTGTTGAGACACAGATGTTGAGGATTCGGCGGGTGCGGTTGTAGGCCTCCTGGAAGGTGAGGTCGCCGGTGAGGTCACGCATGACCCGAGTAAGGTGTTTGATATCCGACCAGCTGCCCTCGGTGAGCAGGCGGCGCAGATGGCCCAAGATGCCATCGCGGTTTTCTTGGTCCTCAAAGACGGCCAAGTCACCGTAGGGGAACTGGCGCATCAGCTCCGGCATCTCCTCATCGGTGCGTGTGCACATGACGGCCGAGACGATACTTCCGGCACTGGCGCCAGATATGATTCTCGGCAGCAGCTTCGTCTCGAAGAGGGACTTGAGCACACCGACGTGGGCCATGCCAAAGGTGGCGCCGCCAGAAAGCAGCAGAGCGCTGCGACCAAAGCTCTGGCGCGCATAGAGCATCCCCTCGAGAAGATCACGCTCCTCGACCGACGGATCATAGGTGCTCTGGGTGACAATGGTGTCAATCGTCTCAAGGGTCGAGTCGACATAGCGCTCGATGAGCTTCTTCGTGCCAATATAAGAGTGACGATAGAGGTCGACATTGCCGGTGCCTGCGAGATCTCGCGACAATGCGGTGCGGATCAGGTGCATCATCAAGTGAATGTCACAGCTAGCTCGGGCGTCATCGAGCTGCTTTAAGCGTTCGGCGAGGAGACGGGGATTATAGCTGCTGTTGGGCTCGGAGTCGTCCACCTTCCACTCATCGTTGCCTTCAAGCTCATCGAGTTCCTTTGCGGCCGCCTCCCATTGCTCAAGGGTGGCGGCATTCTTCATGCGAAGACATAGGATCTGTCGCCTCTCCTCACGAACCCTCCTCTCTTTTCGCTCCTCCGGGGATAAGCCATCCGTCCATGACAGCCAGAAATCGCCCACTTCTTTCACAGTTCGATATAGGACGGTGCCCTGGCTACCCCCGAGATGTGGAGAGGATTTCGAGCGACGTAGGGCGGCAGCCTTCGAATCGAGTCGCTGAGGTGCCGGGTGGAGCAGCGACACCAGGCGGCCGATAGAAGGGATGGACGGCGCGGAGACGAGCAGGTCGGCAGCCATGACAGTAATAGCCTGCGAGTCTCGCTCGCGAGAAGCGTCGTCGAATCACTTCGGACGCCGTAATCAGCCGGATTGCGTTGTGCTACCTAGCGTGCGACGCATTGTCGTCCTCGCCGTAATTCGTAAGGCGAGTCGGTGTGTCCGTCGCGGCGGTCGGTGGGTTGTTCTGGTCGATCGTTCCGCAGAAGAGGGTGACTGGGCTGGAGGGAACGACAGGCTTTCGCGAACCAGTGCGAAGAGCGTATGCACAACGCGGGCAATGAAGAAGTCGGGAGTAAGGAATAGGGCAGAGGGAATAAACGGCAATCGTCAAGCGTCGACGTGGGCCGCCAGGCGACCACGATCCACGGCGACATCGTTGGTGTGTCACTTGGGTGTGCATTGGTTAGGTACTCCGTTGGCGGAGTGGGGGGGGGGGGTCTTGCAGCGCGCGTGATCCACCCGTTCTGGGGAAGTCAGGTGGTTCTCGGTATGGGCAGTCGCAACAAAACATGTGCCTGCCTTCCGCGACAGTTCTGGACTTTGGGCACGGGCGGATATGACCTGGCCATCGCACCTGCCATGCCACGTCGGCGACTCGACGAAAGCGATCAAAAATGACATCATCATCATCATTACTTGTCATTTGCATACCTGGTACCTAATCCCCTAAGGAGCCGACAGCTCGCCATGGCTGGTAGGTCGGGATATCCCAGTCATTTTGTCCCCCATGCAGGCCATAAGCGACCCTTTGCATCGTCTGATCAGTGTATGCTCTCCGTGTACGGACTAATACTCGGAAGTTCGAATCCTCGAATGGCACTCATCAGGATAGACTGCGGGGCTAGCACGTGTGCGGGGCACAACATCTGGGGGTCCGAGATGGTCTCTATAACCACGGAGCATCCAGTCAGATGGACCGCGAATGACACCGTGGCTAGGAGACGAGTGCGTCTCCTGAATCGTCAAATGTCCCGTGTGGGGCTGAGAGAGGCGCAGTCCTCGAGAGCGTACCCGTATGGCATCTCATGAATTGTATTGTAAGTACCTCTCCGACACGAGCATCAAAGGTCTTACAATACCTGGGCACTGTAGCCCTTGCTACAGAATCCTAAGATGGACATTCAAGCACACGTGTCATTTCAAAGGATGACGCGATAAAGCCTATACACCACGTTCTTGGCGCAATCCTCCGTAGGAGCCGCGTGCACATGGGCGTACAGTACCGTATGCACTCGACGTCCGCCGTCCCGGTAGCGGCCGTCCACAAGCCCTCCGCCATTGCTCGGCCGGGCAATGTGGCATCCACGATTTTAGCATCGATATTACTCATCACTCCCTACAAGTCCCTACAAGGTCGGGCAGCCAGGCACCAGTACGTAGCCTGTCAATGTCCACTTCAGGATCGACAGGTTGCAGCCCACCATCGCCCCAAAGTCTTCCATTCCGACGCGGTTGTTCAAAAGACGTCCCCCTAAATGTCCCCACAACGACTAAAAACGACAACATGATGCGAAAGACAGAGAGTCTCGATGTCTTCTTTTCATTTTTTTTAAATATGAAAGTAACGAGTGAGAAGGATCCCAATTCAGCCAAAGCGGCATGTAGCAACAGGCCGCGCGGACGTGAGTTTCGGGGATCTCTCGGATGGAACGGCGCAAACTCTGCTTTCGTATTATCGATGGGTGAGGAGGTGGACTGAGGTATCACCGGTTCAGCGTCGATCTCACCTCGACATATTCTCTGAGCTTGCTATTCAACCTTTGTCCTCCATTCGCCGTCTCTGGCTAGGCACTTCACCATGAGGTTCAAGAGCGATGCAGCAGCATTGGAGAACCCCAAGGTTGCTTCGGCTTCCCCAGCCAGCGCCATGAGGCGGTGGACGCTGCCCGCTTGGTTGGACCACTTCAACAGCTGTGATCTCAAAATCCTCTTCCGCTGCTGGGTGGCAGCTTGGGTTGCCGTGCTACTCGTCTTCATCCGTCCGGCCCTCGTCCATTTGGGCCAGGCCGCCTTCTTTGCCGCCCTGGTCCTCTTCATCATCCCGCCCACCAGCATCCTCCTGGTCTACCTGCTTGCGACACTGACACTTCTCCTTGGTATGTGTTTGGCGTGGGCTTGGGGCCTACTCACAATGAAGGCCGCACTTGCGGCCAGGCCCGCCGCCGAGACAGCCATGAAGTTCCAGGCTCTCCGTGAGCGGGCTGGTGCGGAGGCACAACAGACCGGAGAAGATCCCACGTGGCTGGCCGAGATTCTGGTCCATGATGGCTTCATGCTTGACGCGCGCGTAACCATTATCTACTATGTGATGGGTTGCGCCTTTATATACGTGCTCTCTCGCATGCGGGTCTCAAACCCCAAACTCTTCACTATGCATTTTTTGGAACCATCATCACCGACGTCTTCATCTTGTTCGGACCGACCCTGCCGAAGTTCACCGCCGACTTGGCCTCCCTCCTGGTGAAGCCCGGCGCCGCCGGGGTAGGTATCGGGGCCGCGTCCTGCGTCCTCCTCTTTCCCCAGTCCACGTCCTTCGTGGTCCTTGAAAAGACAGAGAAGCTTGTCCGGCTGCTGAACTTGTCGCTGGTTTCCACCGTTAAGCGTCTGGCTCGGGATCCCGAGTCGTTGGAGCATCTGAAGGCTTATCGGGGGAAGGTTATCAGTCTGTACAAGGCCGCGGAGCCAGTGCTGGCTCTCCTGCCGCTGGATATGTCGCGAGGTCGATGGGATTCGGACGACGTCAGGGGCCTTCATGGCGTGGTCCGTGACGCCATGATAGCTACTCTGTCTCTCACCGACCTCCACATAACCTGGGCTAATACCAAAGAGAAAGAGGAGCGCCTGGAGAAGCACAAGGCAACAGCGCATGACGGCGCGGGCGGGGAAATCACCGAAAAGGAGAAAGAGCAACAGGACATCGGCCATCGCCAGCTCCTCGAAAACGCACATCTGATGTCGGCCCTGAGAGACCCAGAGCAGGGTGACATGGATGACCGAGCGTTTGAGTCCCTCAAGACCACCACGGCCGAGATTTTACAGGTCTGCTCGCAGTCAATCGAGCTTTCCGCACGGTGTATACACACCGTCAACGCTTGCCGTTGGGTCCGGAAGCCTTCGCAACGGACCTTTGAGGGCGTCACCGGTGAGCTTCAGGACATGCTGGCTGCTCTCCGTTCCGCTACAAATAGGTGCACTATCGACACGACGGAAGGTCTCATTGAAAGCTATGCGGACATTTTTGACGAGCAGGGTCGCCTGAAGAGCGCCGATAGTTGCGGTCCGCCTCCGCTCAGGGGAATCGCTCTGTCCATGATCATCGAAGAGCGAATTTTGAGTATCGCCAGAGCACTCGAGGCTCTTCTGGAGTATATCTTGCAGCTTATGCAGTCAAGGACTACACATCGCATATGGTTCCCCTGCGGGCTGGGCTACGCCGCCTCATGGATGTTCAGCAGCAAAGGCTCCATGCCTACCGTGAGCACCTCCACTGGCCATGCCGCCGAGCACCTAGACATCGACGCCGTCCCGGAGACTGTGGAGGACCAGGCCAAGGAAGCGTATCGGCGTCTCCGTGTCAGCAAAGGTTACCCGGGTACATCTGCGCGGAGGAGCCCGGTAAGCCGCGCGGTTGCTGCAACTTACAACTGGCTCTTCAATCCTGCCGGCAGCTTTGCCATCAGAATGGTTGTCGTGACCATTACCACGGGAATCCCGGCAGCCATCCCCAGCTCTGCTGGCTTCTTTTACAGGGAGAAGGGCATATGGGCCGTCATCATGGCGCAGACATGTGTACTCGTTTACATGGCCGACTTCACCTTCTCCATGGTTTCCAAGGGGCTGGGGACAGTCGTCGGTGGCATCCTTGGCATGGTGACGTGGTACATGGGCTCTGGAAACGGACAAGGGAACCCGTACGGTATGGCGGCAAGCTCGGGACTCATGCTGGTGGTGGTACTCTGGCTCCGGATCTTCCTTCCCCCTTCGTTCACCAAGGCGACCGTCCTCTCGGGAGTGACTTTCTGTCTCGTGGTTGGCTTCAGCTACGATCAGCACCACATCAGGCAGTATGGGCTCCCCGGCGTGGGCTACGAGGCGTTCTGGAAGCGCGTCGTGACAGTTCTCATTGGGTTCACGGCCGCAACTGTCGTCCAGGTACTCCCCAAACCGCCGTCAGCCACGAACCATGTTCGCAGGACTTTGGCAAATACGGTTCGGACGCTAGCCGACCACTACGCCCTCCTTCTTTCGCACTGGGGACGAAGGGCCGAGCATAACCCGCTACGAGAAGTGGGCGAGGAGATATCGATTGGCATCGCGGACAATTTGATGGCACTGAATGAACCCATCAGCCAGCTCCCATTTGAGTTCAGCCTCAGCCCGTTCGATCGAAAGGCGCTTCGTGAGACTCAGGAGCAGTGTGAGTACATGAATCAGTCTCTGCGGAGGCTGCTCAATCTATCCACGTCCCTCCCTGCAGAGCTTCAGGAACGCCTTGTGCAGGCTGTTGGCTTCATGGACGACCGGGTCATCGGGGAGATCATGGCGACCCTCGACATTATTGAACAGTCCCTGAGGACAGGATCGCCGCTGCCAGAACGACTGCCTGCGCCATTGATCGGTAGGTTCTACAGCTCCTGGCATGTTCGCAACCGGCACGCGATGCTGAGCATCGCTCTCGCGAGGGACGAGAATTATCGGCGCTACTGCGTTGCTACGTCGGCGTACCTCAAGTTCCTGTCGACTATCGACGACCTGGTCATCATTCTCAAGGCGCGGTTGGGAGAGTGCCATGTGATCCACCAGTGGGAGGATGCGTAGCGAGCCTTCAAAGCCGGCGGAGTATAACTACATGCCCAGCTTATATCGGGGCAATAACGATAATTCTAGATTTACTCTTGGGACATGTCGGTAGACCGTCAATCCCAGCGCTGCTCTGTTAGGTATCTAGACAGTGATGGGTACCACGGTGCGTACGTCTACTCAAGACTGACCGAGTCCTTTGAGGCTGAAGCTAGTCTGCGCCGCGTTGGAAAGAGGCATCGAACTCCCGAATTCCACATGGTGTCCATGTGGTAGCTCGACCTGGCACCTAGAGTTTATTCATTGGCGTACCACCGTCCAGCCACCTGGAGCCCAACGAAGAAGCTTTAATTCTGTGGGCTCATTATGTTTGCATGTCGGCACTAGCAGGAAGTAATTAGAAGTCGTTAAAAAACCCCCTACCAGGGCCTCCTGCCCTCATTCACAAAATCGATTCCTGGTCTCGCTGACGCCGAGTCGCTGCTCAGGAGGCGACTCCTCGCGGAGAGGTCAGGGGAGGATCTGGGGCCGCGGTGCGACACCATCATCGCACTCAACTACCTCCACAAGGTGGATGTACCTGAGCTTGGGCGCACCGTGTTGGCGGTGCACACGCTGCTGGAGGAGAGCGGGCTGTTCATCTCAATGACGCCGTGCGTTCAATGACGCCCTGCGTCAAGGACGATAGCCTGGCGCGGAGACGGGTGTGAGAAGTCTTGCCATGCGCCTTGTGGGCAAGGAGCCGCATGTCGAGATGGTCACGGAGAGGTCCACGGAGCGGAAGGAAGCTGCGTTGTGAGATTGGGAGGGCCGGGTTCGAGATCGTGTTCGTGGAGGCGCATCCGTTCTCTGGGGGAAGTGGGCGTCCTTATTACATCGTGGCACGGAAGTCGAACAAAGCTGCTCCTTATACGGTGAGGGAACTCGTGCCGAACGGACACGTATCTTTGGTCGTTTACGAGCAGGGGACCCATCCCACGCATGCAAACAAACCTCTTTTTGAGGGGTGAAGGGCGGAGTCAACAGTAGCAGTGGGTAGCCATGATGGGACAACGGAGAAGCACATGGGATAGTCCTGGATTATTCCCAGCAGCAATACTCTGTCCACATGTACAGTCGTAGAGTACAGACATGCAGTACGCATTCCACATGGTGGTGGACCGCCGGTTTGAAGCGGCTTACCCCAAGTGTGGGGAGAGTGCCGTAAGCCAAGGAGGGTTCTCAACATTCCCACTCGCCCTAATCCCAACCTAGAAGTGCCACTTTCGATACTTGTTTTACTGTTGTGGAATCATTGGCCTCTCAAGCGCCAATTACATGTGCGGGCAAATTGCCACCCCCGCCATCCGGGGATCGTGTGGAGGGCTGGAGGCCGGACCCTCCGTGGGGTTAGCCGAGATGTACAACACGCGTACGGATACGGGGTACGACAGTACATGTACCTAGGTAAGGCACTGTGCGGTGGTGTATCGTACCCAGTATACGGATCCTTGGAATTGGGCTCAAGGTTCACGGGTTGGGGGTTGGAAAGGGGGGGGGGGGGGGGGATTGGGTGGTTGATGGCATGGAATTGAGGCATTGCGATCAGACGAGTATCGGATCGGACGTTTGAATCTTGGTAGAACGTTAATTTCCATATTGTAGCATCACGGGCGCAAGTTGACATGGAAGCAAGGGGCGCAGATGGTGCCGGGGGTACAGTCCGTAGACACTGTACATATGGGAGAAGCTAAAGGTTAACCTTAAAAGAAATGATCCAATACCTGGTTTGCGATACTGTATGTACATGCCGGGTATCATTCGTTGCGGAAGATGCCGTACTCGCACACCCCGTGTTAGGAGCAGACTGTATACCCTTCTAAGCCTAGACCCGAAGATGTGCGAGTAATAGACATTGGATGACATGTACTCGTATATCGGATTAAACATAGCCTGGCAACGATTCATTCGAGGCCACCAACGCCGCCTCTGTGCAGAATCCATCGAATTATTAGATACCAGCGTACCGCCAGGCCCTATTGCAGTGTGGTGTGTATACCTACATCATACAAGTAGTCGAATACTCCGAGTCGTATGTAGTCGGCTCATCTCCGCACCGTCACATCAAATGATGGGCTGATGGCACATGGCGATCCATCCATTCCGGGGGACCCCCCCAGTCGGTGATGCCGTGTGTATTGGTCTGCCTTCTAGACGTCTTCTCCAAACTTTTTGTCTCCGCACGGTAATTAGTTACACGGTACAGACTACAGACTACGCACCCGGAATCGCCGAAGCCTCTAGCCCCAACCTTGGGCACAATGTATCCACTTCCACGCCGAGACCCGTTCGGCACCGATAGTGGAGTAGTGTGCCCGTGGAAGGATACAGTACGCCGAGGAGGAATACTTGGAGGAATAATCATCTGGATAAGGTACTCACGGTTGCTCAACAAGCGTCAAAACCCGTGCTGCTCTCCAACAAGGACGGTTAGGCTCGGCCGAATGCCCCGTGCGTGCTGCAAGATGAACCAGGGGTCCCCGAGGTCTGAAGATGGGGGCAAAGCATCCCATGCTGACCGTGGTTCGAGTGGCTGTCTGCCGAGAATCCAGATCCCTTCAACGCCATCTCTGGGCAGCGCGGCGTGGTCATCATGGCCTCATGGCGTCCACGACTCGATGGGCATCTGACCTTTTGAAGCAGCGGCCCTCATGCAGCAATCCGCGCACCCAACACGGTCGTATTACCAGTTATTATTTGCTTGGTGGCAACTTGTTTGGCAACATGGGAAAGTATCATGTACATGTACGTACATGCGGCATACATCTGTGCATATCGATCAAGTACATGTATCGCCCATTCGCCTGCGCGCCCGCCCGCCCGCCGCACGCGCGTCTCCGGCCGATCCACATCCACATCCACATCCACATCCACATCCACTACGAGGGTGCGGCTGAGGAGCGTGGAAGCCTGATGGAAGCGCCTTCTGGCGAGCCCAGGGCTTGGCGTTCTTGGCCACGAGCGGGGGAGGGCTTTCGCCCACACAGCAAGTGTCTTGGCGCCAGAGGGAACTTGTGCGGATTAGGTACCGAGTGGCGGCAGGGGATGCGCGCGGTCGTTGTCTCTTGCGTGGGTTGTGCCGAGCCGGCGGCAGCAGTGTCTGTTGGCGGATCAGGACTTTGACCTCGGCGGATGAGACACGATGAGAACCCCCTATTTCCAAGTGACGAGAACCTCTCACCCCCGCCACTGATGGACCAGGTCGAAGGGCTTAGGACGTCACCGTAAGAGAGTTCCTCAGCATCAGCACAACGAGTACATACACGTTGGATGGTGGGTCATGATATGATGCTGATCATGCCTGGTATCTGCTGCTTGTGGAGGCCTGGAGGGTCTCGGCGGAGGAGCGCATTAGGCAGGAGATCAGCATTGGAGCAATCAAGCTCGAGAGCCAAGACATATGTCGACAGGGATCCCACAGCCATAGACATGCTCCGCAAACGAGTTTAATCACCCAGGATGATGGTGTACTGGTAGACGTTCATGTCGTTGGTCGCTTGGGGATCAATCGCACCCTAGCCACCCTGGCTTCCTTCTCTGTCCGGTCGCAGCTCGCGTGACTGGGGTTGTTATGTACGGGACGGCTCCTTCAGGTACTACTCTGCTCATGGGGTGTTAAATTCATATGCGCGTGCGTAGCTAGGTAGATAAAGGACGCGCCGTGCCCAACAGTTGCTCCCGCCGCCTTGTTGGTCTCGCTCCTCGTCTTCTCCACCCCCCCCCCCCCCCNCCCCCCCTCTTCTCCTCGCTCGTCCATTCACCCATCAAGCCTTCCAGTCAGAGAAGCAAGCTCGCCATCATGGGTTTCGCCAGGAAAGCACTCAAGTTACTCAACCCCGTCTCGGAGAAGGAGAACGATGGTCGCGATGTGTGGCCCAACCGTGCCGCTTTCATCCTTGCCGCCATGGTGAGTAGTATCACCACCACCACCACCACCACCACCACATCCTCGGCCCCCTCACCCCCGACGTTTTAAAGATGGAATTGGCTGCTCACTGACCGGAACCCTAGGGTGGCGCTGTCGGTCTCGGTAACGTCCTGCGATACCCGTCCGTCGTCTTCGCCAACAGCGGTCTCCAATGGTTCATCCCCTACCTGATCGCCCTCTTCTTCCTCGGCATCCCCGTCCTGTGCCTGGAAATCTCCCTCGGCCAGGCCTACCGCGCCGGTGTCGTCACCGCCTTCAACAGTCTCAACCATCGCACCAAGGGTGTCGGTCTCGGCGTCGTCCTCACCGGGTACCTCGTCGTCTGCTACTATGTGCCCATCCTCAGCTGGATTATGCACTACTTCCGCTGCTCCTTCCAGAGCCCCCTGCCCTGGAAGGACCGCGGCGACGAGTTCTACATGCAGGACGTCATCGCCAACGTGGCTCCCAGAGCCGAGGACGCCGACGGCAACCCCTACCGATGGGTTCAGTATGATGGGACCGCCCTCATTGGCGAGACGGTTGGATGGGCCGCCTTCATCTGGTTCTGCGTCTGGCTCTGCATGTTCAAGGGTATCGCCCTGACCGGACGCGCCATCTGGGTCACCATGGGTCTCCCCATCATCATGCTCATCGTCCTCCTGGGCCGCTCCGCCTCGCTCGACAATGCCGGCCGCGGTGTCAAGTACTACTTTGGCGAGTGGCACAGCGAGAAGCTCGCCACCGGCCAGATCTGGCAGGCGGCCTGCGGTCAGATCTTCTTCTCCATCGGCGTCGGGTTCGGCTACTTCACCACTTACGCGTCCTACAACACGCGCTTCGCCAACGCAGTCCAGGACACCCTAATCATTGCCTGCAGCAACTCGGCCTTCGAGATCGTCGCCGGCTTCGTCGTCTTCAGCATCATCGGCTTCCTCAACATGAACCCCGTCGACGACGGCCAGGGCCTGGGCACCTTTGTCGTCGGCTTCCTGACCTATCCTCATGCCCTCACCCAGATGCCCGGCTCCAACTTCTTCTCCGTTGTCTGGTTCCTCACCATCGCTCTGCTTGGCCTGAGCTCCGCCGTCGCCCTGGTCGAGTCCCTCATCACCGTGCTCAACGAGGCTGTCCCGTTCAAGAACGTCCCCCGCTGGGCCACCGCCACCGGTGTCACCGTCGCCTCCTTCTTGATATCGCTCATGTACTGCACCCAGTTCGGCTACTACCTGCTCGACGCCGTCGATACCTGGGTCAACAACATCACCCTCCTCCTCATCGTCTGGTGCGAGATTGTCTCCGTCTCCGTCCTCTACCGCTACAAGGACGTCGTCATGGAGGTCGGCCTCGTCGCCTACCTCACCTACAGCCTCACCTACATCCTGTCCATGTTCGTCGGCGTCGTCGTCGGCCAGGCCGTTGGGCCTGAGGCTGGTGCCGGGGCCGGTTTCGGAATCTTCGTCGTCGGCACCCTCGTGTCGCTCCTCGTGGCCAAGGAGCCCAACTCCCGTCCGCCCAAGTTCTGGGGCGGTAACAAGTTCCTGGCCAAGTTTTGGTGGCTGTCCCTATACTCGGTACGTCTTTTCTTTTTCTTTTGCCCCTTGTACCCGGATGATCCCGACCTGGGGGCTTCAACTTGCTAAACTCCCCAACTACAGATGAACCAGCTCCGTCGCGACCTCAACGTCATTGTCGCTGTCGGCAAGAACTGGAGCATCCCCATGATCTGGGGCCCCGTCCTCCGCTACATCTCGGCGCCCATCCTTGCCATCATCGCCTCTTTCTCCTATCCCGACTTCTACGCCAGGGGCCGCAACGATCCCCTCCAAATCTTCGGCTTCACCTGTGCCCACATTGGCCTCTTCCTCGTCCTCGTCGGGCTCGTCATCCCCCGCGCGCTCGATATCTTTGTCCAGCCCGAGAAACGGGACGACTTCAAGGTGGCTTACGCTCCCCAGGAGCCTATGCCTACTTTTGTCGCCCGCATCGATGGCATCGAGAGGGTCGAGGAGGGTGCGCCCGATAGCGGCGAGGAGGGTATCAAGCAAAAACACTAGTCGGGGTTCGGACGAGTGTTTTTTGAGATTGATATTTGAGAGCTTGGTGGGCTATATAAGAGCACATAGTCGCATTCCTATAATTCCAATCACTACTATTATTATACTACCACATACAAGGCCCATGAGGCGGAGTCGACTGTCAGAAATAGGGCTTGAACTCAAGGCTACTACAGTTGTCAATGCAAGTTGAGCTGCACACATCAAGGTGGACAACCCGCGGCCCGCCCAACCACGACGAGCGATCCGGCATGATTCGGGTAGAGACGCTAGTCCGACATATCTGGACTCGAAGACTGAGCCCTTCCGGTCTCCTGGAGGCTTTCCCTGCGCGTCGCACGACTCTCCGGTGCTTCTTGGGAGAGCAACGATGGAGCCGCGGACTCACGGACTGAAATGGTACCGCCGAGTACGTGTAACTTCGCTTGCCATCAGCGCTGGCCTGGAGGGACGCGGAGATCGCTCCGTAGGAATAACAGCGTTGAACCATCATCGATGGCGGCTGCCTTGCAGGAAAGGTGCCAGCATCATGTAGACAGCTGGAAGCCACATTCGGATCGCCACGACTTACCAAGACACACCCCGACGTCGGGGAAAGTTTCTTGATTGTGGTCCTCGCTGGTATGATGTGGGTTACATGTAGTGTTCAGCGTTCCTCCAGTTACGTGAGACGTGCGGAGACGTTGGGAACGATGAGGCACGGTAGCCTAGCCTAGCATTATTACTATACATACCATTATTACCATACATATTAGTATCATTCCATGGGGTGCTAATTACGATTTATTTTGTGTGTACGTGCGTGAGTGGACCACATACATGGACCGGAGGAAGGCCTGGGTCAGCACCACCATTTGATAACTATCATGACATGTCGCACAAACAGGGGCAGGAACCTGACTTGACGTGTGATTTCTCACTTACCGTCATAGCCGTTATTAATCGTACAAGTGCCTCAGATCGGTAAGAATGTTTGCTCGTCTCGCTGTCGTACACCGAAGTTCGTGGCACCGACCCTCCCCTCAACTATCTACGCATATTAACCACGGTGTGCGCGACTCTTGACTCAGTTAGGGCGCGATTCCCCAACGCGACATCTCAACAAATTGGAATGCGACTGTAAAAATACTGCATCATCGTGGTCAACATAGTGTTTGGACACGCGACCACTGAGTACCTGTACATGTTAGCTATACCGACCTCAACGTCATCATCGAAACCCATCTCGCCCAGTCAACACCTCAACTCTTTCACAACTTCCTGACTAGTCGAAGAGAGGACAAAAGTTCAGGCCATGCCGGTCCCTATGAAGTCCTCAAGCTGTCGGGCAACGGAATGTGGCCGGCACTTCGTGCCAGGCAGAGCATCTCATGGGCCGACCCGACCTCGGCTTCGTCGGGCGCTCGTTGGCCATGTTCGCGAGTCATAGTCGTAGTTCAGCGATAGATGTACATGTGATTCTTCATATCTTGGCCTCCTCGAGCTTCAGCGGGGCGCAAGAGCGTCGAGGCGCGCACCGGGAGTCCAGCAACTCAAGCTGCTGCTTGAGCTGCTGCTTGAGCTTTGTGCTCGCAGGCTTTGGTGGAGAGGCCGATGAAGTCGCTCGAACGAGTATGTAATGTACGCGTAGTCGTAGCCGACTGGCTTCCATAGGGCAGAAGTGGCGATGTCCAACTTGGACGGGCCGTGCCGCCGGAGGTCCAGTCCAAATATTGAAAGATACGAAGTACTCCTACATGTGAAAAGGGCGCAGCGGCAGCCAGTCAGGAGTTTCACAGCCTTTTCGACTCCCCGTCCTCTCCCGAGTCACTGGGTCGGCGACCAAGACCAGGGGACGGCCCCCAACCTCTCGACGAGGGTGCTCATCGTGGTGTGGCTCATTATCTCCGCTCTGGCTGGGCTACTAAGCGACGAGGCTGGCCACAAAAGTTGTTTTGCTTTGGCGTGGCTTTAGTGTAATAGTATTGGCCCATGAATCTGCCTGGTCTGGGAGACATTCCACCGTTTCCATGGGACCGGTAGGTGGTGCGAGGGTTGTTCCGCCATGATAAACAACATCAAGGAGAACGGACTCACGGAGGCGCCGTCCGAACCGGGGCCGGCATTATACGTAGTTGGCGATTGCCTTGAATCAGGCTCCCGGCTCTCCCAATGCCGGAAAGAATGTGTCTTCGCTAGCCCTGAGGGTCACTCGCTACTAAGACGATAATTGTTACTACTGGCTGCGCCCCCATGGCATTCCGCCTGGCTGGGTCGCGTATTACTACCTAGTTCGTCACGATACAGGGGCATGGAAGGGCATATTAATAATGGGGGAGACATGGAGCTGCAGGATACATGTAGTGACATTGATGCTGGCGAGTGTTTCCAAGTTCCATCACCAGTTATTTACATTCTGCCTTGATGTTATCGCAGCGCGCCTAGGAGTACGCACCCGTATTTGTCCAGTTCACGCAGTCGACATGCTCAGCGAGAAGGGTACGGATACTCCTAGTTATTTTACCTTCCCGCTGGAGCGGCACAATCCATGTGGCAATGACAACTCGAAGCAGTCTGTCATCGAGTCGTCGGCCCTGAAGATGGCGCCCCGGCGGACAACCCTCGACACTTTCAAAGCCAGGGGGGGCCCTGGTTCGTCCCGGGCCCAATTGGCTGGATTGCCCCCATCGTCAGGGAGAAGCGCAATTTAAAACCCCCTAGGTGCCACCCTGGCCCGCCCCGGTCCGTCTTCCCCCTTGCTGATGACGAGATGTTGTGACACTATTTGAGTGGTGGATGTAACCCATATCCGTCTCCGTACATGAACCGATCTCCTCCTTTATGTTTTAGCGCCGAGGCCATGAATTACGGAGTATCAACTCTTCGAGTCCGTTCAAGTGTAGCAATGCTGGGCCTGTCTCGGGAACAGACTTGTGGGAGAATCTCACCGGCGGCAAAGTTGACCATAAAGGGTATAGTATTCGCGCTTTATAGCTAGTACGCAGTTACATGTAGTAATACATGCTGAATCTACAAGTACTCGTACTCGTACTAGCAGACGATATTACGTTTTGCTTTTTCCACTCGGTGCTGAGTTGGCAAAAGGAATTCGGAAAGCGGCCACTCCGTTATGTATGCCAAGGGGGGCCGCCAACTGATCATTGCTTCTCTCACCAGCCGTGGCTGCCTGCGAACCAGTGCAGACTGCCAGACCAACTCAAGATCCATGTCCATTGTCTTAATCTACGTCCGTAGTACCAGCCGTGTTACCGCGGATCTGTCTAGAACGGAAAGGTCAAACAACGCCAGGCCGAGTTTCAAGTTTCAAACGGCCTCTCACGGTCTCACCCGGCAGAGAGGCCCACCACCTGCTGCTAGCGACGCCCACCCCAGTCCTTGGATTTCTGACATGTAATCTGTGCCGGCGGGCCCATTCTGGCGGGGACCCGGTTGGGACGAAGGAATCCCCCATTCCCCAATGGGCGCCGCTGAAGACATGGTAAAACTGGAGCCGGGTGGATCAACTCTTGACAGGGGCAGCAAGCTGGAGGGAAACCCGAGGAGAAGGAAGATGGCGGCAGAAGTCTCCCCAATCATGCGCCGCAGCAGTGGACTTCAAGCCCGTGGTTGGTGCTAATGCGATGCGCAATGCTTTTTCTTGTTGTTTTTTTTTTGTTAATAGTAAACCTGCTGTCTATCGGTTTGCTACAACTATTGCCATTACGGTCCCGTCCGTGTCCCAACAGCTAATACGCAGCAAGGAGGCCGGAAGCGGCGGTTCGCTAGTACGTACTTGTATTAGAGTAGCATCGAGCTGTGCGTGCGTATCCATCCGTCCTCGTCCGCACATGGGGACTGTCCTCTCTTGTATTATTATGAAATTGTGCGGCCCACTAACTTGCCGCATTCCTCAACCCGGCCAGCCCCCTCCTCCTCTCATCATTTGATCGTTGGGAATTCGCACGCAACTGTCGAGGTCATCTATTGGTTTTCTGTGCATGTCGGAGTGAGGACGCCGTTGCATACATACGAGTACACACATACATACCGGCGGTGCTCTGCATATACGGGATACCGGCTCGGGATACACCCCTCCCCCCCACGCCCGCGTCCCATTCTCATCGAGCTGGGAGTTTTCCTTCCGTGTGGAGAGCCATAGTCATGGCCATCACCTACAGACCCCTCGACGCTTCGAAGCGCGAGTTTCGGCTGCTCGAGATCCAGCCGGCCGGGAGCATCAGCGACCCCGTCTACTGCCGCATCGTCACCGCGCGACTCACAGAGAAGGAAAAGCCCGACTACATCGCCCTCTCGTCCCTCTACAGCGACGACACGCCCGATACCGACCGCATCATCGTAAATGGCCGCTCCGTCACCATTCCGAACCACATCTCCCAGGCCCTCCGCCATGTCCGCGCCGTCTTCTTCCCCACCGTCTCCCTCCACTTCCAACGCAAGCCGAAGCGCCGCCCGCACAAGGCGCCCCGATGGCTGAGGGAGCTGTTCGGCCTCGAGAGCTCCCCCTCCGCCTCCTCCGCCTCCTCCACCCGGGGTGAGGGCTACGGCCCCGGCGCGACAACACTCCTCCTGTGGATCGACCTCCTCTGCGTCAACCACATGGACGACGTCGAGAAGTCGCAGCAGGTTGTCGGCATGCGCAAGATCTACCGCCACGCCGAGCTCGTGGTCGGCTGGCTGGGCGTCAAGACGGAGCACACGGACGCGGGTATGGAGGTCCTCGGCTTCATCGACGAGACCATGCCGCCGTACTGGGGAGACCCGGGCGACCGCGAGAAGAACCCGGAGGACTATGCGCCCATCCACCAGTGGGCCGAGCCGCTCAAGGATGTCTGGACTGCCGGCGTGCACTGGATCGGCGGCGCAGATTTCTTCATGCGCCCGTACCTGCAGCGCCGGTGGATTCTCGAGGAGTTGTCCACGGCGCGCTACCCCGTCTTCCTCATTGGCGATATCATTGTGCCGTGGAAGCAGCTCCTGCGTCTGACTACCCTGATGGAGGAGTTCAAATACCATCCGTCGAAATATTTCCCTCCGGTACGGCAACAACACCCTCCCCGGGCAGACAAACTAATATTCGAAAAGCTAACAGTATGTGTAGGAGATGGTGCCGAGTCTTATCGAATTCCCGCTCGAAACGTCGCAGAAATTCCTCGAGGAGTTTGCCAGGAGGGAGGCAAGAGAGGATTCCAAGATCATCCAGAAGAAGACGTACGGAAAATCGACGTCGACCCTCTCCTCCGCGTAAGCGTCAGGTTATCCATGGCGCTGGTTCAGATTGGAATGAGAAACACGAGGACCAGGAACCGAGAAGAAACAAACAAAATAAACTACAAAAAAAAAAGGAAAGAAGAAACATCTTTTTGTGCGGGGTGGATTTGTGATTTTCTTTCCGGTTTCTCCTCCATAAACACTCGGGGGGCGGGTGGAGGCGGTGGGAATGGTCTTGCATAATACCCCGAAACGAAGCAAACCCGGCTGCTACAAGGCCCACTGGCGTGGATCTCTTTTTCTCAATTTCTTCTTCCTTGTTGGGCACTCTGGCATTTGCAGCCAGAGGCGGCTTATGGGCCGCTTGGTGATCCATTGCGGGATCGGACTACCCACCAGAGGGGAGGAGGACGGATTTGTCGGGAGGCAGCGCTGCATCGGTTCAGAGTCTCTTGTTTTTGGTCTCTCTTTATATAATGTATATATGCCTTAACGGAAAATCGCGGAAGAGGTGGGGGGCGAATATATGTGTATAAGATATGGTTAGATGACCATCTATTCATCTTCATGGTGACCGAGATGGACGTTGTTCCCCTGTCACACTACACCCAATGTATGAACCCATTACAAGCTCTCTCCCGGGCACATGAAACTACTCGTACATAATAGGCTCTATACCCTGCCGAGTGACACGAACCAACAGCCTGGTTCCGGACTCCGTACTCCGGAGCCGCCACCAACGGTTCATGTTGACGGGCTCCACCGGCGTTACCGACAGCGTGGATGCGACCCCGACACTTGTTTGGGCGTTTGGTGCCGTGCGGCTGAACAACTTGCATGTACGCATAGTACGGATAGCTCCTTGTGGTATGTATTATGTGTCTTTCGAGCAATGCTGATTATCAATATGACAAGCTCACCTGTGGCACTCTCGGTTTTACTCTCGGTTGCCGAGTTCTGTGTCGGGAAAGGACATCGTCACTACTTGTGGTCCTGAAAATACATGTACCTTTATATCGGAGATACATGTAAGTATTTGTTTCCCCCCCCGACGCCGCCCAGTCCACATTGATCTTTCGCGCACGACTCCAGCCGCCCGCTACCCGGGACTTTAAGACTCCCCATCAGAAGCAGCACCAGACTGAACTCTTGACTCACCTTGAACTTGCCAACAACGACAACATGCCCGCACCTCACAAATTCACCCGCTCACAGCTTGAGCAATACTACCGTCGAATATGTCTCCCCGGGCCCCGTCGCATCTACGACGTCTGCTCTCTCCCACCGGAAGAGCAGCTATCCTACCTCGGCCGCTTGACTAAACACCAACTCCTCAATGTCCCCTTTGAAAATCTCACACTGCACTACTCATGGCATCGGGTGATTGATGTCGACCCAGGTCACGTCTTCGACAAGGTCATAAACCAGCCGGGGCGCGGCGGCTACTGCATGGAAAATAACTCGCTTTTCCACGTGGTGCTCTCCAGCCTAGGCTTCGACGTGTACATGGTCCCGGCGAGGGTACGCGACAGCCAGACGGGAGTTTTCGATGGCCTCACTCACTGCCTCAATATCGTCACCATTGGGGGCGCGCGGTACACCGTCGACGTGGGCTTCGGCCCCAATGGCACAAACCGCCCCTGCCTCTTCGAGGCCGACCTTGTGCAGGACCACATCCTCCCCGGGCAGATGCGTCTGCGTCACGGGCTCCTCCCCGGCACGTCGGAGAGGGCTGGCCATGTCTGGTTCTACGAGCATCGGACGGCGGGGGATGCGGAATGGGTGCCCATGTACTGCTTCGTGGACGTGGAGATTCTCCCCGCGGATGTGCGCGCCATGAACTGGAGCCCCTGGCTGTGCACCAGGACGATATTCCGAAAGACTATAATGTGCGTGCTGTTCACCAGTGCGGATCAGGTCGACGAGAATGGCGAGCTACGGGGCAAGACATACAGTGGACCAATGCCTGCGGCCGATGGCGAGGACCACTTGAACCAGACGGAGGAGGCGGGGGAGCTCGATGGGGTGGTCATCATAATTGGGAATAACATGAAGTGGAGGAGGAAGGGGCAGAAGATGATGGAGAAGGTGTTCAAGGACGAGGGTGAGCGACTGGGGGCTTTGGAGCGGTACTTTGGCATCGTCCTGAGCCAGCGGGATAGGGACGCTATTCTTGGCACCGCGACAGAAATTCCTCGAACTCAGAGCTGAGGGACAATGGAAGGACTTTGCGAGCGATTGCAAGAAAGACAAGAGCGAGCGCTGGGATCGGATTCTGCTGGCAAGTACTCGCTGTTCCCAAAGGCATTTTCTCATGTAAGAGAAGACGCTCGGGTACCCTTGTTTGAGCGTCTACTGGACAAAGAAAGGCGGCTTTCCTATACTTGACGAGATCCTGTTTCCTAAATTAAAGCAACTATTTGCAGTCGCTTGCGTTTACAAAGATATCTTGGTTGGACGTGTTATGGATCCTTCAGTTAGGTATCCAAGTTGTGTAACATGCTGTTGGCCATCCCGAACAGGACGTTTCCTTACAACGACAAATGAATGTATTATATGTCAGAAGCCCCGAATACGTGTATTATATGTGTACGTAGGAGGAGAGAGGTACAGGGTAAGCGGATGCTTGTATGCCGGACATCTCTCAGCTCATTCTTCCAAGTCCGTCTGTACATATGACGAGAAGGCATGGATGGATCCAGATATATAGAAAAAGGAACAGAGAAGAAGACAACTTCAGGCTGGCTGTGAGAACAGCCCGAGGGCAGGAGGACGGATGCCTGCCTAATCGGGACGGTTGCCTCAGGCACGAGGGACGGACATTGCGGCTTCTCATGCTGCGACATCCTCGCCACCAGCGTCGCATTCCGGATGCAAGATGCGTCCATCGGGTGTTTTAGCCGCTCGAGTGCATGCACTCCGCATATGCGAAGAAACCCGGTCTTACCCTTGCGGCACTGGCGAGGTCGGTCGAAATACCTCCGTTCAAACCTACAAAGTACATGTAGGCAGGCCCCAAGGATGAGTGTTGATGGCTGCTAGACCAATATTACCAGACACCAGACCATCATCCGTCAGTGACACCCGAGGTCGTTTAGTACATGCGCCTCGACCGGTTTCTCTCTCTAAAGATGTCTCTCCGCCGGCTTCTGCGCGCCGCGACCTGTTGCGTGCTCCTCGTCACATCGGCATCCGGGTTCGAATATGCGCGGCAACATGTCCGGCGCGGCCTGGACGCTGTTGAGTCTAGGTACGACTACATTGTCGTCGGCGGAGGTACAAGCAGCCTCGTCGTTGCCAGCAGGTTGAGCGAGGATCCCCACAGTAAGGCCCAGTTGCCGCCATATCATCGCTCCTACACGAGAGAAGGATGCATATGCTGACGGACTCCTGGTAGAAACCGTCCTTGTGGTCGAGTATGGCGACTTCGCCAACACTGTGAACGTGACAGTCCCGTACTTCACCACGGGAGACCAGTCATCGCGGCTCTACCGCATGACATCTGTGCCCCAGACCCATCTAGCGGGCCGCACCGCCAACCTGCGCATCGGGAATGTGGTAGGCGGCAGCTCGACCATCAACGGCTTGGCCTGGGACCGCGGGTCGGCCGTCGACTACGACTCCTGGGAGGAGCTGGGTAACCCCGGATGGGGTTGGGATATTCTCCTTGGATACTTTCGCAAGTCATCCACCTTCTCTCCTCCCGCGGAGGACTATATCGAACGCTATGGCTATGAATGGAGCCCAGAGGCCTATGGCGACGGCCCTATCCAAGTTGGATATCCCTCCTGGCAGTGGCCACTGGCAGGTAAGTTTGCCGCCCCCCTATTAACACCGATTGGGCCTGGGATCTTTTTAAGACGAGTGCTAATGCTCTATATCCACAGCAATTCAGGAAAAAGCCTGGATCGAGGACCTCGACGCGCCCGATCTCACCGATGGCGCTGATGGCAAGAATGTGGGCATCGCCTGGCTGCCCCAGAACTCCGGCGGCAAGGAAGCAGTCCGCTCGTCCGCGGAGACCGCCTACTACCACCCTGCAAGCAACCGCACCAATCTTCACTTGTTGATTAGGCACTACGGCGCAGCTGTCAAGTTTGATCGGAACACCACCACCGGCGTCGAGATCGTCAGCCGCGATGGGAACGAGTCCAAGTTCGTGTCATCCGACAATGTCATCTTGGCAGCGGGAACAGTCAACACGCCTCGGATCTTACAGCTCAGCGGCGTAGGACCGGCGAAACTGCTCGAGTCCCTGGATATTGATGTCGTGGTCGATTCTCCTGGCGTGGGCGCCAACTTTCAGGATCACCCAACATTCACTGTCATATACCAATGTAGGGCCAGCCAGCAGCCCACCCACCGCGTGGTAAGCCCCTGTGATGGCTCATGATAAATGGCTAACATGTCGTTGTAGATGGAAACAATACTGATGTCAACCCCGATTTAATGAACGACCCACAGTTCTATGGTGCGGCCTGGGAGGAATACATCGCAAACAAGACTGGTCCATTCACCCACGCCTGGGGTAACCACATTGTTTTCGAATCGCTCCAAGACCTTGACCCCAAGTTCGAGTCTATCGCCGAGAGCCTCGATGCTCAGACGCCACTGGATCACCTACCTCCTGTGTACGGGGAGAACCCATCTCTTGTCGAGGGATTCATCAAGCAGCGGAAGGTACTACAGTCGCAGTTCCGAAACCCGGCGGCCGGGTTGGTCGAGATCACCTTTGGTGGCTCCGTCGCCGTGCCCGTCGCCCTCCAGAAGCCCCTATCCAGGGGAACCATCTTCATCAACAGCACAGACCCCGACCCATCCATCCCGCCACTCATCGATTTCAACACCAACGCGAATCCGGTGGACATGCTCATCCTGATCCATGCCCTGGAGAAGACGCGGAAGTTCATGGCAAGCGAATCGGTCGCATCCCTGGAGCCCGTGGAGGTGTCTCCGGGCCCGACGATCGACACCGGCGCTGAGATTGAAGCGGTCATGCGCGAGTCGCTCCTCAGCCCTAGTTTTGACCACCCCGTGGGGACGGCTGCCATGATGCCGCGGGAACTAGGTGGCGTCGTGGATACTGGACTCCAGGTGTATGGGGTGGAGGGGCTGTGGGTTGCGGATGCGAGCATCATGCCCTTGCTCCCGGCTGCTCATACCCAGGCCACCGTGTACGCGGTGGCAGAGTATGCGGCGGAGTTGATTCGAAGTCATGGGAAGACGGGTTGAAACAAAAAGTGGCAAGTCTTCATCTTTTCTTAGGTCGATGTGAGTCGACTGGTCGTAACGAGGTTGAATTGTACACACCCAAAGAGGCACCTTAGTAGTCGGGGCTTCACGATGTTCGGTTCGTGGGCGATAATACTGTATCTTGTCATATGACAGGATAACAGTCTAAACCAACATTGATTGGTCCTCCGTTGGCCGCGTGGCCTAATGGCATGGCGTCAGATTTCGGTTGAGTTCTCTGAAGATTCCAGGTTCGATCCCTGGCGTGGTCGAACTTTTTGCTGCCTTTGACCGTCTCTTTCTCTATACAGACTATACCTACTATATATATGGACGTTGTGTCCGAGACTCGCGCAATACTCGCCATTCATACCTAAACTTAGCTAACACGCAACCTCATTATCGTTATAATTAACGGCATCGATATTGATAATCCCGTCTTCGCACCATGTCAATACGCTTGACATTGGCGCTTCAACAACGACTATCTGAGAGTAACAGGGAAATTAGTACAGTAGCACGGGAATTTCAAATCACGTCCGGTGGATATAGATGTGTGCATAATACTGTATCATACATAGGTAGTACTTGCACCTCAGGGTAATGGGGTTGACCACATTTTATCCAGCATGTATGGATTTGCGACTTGGACTTATATATTATTGCGACATGGTAGAGTTGGTTGGCGTCTTTTTGTTGCGACCTTTCATATGAATAAACAACGCTGTCAAGACCGAGTGGAAGCTCTGCCCGGACATGGCATGCAATAATGCATAGTGCTCACACATAAACACCCCCCGGCATCGGGGACGGCATTGGGTGCCCCACGGAGGGGCAGCACGACAGGCCGAAAGCCGGGCCATCGGGCGTTGGGGTGCCGGGTGGTGGTTCTGAGAGGCAGAGGCGGGACGGCTAAAATTCCAACGGACGAGTAAGAAATTAGCTCGGAAGTAATATGTCTCCTTTGTAATTACTAACGCCAGTATGTACTAGTTGTCCCCAAAAGCAAACCCTCCCAGTCACTCCGGCTGTCGGGGAAGCTGTTCCCCCCGCCCACGGCAAAAGGCGTATTGCGTCAAGCATAGAGGAGATGACAAAATCTAATGGCCCGCACGATGCACAGCCAATGGCCGCAATGGGCCAGCACGCCATCGCGCCAACTGGACCCTTCTTAGGTGATGGAACTGGTGGTGGCCCAATGTTGGGTGAGGGGCAGAGGGGTTCCGGACGGACCGCGGGGTCCCAAACGTGGAACGCGTCTGGCGCTGATGAGGTGATTGTAGATGGTTCGTCAGGGTCGTATCACATACCTACCTACCCAAGCTTTCCGCATACCTTCCCGGTGCATGTGGGCAATGGCAAATGGGTGTGGACGACAGATCTGTTTTGAGGTATAAAGTGTCGCTGCTGTGGTCCACTCGCCTCGGAGCTCCTCTTGTCCCCTTTCCCCCCTCCCATCAGCGTATCCTCGCGATACTCTTCTAAACTCACAACCAAAAGCATTTCACCAGAAGCTTCACTTTCTCTTCCAATACCACCCCCGCATCCCGCACAAACCAACACCATGTCGCAGCCCGCTCCCCTCCGTCTCGGCTCCGTCGCCCCCAACTTCAAGGCCGACACCACCACCGGACCCATCGACTTCCACGAGTTCATTGGCGACAACTGGGTAATCCTCTTCTCCCACCCCGAGGACTACACTCCCGTATGCACCACCGAGCTCGGCGCCTTTGCCAAGCTGCAGCCCGAGTTCGAGAAGCGTGGCGTCAAGCTCATTGGCCTGTCCGCCAACACCGTCGAGTCCCACGAGGGATGGATCAAGGACATTGATGAGGTTACCGGTGGCAAGGTCACTTTCCCCATCATCGGCGACAAGCAGCGCCAGGTTGCTCTGGCCTATGACATGTGAGTTTCTCTCAATTGTGTGCGCGGAACTTGGCCGTCTTTCTCAGGGTTTATGTTGCCGGAGACGCGGTTGCTGACTCCCACCTCCAGGATCGACCACCAGGACGCCACCAACGTCGACGAAAAGGGCATTGCCTTCACCATCCGCTCCGTCTTCTTCATCGACCCCAACAAGAAGATCCGCACCATCCTCTCCTACCCCGCCTCTACCGGCCGCAACGCCAGCGAGGTCCTCCGCATCATTGACTCCCTCCAGACCGGCGACAAGTACAAGGTCACCACCCCGATCAACTGGGTTCCCGGCGACGACGTCATCGTTGCCCCTTACGTCAATAACGAGCAGGCCAAGGAGCTGTTCCCCAACTTCCGCATCGTCAAGCCCTACCTCCGCTTCACCCCTCTGCCCAAGGCCTAAGCGGCTGGGTGGGTAGGAGGATGAGGAGATGATTGTAACGAGGAACGTCCAAAAGAAAAAAAAAGAAAAACAACAAAAGAAAACAAGAACAAGCCATACGAAAAGGGTCGGGCAATTATTAGCAGGAAATGCCCGATCAGGCAACCAATGATACCTTTTACCGAGGACGGCGTTTGAATACAACGTAAACACCGCAACCCTATTATTTCCTTTGTTGTTCACGAGCCACTACGAGCCACCACATATTACGAATGGAAAGAAATTAACTCCTATGTGCTTCAAGAATATATTGTCGTCGAGAGGTTGATCTCATGGAGGAGCGTGTGCCTCAAGATGTGATTGATGGGGACTTATGCAATCTGCCCCAGCGATATGACTCGCTGGGGAGCCACAGTAGTCAGAAAATATCATAATACGGATAGACAGTGTGTATATCATCACAAGGATGGATGTGTGGGGTCATGACAGGGGTGAACGAGTACTGTACGAGTAGGTCAGAAGGGACGAACCTCTCCTCCCTCGTCCTTCTGGAAGCTTTCTCAAGCTAGCAAGCAGCCGTTATGCGCCTAGGACAGGGCTGTTCGCTGGGCTTCTTTTCGCCCGTGCTCGCACATCAAATACATGCACCTATCCGCAGTAGCCTCACGCCACCCAGCGTCAACTAGGAAGGTCCTCCGGGAGGCCGAAGAGTTATCCATACAAGTAATTAATGTATGTGGTCCAGGTCTTGGGGCGGCCACATGCCCGCCACGCGGTCGAACTGTCGAATCCGTCCATGGTGGTGTGTGCCACTCGGCGATATCGTTTCACAGGGAGGAGTCTGGCACTATGGTGCCCCTCGTGGCGTATTAGCCTCGCCTCTTGGCCTACACTCGCCTGGAGGTCTGGATCAATAGCTTGGCGTGGTGGATCCGCCGTGGCACTTGCAGAGAGAGATCTCCTTCAACCGGTGACTGGGAGGATGCGATTAACACCGGACGAATGTGACATTGGGCGCCAGTTTCGACCAGCTGTCCCTGATATATGTGGGCAATTTGACATTTACATTGTCATGGCGCGGAATCCTTTCGCATCGCCCGAATCCAGCGGAACAGCACAGGTTACTTATTTGCACGAGTAGTTTCGAAGGCCCCAGCATGGGGCTTCTCGCATTCGGATACATGGCGGCAGCTGGCACACAGACAGATCGAATATAACTATTCGAAACTGCATATAGGATTAAATAATGAACACCGAGGGGATCCGTACTGGAGATAGGCGATGGATTCAACACAAAATGGCCATTTGAAAAGACGAGTCATGGGACGACGGTCTCGCAAATGACGATCAAACGGACACCTACCCTACCTTACTGTAAACCCCAAAGAACCCGAGGGACGAGCCCCCTGAGTGACATTTGGTTCGGCGGTTTCCAGCTCTGGCCACCCCCCGTGGATTCCCCTGGGAAGGCTGGTCGCCGGTGTGGGGAACCGAACCTTGGAACGAGGCAACAGCGAGCGTCGCTCCTGCTCAGACTACTGCGGCCTGCCTGTTGCTCCTTCCTCCTAGTTCCACCTCCAGCCTGCAGGCTGCCCTGACCTCTGCCAGCTCTGCAGCTGCTGCCTCCCTCGCTCCAGCCCTGACCCCAGCACAGGAACGCTGGCCGCCCCAATCCCCCGTTGTTGATTGATGGGTTGACGTGCGGGCGAGCTGCGCACCATCCTCAACCAATCCGCCCGGCCACTGAACCGCAGTTGCTGGCCCTCTCCCATCACACCCACCTCTTGTCTACTCTCACCCAGAGGCGACAGCAGGAAAATCACTCGAGGCCATAGCGAGGCCAACCGAACTGCCGTCGCCAGTGCACGTCGCCGCCTCACCGTCCGACCCGCCCAGAAGCGAGATCATTGCTTCACTGGACTGAACTACGGGAGCTGCTTGACGAGGTCGCGACGCCGGGATCCTGTGCATTCACCTCGCCGTATCCTCGTCTCCTTCTCCCCTCGAGCGCCTTCTCCGCACCCCTCCGCCCCGAAACCGCCGTCGAGACAGCCTGGGTCACGGTGTCGATTCCAACAGATATCGCAAGGCGGGGCTGGTGAGCGGCTTATTTGCCGTGGAAGGCAATAAGCGTTTCGGTATGTCTCTCCCTACCTCGCGATGGATGCAGCCCTCCTCCTGCAGCCCTCTTCTCTCTCCTGCAGCATCATGGCCTCTGCTCTCTCCCTACTACTCCTGGCTTGGAACCCCTCTCTACCCACGGCCACCAACCCAACCCATGCCATGCCGTGGCGCTTGACCCATGCCCAGCCGTTCAGCCCCATGCTGGGATCCCGGGCCCTGTCTCCCCTCAGAGGGTCGGCGTGCTGAGGCAGCCCTCCAGCCTTTCGTCTGAGGCGCTCAAGCTTGTCGGACAACATTGCCAGCTTTTCGAGCTCGGTAAATCCTGACTCGAGTCTCTCAACCGATCCTCGCACCAAGACGCAAGTGGCTGTTCCATCTGCCGTTCCAGCCGCTGCCCACTCCCCTGAATGTCAGGTCCGCACGTGGCCTGGGCGATCTCCCTCCCCCCCTTCCCCCCCCCCAGGGATATCGACGCCGGTCTACCTGCTCGCACAGCTGCCGAGCCTGCGGGAGAACGAAGATAAGGCGAGACGAGGATTGATCAGCCTCCAGCGCCACGGCTCGTTCCTTTCATCTCCCTCTCCATGTGATTCCTTGGCTTTCCTGTATTCCCTTCGCCCTCTACCTGTCAACGCCTACCTCATGCCATGACCCCCCTTCTGCACCGTGTTGCGCCTTTCCCATTACGACCATGGCAGAACTGACCAGACACCAGAACGATCCTTCGACGGACCGGACTCGTTTCTCCGATTTCGAACCATATTTCCACGCGCAACGCCCGTCCTGTTCTGCCTCGGGCCGCTACACCCCCGACATATTCTCTGGCGTCTATCGGAGCTTCAGAAAGCTCCCCTCAGTCAGGCTCACCAGGCACTCCTCCCTAATCAATCTGAGCAACGCTGCCCGCTCCGAGTCGCCTGCATACACCTACGAGCGGGACCGCAAAACACTGACGCCGTCGCCTCAGCATGCGAGGAACCTGAGCCTGCCGCAGAATCTCGACAAACCGCTACCTGAGCTTCCCTCGCTTCCGAGCCTCATAGCAGGATATAGTTCGACGCAGCTAGTTCGCTTCTCGGTTTCCCCCTTAGACCATCACCCAGACCAAATGGATCCGAACGGCGCACCCCAAGGGGCCCAGATGTATGGGGGAGCGGAGCAGTATGCACAGGATGTCAACAGCAGCATGAGCAGCGTTGCTAGTGCGAGCTCAAGGCAAGATGGCGGGGTGGGTTCCGGAGGAAGGAGCGGCGAGGAGGGCCCCCCTAGGAGCGTCGGTGGGACACCGGGTCCGATGCCGCAGGCTGGCCAAGGCCGACCTCAGACTCCTGGGAATGCCAATGCTGGCGGCCCATCTCAGGGATCTTCGAATCATCTCTCAGGATTGATGTGCAACGTTCACCGAACCACTGGTCGTGAACCGCATCCCCTTGTTGGTGCCACGACCACGATCCTAGGTGATAAGCTCTACGTCTTCGGTGGGAGGATCCTATCGCGGAGCCGGCCCGCACCTCTGACTTCTGACCTATACGAGCTTGACCTCATTCGCCGCCATTGGACTAAACTAGAGACATCCGGCGATGTCCCCCCTCCTCGTTACTTCCACTCCATGTGCGCCCTTGGCGACACCAAGATGGTGTGCTACGGTGGCATGTCACCCGTCCCGAACCAGACGCCCTCTGCCGACCAGCAGCATCCCGAGGTCACAGTCATGTCCGACATTTACGTGTACGACGTCCCCACGAGGAAGTGGACTTTCATCCCGACACAAGACCCCCCCCAAGGCCGATATGCACATTGCGCTTGTATTCTCGGATCTTCCGCCGCCTTTTCCTCACACCGGGCGCCATTGTCGGCTATCCAACACAATCCATCTTCCGGAAACCCCAACGAGGGACGTATCGGCATCAATATTGATGGCACTGGTGGCGCCGAGATGATAATCGTGGGCGGGCAGGATGGCGCAAATCACTACATTGAGCAGATTAGCGTTTTTAACCTGCGTAGTCTGAAGTGGACTTCCACGCAGCCGTTGGGCAAGAGCTGTGGCGCGTATAGGAGTGTCGCCACGCCTCTTCCCGCGGCGGTCACGGCCAGGATTGGCAACGCATATCAAAACGGTCCCCAACGTGAGGCCGCGCATCAAGAAGCTCGAGATGCTGGATCGTCGATGCTCATCTACTCAAACTACAACTTCCTCGACGTCAAGTTGGAGCTGCAAATCCGTACTTCAGACGGCGCCCTGCACGAGCGCCCAATGTCCGGGACGTATTCTCCACCAGGCCTACGTTTTCCCAACGGCGGTATCATCGATACTCACTTCGTCGTCAGTGGAACCTACCTCACATCGTCGAAGCAGGAATACGCGCTCTGGGCTCTGGATCTGCGGAGCTTGACGTGGAGCCGCATCGATGCTGGCGGCAGCGTCTTCAGCCAAGGCAGCTGGAACCGCGGAGTGCTTTGGAACCGACGCAACACGTTTGTCATTCTCGGCAACCGCAAGAGGAGCCTAGTTGACGACTACAACCATCGTCGCATCAACTTTTCCAACGTATGCATGGTCGAGCTGGAAGCGTTTGGCTTTTACGACAACCCGCGCAAGACGAGTCCGCTGTCAGGTTTCATCTCGGCCAGCTGCCCCTACTCTGGGCCTGCCCTGAGCCTGACTCGGAAGGCAGGATACACCGCGGGCGGGCGTGCCCACTCCAGGGCAAGCGATGAACTGGGCGAGAGGGCCTTGGAGATGCGGGAATTGTCTGACATGGACATTTTGTGCATCGGCGGCGAGCGAATTCCTGTCAACTCGCGAATTGTGGCGCGGCGCTGGGGACCATATTTTGTGCAGCTTTTGCGCGAAGGCACGGCGACGCAGGATGGAAGTGATTCCGTCACGCTTCGCTCCGGTTTGTCCAGCAACCCGCTACGAGCATCTGCCATTACCATCACGCCGAGCAACCGCAACCACTCAGACAGCATAGAAGGCACGTCCGTGGCTTCCTCTTCCGGGTCCATGGCCACTTCGGGAGCCTCGGGCTCCATCTCTGGGCTTTCTGGGGCCACTGTCGGAGCTGGGTCCCAGGGTGACGATATTACTCCTGCTGCCATTAACGGTGCGCCAACTCCGCGATCGCTAGCACCCAACGCACGGCCGCGGTGCCTGTACATGCCGCATACGTATCTTACCGTTCAAGCGCTCCTGCACTTCATATACACAAGCTCCCTGCCACCTCCCTCGTCCCCGCTCTGCACTCCGCAGATCCTCTGCTCTCTCCTGCAGATCGCCCGGCCATACCGTGTCGACGGCCTCCTCGAGTCTGTGGTTGAGCGCCTGCACTCGCTTCTCGACAGCCGCAACGCAGCCGCCGTATTCAACGCGACGGCCATGGCGGCTGGTGGCGGGCGTGGTATTGACGGCTCCCTCAACCCCAACTTCTTCGTCGACCACCTCGACCCCGTCGGCGCGCCCACCTCGACGTCTGATTTCTCGCTCGGCGCTGGTATGGGAGCCGTGGCCAACGGCTCCGATCCTCTCTCGTCCGACCTGGCTGGCCTCACGGCCGCAGGCTTGAGTATCAACACGGACGTCACAGCGAACAACCGGCCGAGCAGCGACGAGCTCTCGGCAACGAGCGCCAGCGGGTCTGAATGGAGCTCATCTGAGCTGGGGGAGCGAGAGGAGCGCAGGAACATGCCTGTGTGGAATGGGGAGCTCAGCAGCGTTATTGGCCTGCAGAAGCGGGGTCTACGGGGTCTCATGGAGGGCCGGCGCATGCGCGAGCGCACTGGTACTGGCACAGGAGGTCCCGGGCCGGGTATGAGCGCTTCGGCGGTGCCGGGTGGGTACAACGGCCAAGGCCAACGCGTCGGACTTGGTATCGCGGGCTCCTGAATCAATGGGATTTCACGGCATGGATAATCTGGTAAACACTGCAATGTCGAAATCTGGCGACTCTTACGATATATAAAGGACATGGTAACCCTGCCAAAAGGGCGGCCGAATTCGGCGAGAGAAGGCATATATATACGTATGTGTGTGTGGATATAAAAGGCTTTTTCAGGCCACACGGCGCTTCGGCGAATGACGACTTGATGGGAACGGGGTAGGGCAGGAATTATGGCATGGCTTTGATTGGAAAATGGGGCGGGAGGATTTCGAGCGTGTTGAATGTACATATTTTCACGACGTTCCATTCTTTGGATTTTCCGCGACATTATAGATGGAATTGACCTGGTAGTTCTGGTTACTATGGCGGACGAGTTTGTTGAGTATAGGAAGAGAGACTTTTGCAGGGTTGCCGTAATCTACTCGAAGAGAAAGGTATACGGGCGAGCATTTGTCCACTCCCACTATTGCCTCCGGTGTGACTTTCGACAGAAAGAGCTTGGTCCCCGACAATTCCGCCCCTTTCAAGTGCCATGTAGACAGGCCCCTTTGACAGGAAGTGCTGATTTCCAGTGATGATCCAAGGGGATCAGGGAAGTTGGCTCAAGTTTCTTATGATCCTATGTGAAACAGAGTCGTGGTCTGCGTATTAGTGGGAAGAGCCGCAAGTGTGGAAGATACATGTAAGGAGTCAGGTCGAATGGGGCGGGACAGCATATGCATCTTCCTGTCTATGACGCTTTTCATCGTGATGGTCGAAGAGGTGAACATATTACAGGGATACATATACACACCAATGCAGAACGCTTTATCTACATACATAAGTCAGCGTCATATACAGGCACTGAATCTGGCAACTATGAAAGGAAAGACACTTATAGACTAACTGCATATCAATATACGAACGTCCTTAGGCACATAACTAGATACTACTCAGCCCCCGCTTGGCAGTGTATCTAGTCCTGAGTATTACTATAATATTCATTCCTGTAGATCACTTCGACTTACAAAATAGAATTACCCTGTTACAGCTCGCTAAAGTATTCAGGTCCTTGTTTGAGAAAGATGTTCAAGACGATGCCCCCCATTCAGAGCTTTTGTTCCCTAGCGACCAGCGCCAGTTCTTGTCGAACCGCGAGATCGGACATGATCTCCTCGCTGCCACCGCCAACGACCTGTGACTTGTCAGCTTCACCTCATGTGCGTCTGACAAAAAAGGGGGCAAACGACACCTACCATCATCCGTAGATCCCGGCTGATCTGCTCGACCGTAGCCCCTGGTCCGCCTTTCTGATATCCAGCACCGCCAAATACCTGCTGTGCCTCTCGCGCCGCGAGCTCCAGCATCTGGCCCCCCTGGATCTTCAGCAGCGCGATGCGGCTGGCAATGTCCGGGCTCTGCCACCCCCGGGGCGATGTGCTCACGTGGAAGGCGATCTGCTCCAGCCATGCCCAGTGGGCCTCGACGCGGTGGGCCAGCTCCGACAGCTTCCGCCGGATGACTTGGCTGTGGACGAGTGTCTTGCCGAATGTCTCGCGGCGCATGGCGTAGTCGAATGCCATGGCGAGGCAGGTCCGGCTCTTGCGGTTGCAGGACACGGCGAGGACGAAGCGTTCCTTGTTGAAGTTCTCCATGATGATGGGGAAGCCCCTGTGCTCCCGGCCGATGAGGTTCTCGGCTGGCACGCGGGCGTCTTCGAGGTCGACGAAGGATGCCCCGCCGGCGTTCTGGCCACTGTTCTCAATCTTCCGGTAGCTCACGCCGGGGGCATCCATAGGGATGACGAGCACCGATATGCCCTTTAGACCAGGGTCGCCGCCCGTGCGGACGGCTGTCGTCATGTGTGTGGCCCAGGGGGTGCCGGTGATCCATTTCTTCACGCCGTTGACTGTGTAGAATTTCCCGTCGGGGGACTTGTCCGCCGTGGTCCTGATACGTGCGACGTCAGATCCTCCAGTCGGTTCGGTGATTCCCAGCGAGAAGCTCGTCTCCCTCGAGAAGAGCCCCGGCAACCACCTAGCCTTTTGTTCCTCGGTGCCATGGTTGATGATCGGAGGAACCCCGATGGTGGACGCACCCCCCAGCGCAATGGCGACACCACCTTCCACACGTGCCATCTCATCCGTGGCGACCAGGAAATGGAACGCATCCTTCTCGTCCTGGGCGATACCCGCGAGGTTGGGGATGTGCGCCGGGCGATACTTCTTGGACACGTCCTCGAATGGGATGCCGGACTTGCAGTACCGCAGCGCCTCCTCTGGTGGAACGTCACCTTTCGCCTCCCAGTCCAGTGCGCGGGGTAGGACATTCTTGTCGATGTACTCGCGGATGTTATCCCGGAGCTGGCGGTGCGTCTTGTTGTAGTAGGGGGAATTGAGGGTGCGGTACCAGGCTGGCTCGCTCCATGGGATTCGTTCATCCAACGCCAACTTGGGATCCGGGGCCATGGTTAAACTTAAAATCGCGGTACCTACAAAAGAAGATTGTCGTTGGCAGAATTCGTTGTCGCACGCACAGTTGGCGGAATGACCAATCGCTTGGAACAAGTTCAGCTCTACACCAAAATGGTTGGTGCATGGGCATATATGTAAGTTACCTGGGTACAACGTAGCCGGTGACCAGCGCCTTCGATTGTCCCCGCAGTTGCCTATTGATCCTTACCTAGTACGGATTGCATCACAAGGATAATAATGCATGTGTTATTAGTATTGGGTGGTCCCTGTTGGGTCTGATTTAAGCCTCGGCTTCCTGGACCAAGTACGAATACAAGCGGAGAATCATACGGGAACATACGTCGGATGTGTAAATGAGGGGCTCCAAGCCTACCTAGGTACAAGCACTACACTAACGTTGGTAGCGTACGGCATGTTGGTGTGCCCGGGCACACCTATGCCTCCTGTGATGAGAATTGCGGCAATCCGCATGGGGAACCGCTTCTTTAAGAGGTTGTCCAACGGGGAGACGTACAGCTCGATGTCGCAGCAAGCCAGGCGGTAGAATAAACGGAAGATTGTATCGAAGATTTAATAGGAGTATTACTACTCGGATGGCAATTCTTATTGCATCCATATATAATACACATAGGTATACTCCGTACGCGCCCAGATACACACGTAGATAGATGATTATGTATACGCAGACATCGGACGTGAATCTAAATTTTGCGTTTACATTTCGAATAACAATCTATTAGGTTCCAAATAGCAACACTCTTCTATTAGGCTACAGCAGCCAGGCACGAATCGAGCAACAGGCCAGACGGCGTAGCAAAGCGAGAGAGGCTCACCAGCAACTCAAGCAGTGAATCAAGCAACAAGTCAAGGGAAACATCAGGGTAGGACCAGATTGAGGATTTATTGAGGTGTTCAATGGACGATGCTATCCATACGTAGGCTATTATTGTCCGAGCTGTAGCTAGCATTCGCGTGCACAATACATCGCACGCAGCGGGATGTAAGCCAGGAGCAGAGTGTAGCCAAACCAGATAATGCGCAGTGCGTGCGACCACCAGGGATTGAACTGTGTCTTGGACCCGTTCTGCGGTAGCCAGTGCAATGAAGAGGTGCGGCGCGTCATGAGGCGGTAGTACATGGTCTTGACCGGTTTAGGACGATCTATGGAGAGGATGACCATGAGAATAATCCAGGCGATGGTAAGCTTCATGCTTGAGACGCCCAAGACATCCTCCGCAATTATGCGCGCTCCAGAGATCAGAAAATTAAGAGTCGCATGCGCAACAAGATCGAAGCTCTCCCTCACGAGTCTCTTGCCAGACTTGTCAGCCAGGTGGCCGACAGTACCGAGGATGACGCAGCAGCACAAAACGGATTGGATAATGAAACCCCAGATCCGTGGGTAGAACAGTGGCCGCAGAGTACCGTCGGTATCCGTCGTAATGGTGTATATCGCCCATGACATTGTCGAGACAAACTGTGCAAGCGACGAGAAGCCGAGGATGCGGTAGTTGATCACCTCGGACGTCGAGGGGAGTATTGGCCATACGAAGACGGGGAAAAGGGCGCCGAGGATGAAGAGCGGTTGGCACAGAGAGATCTGCTCCTGGGCGTGCTGGAGGCAGGAGGACCTAGCGTTGGTGTTGACGGCCGTTTCAAAGGCGACGGCGGTGTCGAGCGAGAAGCCGGGGGTGATCAAGTGAAGCGGCATGATGGAACCTCTTGGTTGACTTGTATTTATTTTATTTTCTTTTATTGGGTTTCCTTTCTAGGATGATGGAATGAGGATGAGACGAAGAGGGAGTAAGAAAATACTTGGTTTAATGGAGGGTACTAGGTACTCATTTGAAGGTGCCCGAGGGCAAGTGGTCACACCAGGTACTTGAGGTAGAGGTGGCTTTAATGTTGACGACGTTAATGACATGAACTAATACTATATTAATGGTTTTTTTTTTTTTTTTTTCGTAAAGTTTGTTGAGTAACTAAGTGGAACTTAGAACACAGCTTCGAAATGCCACTAAGTTAGCTCTAGTCCCGTTGGGCTCGATAAAGGTCTGGCGGATAGCCCATCTTGTAACCTTGTAGCTTAGTATGGATCTTATCCTTGACACTCCGAGTGTAAAATTGTATGTACAATAAATCTCGACTTGGGGAATCGGTAAATGCTTGACGATGCGCGCTCTGAAGAAAATTTCCAATGTTCCACGCCATCAAAGCTTCACCCTACCTCCTTCCAACTCCCGCCAGTCCTTCTCCTGGAACGGCACATAGGCCTCCCTGCCCAGCCAGTACAGCTGCCCCAGCTCAGCGTCCTTTGCCGGGTCGGGTTTCACACCCGCCAGGCGAAGAGGCTGCTTCTGCTGCTTGTTCGTACCCGTCGTCTGCGCAGTACCGGGGTCTCCCCTCGCGACGCGCAGGAACAGGGGAACCGCATATCGAGGGAGGGAGGCGCGCACGTGAGTAGCCAAAGAGATGAGGGTCTGGTCTAGAGGAACGTTTTCGTCGAGGTGGATTGCCGCACAGCCGGCACGGCCGTCGTGGTGCGGCAGCTCAACGCCGTAGACGTTGGCTTCATGGACGGCTGGATGGTTGCCCACGGCCTCGCTGACCTCGGCGGTGGACACGTTTTCCGACTTCCAGCGGAAGGTGTCGCCGATGCGGTCATTGAAGAAGATGCGCCCCTCGTTATCCCAGCGGACGACGTCTCCGGAGCGGAACCAGGCGTCGCCCTTCTTGAACACGTCCCTCATAAGTTTCTTGGCATTGGCTTCAGGGTTCTTGAAGTATCCCTGGAATCGCTGGCTGGGGTCATCAGACGGAAGTTGGAAGAGCATCTCTCCGGGTTCCCCCCTAGGTACGCGAATGCAGAAGCCAGTGCGCGGATCCCGGCGTGGCTGCTCCGTCTCCCAGTCCACCTCGACGACTCCGAGGCTCTTAGACAGCAGGGCGCCCTGAATCCAGCCGTGGCGGCCCATGGCTCCCGCTGTGAGCTCATTCGAGCAAATGTTGATGAACGCCATGGTACCCTCGGTGGCGGCGTAGATCTCGGCGACGGTGGGGACGCCGAAGCGGCTCTTGAACCGTTCCCAAGTGTCTGGACGCAGGCCGTTGCCGTAGGCTATGCGGACGTTGTGGCGCTTGTCCAGCAACTCGCCTGAGACGGGGTCATGCTGGGGCGGGGCCGCGGCCAGATACCGGAGAGTCTCGCCGACGTACTGGATTGCCGTGGCGTCCATGGAACGCACATCTTCCCAGAAGGTGCGCGTGGAGAACTTGCGACCCAGGGCCTGGGTGGCACCAGCGTGGAGGACGGCGCAAAATGAGAGAACAGCTGCGGCAGAGTGGTACAAAGGCATGGCCTGTACTCATTAGCGCCAACGAAATTGGATATTCGGGAACAAATATGACACTCACCGTGTAGAGTGTATCCCGCGCGTCGAGTTTGAGAACTCTGTCGGCTATGCCGGCGCCCGTGATGCACTTGCCCCAGGAGACAATGGCAGGCTTAGGCATGCCCGTGGTGCCGGAGGTGTAGATGAGAATGGCCATTTCGGTGAAGCTCGTCTGCGACCTGTCTTCGTTGGGTGACCTGGTAGCCGGCGCAGTAGCCGCCTCGGCCTCGAGCTCGGGGGTCAAAACGACAAAGTTGACATGAGGGACCTGCTGCTTGATGTCGTCGGTCACATTATTCACAACAGCCGGGTCGACGAGGCACAGTTTGGTGGTGGCGACCTTTATGCAGTGAGTGAGGGCGTTGCCGGTGAGATTGTAGTTGATGAAAGCGGGTTTTGCACCGATGGACCAGAGCCCAAACCAGACGAAAACAAAGGTGTCCGAGTTCTGGAAGTTCATGGCGACAATGTCCCCAGGCTTGACCCCCAGGGCCTCCTTCATCCAGGTGCCATAGCGGAGAACGCGATCGTAGGCGGACGCGTAGGTGTACCGTTTCCCTTCAAAAAGCAGAAGTTCCTTGTTGCCGTGGGACCTCGACTGGGCAAGGCCCTCGAGGAGGTAGAAGAGGTTGAGTCGGTCGACCCGCTGACGGAAAAGGACGCGGGAGAGACTAGTGAAGGTGTGGTCGAGGAGGCGGATGTCGTTCCACAGAGAGGCTTTGGCGTTGATGTAGGCAACGGCGGCAGCGACAGCGGGGGCGGCGATGGCGACGGGAACTAAGTTGTTCATGAATCAGCAGGAGAAGGATGGGAATTGAAGAGGAAAGTTTGGGCGAACCTGGCATGGTGGCTTTGTTCGAGCCCGTGTGCTGTAATTTAATGTATAGTGGCTGGAGGACCTAATCCTTTTTCCGTCAGGTATGAGTACCAGGTACTAGTAGTGCTGCTGTCCAGGTGGCACGCGCAGGTCGTCGCGACCAGATGTCGTCACTGTTGCGAGTTGGGCTAGCAGGCGCTTGAGACACTGAGGATTAGGGAGGAAGGTGCGCCCCGAAAGAAAAATATCCACCTCAGGCAAAAGGTAGTAGCTACGGGAGAACAGTTGGAAGGTATGTCGAAACAGACGAGGCGAGCGAGGAGGAGTTGCATGGCTGGTATATCAACGTAACAGCATTGCGCCCGGGGTGTCTAACCTGGGGGGAGATGCCTCGGCAGACCAAAGATCGTGGGGTACGAGTAACATAGTTCGATGGACCCTCAAGCCACCGTCCCAGTGGGATTCTTCCCTGCGGTACGTCCGTAGGTACTGGGTCCAGGTTGCTTCCGGCAGCGAGGGGCTGATGTTGGAGGGCAAAGGCGGCGCCACGGGACGACCTAGTCTCCGACACTATCGCCCATCTTGACCTTGACAAGTTGACTCCCATCACTTCTGAATCTGGTTGCCGACGATGGCTGGGGCGAGACTGGGGCCATAATGGGTCTGTGGATCGTTGGGCTGCCACCCCGCATCTTGGCCGAGCCGCATACCCAAAGCAGCACCTCGCCGTGGGACCAAGACGCCGACGTATTAATCCTAAGGTATTGCACCCTTTTTTTAATATCCAGGCACCGATATTTATCCGTATTACAAAAACTGTTCCCCTCCCATTTGATGATTGGGGTTGTCAGCCACAGATTGGCCCGTTGCTTCGCAGGTCGACACCCCAGACTTGGCGACGGCGCCGTGGTTGATCCTCGGCATGCTTCATGTTGGAAACGTGATTCGCGCATCGAAAATGTCTCTGTCGCCCGATAATCAGCACCTTAAACGCATACATGTTAGGAGGTCTGTCAAACTGAGCCTGCTGCGGGCCTTCGCGTGGGTAGGTATGAGTATGAGTCAGCATCTGGCGTTCCTCACCAACCTGATGAAATCTGTGGCTGGTGCCTGAGAAATCACCGTGCCCAGATCCTACGGCGCCTAGAGGTAGTACGTATACTAAGCTACCTAGTACAGGTAGGTACTCCTAGTGCGCCACAGCACCCATATCAAGAACCCTTGGAAACTGTCAACTCCAGTCCATGTCAGCTCCACGCCACGCGACTCCCAGATCAACTCCATGGCGTCGGGGGCATCAACAAAAGAGCCGGCCGCTGCGCCGGCAGCTACAGCCGTGCCTGATCCCAAGATGCCTCCTCCTGAGAAGCCCGCCGACGTGCGCAGGCGGTCGTATGTCATCCTGTCCTTCTGGCTGATCGTCCTGCTGCTCGGTCTGCCCATCTGGTGGATGACGACCACCATCTACCGCGCCAACCTGCCCCTCGACGGCATGATAGATTGGGCAGATGGCAAGGTAGGACTCTATATTCCTGCGTTCGTTGCTCAATGCTGACGATATAGGCCTGCCGCCCCGTGTTCCCGCTCCAGATTTCTATCCAAGCCGACGCCCTCCAACCCCAGGAAGCCCAGCACCTCGTTCGCTTGATTCAGCATGCCATCGACGATCTAAACGACTTCTCGGGGCACCATCTGCGTCTTCAGCTAGCGCCCAAGGACGACAGGAGAATTGTGCAGAAAGACAATCCCGAACTGGCCCTCACCGTTCGACTCAAGGCCGGCGAGGCCACCACGGCCTCCCTTGACCCTCATTCCGCCGCTCTCGACATCACGTACCCCTCCAACGCGATCCCATCGCCCACCTCGACCTCATCTCCCCTCGCCACGTACATCGCCAATGAACTGCGCTCGACGTTTTCCGAAGAGCAGTCGATCATTTCGTATCTGCTGTCCACCTCGTCCATGTCTTCTGATGTACGCCCGCAGAGCTTGACCCCGACCGACCTCGCGGAGCTCGATAAGCGAATGACGCGCTCCTTACGCTATGCAGCCACGTACCACTTGACCTTTTCGCTCTTCGCCGACGGCTCAACGCCGAACACGTGGGACATTGAGGAGGCCGTGGAAAAATACATGAGGCCACTGCTGGACGTGCTCAGCCCGATCCACAACTTCACTGTTGACACACAGCTGCAGCTGTATGCAACACCAGGTGTGCAGTCGCAGGTTCTCCACAAGGAAGACCTCGCTTCGTTCATCAACGCCGCCGAGTGGCCTCTGTCACCGTCCATTGGCGGAGCACCGACAGTCAACTTTGTCATCTTTGCCGGCAACCAGACCATTGCCCTAGGCGATTCGGAGTCGAGTGCCGAGACGTCGCAGTCATGGCTGATCCCGCAATGGGGAACTGTCTACTTGCTTTCCCTGCCTGATGCCACTTCACACGTCTCGAGCAACATCCTTCGCCAGCCGATGCTCACCTTTGGCGGCCACCTGCTCACCCTCCTGGGCACCCCCCAGGCCGGATCTCTACCTCTAAGACTGTCGGCCCTCACTCGCATTCGATCCGCCGACCTCCTGCTGCGATCTTCATCAACACTAGGGTCCCTTGCCCGCCTTTCGCGTTCTCTTCCGTCTATCTCGATCCCACGCACTGTCGCGGATGGAGTTGCCACGAGCATGTATCACCTAGAGCGGGCGTGCTCAAACCTGGGAGGACTTGAGGGCCTGATGCACGCCCGAATTGCGGAGGAGGAGGCCGAGAGGGCCTTTTTCGAGAAGAGTATGGTGGGACAGCTATACTTCCCGGACGAACACAAGGTGGCTGTGTATCTGCCGTTGCTTGGCCCCGTGGGTGTGCCCCTGGTGCTGGGGCTAATCAAGGAGCTTAAACAGTGGTCTAAAAAGCGAAAGGAAAAGGCCAAAGAGGCACGAGAGAAGAAGCAACAATAGCCATAGCGATAAATCCTATTGATGATACCAGCATAGTTCCAATTGGACTCTGGCGGTGAAGGTTGATACCAGGTAAAGTGTCGCTCACAGGGGTCCTGTTGTACGTGTGAAGTGAGAACCGCGTCAGCTGCACTGCCATTGCGAATGACGTCTGCCGTTGCGACCGCCGCCTCGAGCTCCCCTCCCTCCCACACAGCTCCCCGGAAGCTTCACCCACCCATAAATACACACTCTCACACACACACCACCTTCTGCCTACCAACCGCACCCGCGCACAATGCCTCTGGCAGAGAGAAAATGCACCTGCCGGAGCCAGCGCTGACATTCACCCTACCCAGCATCCACGACAGCACTATCCTTGACTGCCGCGTCTACCACCCATCGAATCTCTCGTCAGAATGGCAACCCAGACACTCCGCCATTGTGGCCCATCCCTACGCGCCACTGGGTGGTTCCTACGATGACCCCATTGTGGAGGTAGTAGTGTCACAGCTCCTACATAAGCGCTTTATTGTAGGGACATTCAACTTCAGGTAGGGCTGCCGTGACGCGCATGGGTCTAACGCGCAGCTAATGGAAAGTGCAGAGGAGCAGGTCGGTCTGCTGGGCGAACCTCGTGGACCGCCAAGCCTGAGCGCGGCGACTATGCCAGCATGATCGGCTTCCTCGTATACTACATCCATCACCTCGACGCTTCGCGCCCCGACGACGCAGAGCGTCCCGTCCTCCTCCTGGCCGGCTACTCATACGGCGCCATGATCACGACCCAGCTACCGCCCCTCCAGGCCGTCATCGCGAGCTTTGCGACACCCTCGACCAACTGCGACGCGGGGCAGATCCGTTCACGAGCCGAATCACTTGCCCTACAGCAACGCGAGATATTACACGCACACTCACATAGGAGCTGCCTACGAGTAGGAGAAGGAGGAAGTCCGAGAAAAAGTCGTGACAGTTGGAGGAGGAGCTTGTCAATCGATGACGCAGAGGAGAAGCTGAGAAAGAGCATGCGCGACTTCAGGGCCAAGACCCTCCCTCGTCACAGTTCCTCCCACCCTGGCAGTCCTTCCCGCCGCCCAGCTCTGCCGCCATCACCACCGGAGGTCGTGTCATTCTCAGCGATGCCAGATCTTAAACAGCCCCGTCCTGCCCACTTGCTCATATCTCCGCTGCAAGGCCTAATCACCCACCTTGCGACCGTGAGCCGCTCCCCGGGCAACGGCGCGGCCGAGGCCAAGCTATGGCAGCATCCTACGCTGGCTGTGTACGGCGACGGAGATGGATTTGTCCCTGTGGGCAAACTGCGCTCTTGGGCGACTCGCATGGAAGGAATTGAGGGCTCCAAGTTCCGCGGGCGCGAGATCAGGGGTGCTGGACATTTCTGGATCGAAGAGGGCGTTTTGGCGAGGATGGCAGAACTCATTGATGATTTCGTCACCGAGTTGGCTGGGTAATCTGTAGGCGTGCAGATTGACATGCGGTTTCCTCGGCGGGGAGACTTAGTTCCAAGCGATTACACTGGTGCTGCACATCGTATGAAAGGGAGAACTCGGCGGTTATACTATCGGATACACTTCCACTGCAACTTCTTTCAACGCCTGCGCCATCACCGGTCTATATAGACCATCACATTTAACGACGAAGCCCACACGTGGACACTTCTTATACCGCCTGGCCTGCGACAGCCTGCTTGTGCTCGACCTCTTCGACGCGTCGCTCCAGATCCACAGGGGCAAACTTGGACATGTCGGTGGTTGGCACAAACCACGGCGCTTCCGTGAAGAGGACGCGCATCTCTTCAAGCGGTCGCTTGGCCGTCTCGGGGAGAACAGCCCAGAAGAAGACGGCGTTCGTAAAATTGCAGACCTGTTGGTCAGCCGGGGATCCTCGGGAGTACAGGGTTGAAGGGGGGCCTTACGACAAAGACAATGTACCAACGCCAGCCAATGCCGGTCTCGTCATCGAGCGCGACAGAGGTCGTCTGGCCGATCATGGTGTTGAAAGCAAAAGACGTCATACACGCAATCGACACACCCTTGCTGCGCGTCTTGGTATCGAAGATCTCGGCGGGGATGATCCAAGACAGCGGGCCGCACGTCGCGCTGAAGCAAAAGTTGTACGTCCACGTCATGGCAATGAAGGCCCAGGCTGCGCCACCGCTGTTGCTAGTTCCGGGCGGGTAGATGGCCAACAGCGCGGTGGCGATGATGAAGGTGACCATGTTGCCCAGGTTGCCGAGGATGAGGGGCCAACGACGCCCAGTACGATCGACGAAGAGGATGCACAGGAACTGGGCAACCAGGGCCAGTACGCTAGAGATCGCTTGATAGCGCAGCGTCTCATGTCCCTCGATGCCAATCTTGGAGTAGATGGCGACCGAGTAGTACTGGATGGCGCTGACGCCGGTCATCTGGATGCTAGCCTGGATGGAGCATGCGAGGAAGAGACGACGGAAGCTGCTCCGGTCTGTGAATAGCTCGGAGTACGAGTGGGCGCTATGCTCCCGCTCGTGGGCGATGGAGTCCTGGATCTGCTGGAACTCGGCGCGCACCCACGCGTCGTTCTCATTTCCGTTGGAGTGTAGCTTGGCCAGGGTCCGCAGGCCTTCGGCCTCTTTTCCCTTTGCTATGAGCCATCGGGGGGACTCGGGGAAGAGGAGGATGAGCAGGGCGAGGATGGCGCCAGGGACGATTTGGATTCCCAGCGAGACTTGCCACTGCTTTGGGTCATCGTCGTCGAACCCGATATATGCACCTGCAGACGATCAGTGTCAGAGAATTAGGCAATGTCCAAGGGACCTTTTCTGTACCATAGGAGATCCATGCTGCCGAAAGGGCGCCGACGCCGAGCATAAACTGTTGCAGCGCGGTCACGCGGCCACGGATGCTGGGATGGCAGAGTTCGGCCTGGTACATTGGCACAATCATGGTAGTAAACCCGACACTATCAAATCAGCTGCCTGATTTTTTTATTATCGGATGGACAGACATACCCAATACCGGCCAGGGCTCGCCCCGAGTACATGTAGTTGATGGTCTGGGCGCCGGTCTGGAGGGCACCACCGAGGCAGAAGATGACGGCTCCGATGAGGATGGCCAGTCTACGGCCGAGTGTATCGCCCGTCGGCCCGGCGCAGAAAGCACCTACAAAGGCTCCGCCCGTGAAGACGGACACGATGGCGCCGCTACAGCTTCCATGTTAGCCGGGTACGTGTCAGGGGCTACGGAGGGGGACACTCACGTCTCATCGGGATTGTCGCCGAAGCGCTGCTTGAAATTCTCGGACGCGATGGCCTCGGCAATGACACCCAGGTCATAACCGTACAGCACGGAGCCGACCGAGGCGAAGACACTGACGAGAAACTGATATACCTTTGGCGGGAGAGCCATGGCGGGCAGACTCGACTAACACGGGATGGTGGGAAAGTTCAAACTCCAAGAGAAATTAATCAACAGATCTTAGAGTCAACATTATCGTCTTCACGACCTCTTCCGAACAGTCGGTCTATTTAAACCAGCCATCGTCGTGTCTCGGCCCGTGATACTCCTTGCACACCGTTTCGGTTGGTCGGCCACCGGCGATTTCATGACCGAGACAAGGATTCTCCGCATCACTTCCAACGAAGCTGTGGGGTCGTCCCGAAGAGCAGAACAAGGTCGTCATAGAATATAGTGAAGCGTGGGGTCATTCTCGTTCCCATACTTGGAAACGATGCCCCGTCCCGCGGGTGGTCGAGAACTGGCCATGGGTGACATGAACAAGCGCTCCAATCACGGCGCGGCGGCACACGGAGGTCAGAAAGCGCACCACTTGAGGGTCATCTATGATTTGGGGTTCATCGCCTGATGATCCAACTTACATAATTCTGCTATTCTAGAGAGGGCGAGTATTTAAGTCGAGGAATATTGAGCGATCTGGTCCCATGGCTTTGGATACGAACACCGGGGAGTAGATCATAATAGTCAGAGTTTGGCCTCCAAAATGACCACGTTTACCAAAATCAGCGACGACGAGGTCCCCTCCATCTCGATAGACTCTCGTCTCATTATCTCCAAGATCGAGGACAATGTCTACGGCGGCTTCACTGAGTGCGCATGGCCCTCCCCTCTCTGCCTGTTTCCTGCAGTGGCATCGCGCGCGAAAATCAGCTCACACCATCTTATATGTATACAGGCACATGGGACGGTGCATCTACGGTGGGCTGTACGACCCTGGCAACCCGCTGTCGGATGAGAATGGCTTTCGGAAGGATGTGATCGAAGCCATGAAAGAACTGAGGGTCCCCGTGGTGAGATACCCCGGCGGCAACTTCTGCGCAACGTATCGCTGGCTTGACGGTGTGGGCCCGAGGGAGAATAGACCGGCGAGGTAACTACTTCATCCTTTGGAGACTTTCGGGAAGCTCGGTATTGATGCTGTTGGTTCAGGCCTGAGCTTGCATGGATTGGGACGGAGACGAATGAGTTTGGAACGGACGAGTTCCTCAAGTGGTGCGAAGTTGTCGGCACAGAGCCGTACCTCTGTCTCAACTTTGGGACGGGTATGATCCCAGATATCTCCCATGCGCTCTTAGCATGCTAATCCGGCATAGGTACCCTTGATGAAGGTTAGGAAGCTCGCATACAGCACAGGTGACCAGAGTACTAACGACATCAGCCCTGGGTTGGCTGGAGTACTGTAACTCGGACCGCAATACCTACTACGCCAACATGCGTCGCAGGAATGGGCGCGAGAAGCCTTACAATGTGCGTCACTCCTCGTATCCTGGGTATAAGCCCCCATCTGACACCACTCAGGTCAAGTACTGGGCCCTCGGTAACGAGGTCTGGGGCCCATGGCAAGTGGCGCAGACAACGAAGGAGGCATACGCCCACAAGGCCTACCAGTGGGCCAAGGCGCTCAAACTGCTCGATCCCTCCATCCAGCTCATTCTATGTGGCGAGACGGGCCACAGCTCCTGGGACGCCCACGTGTTGAAGGAATGCGTCCGGTTCGACCTGCACGGCCTGGGCGGGAGTACGACTGCCAGCCTGATTGACATGCATAGCATCCACATCTACACGGCCAGCAAGGACCACGTCAAGAATGTCACCGGTAGGTGAATGGATGCGCGCGTTCCGTCCGGGATTGAGGAGAGACGCGAGCTAACTGTCCAATAGCACCGAGGTCGGCTGAGAGGGCGATCCAGATCACGGCGGGGCTCATTGATCTCGCGCGCATCGAGAACAAGGTCCCTCCGTCGGTGCGCCGGCAGAAGATCTGCTTTGATGAGTGGAACGTCTGGGATCCCGCCCGTGCCCCAGGCGAGCAAGGTGCCGAGGAAAAGTATGGCATCAGCATTGTTCTTCAGGTCATTGTTGGAGAATATTAACCGCGTGGATGCAGATATACGCTCTCTGACGCCCTCGCCGTCGGCGTCTGGCTCAATGTCTTTATCCGTCAGGCCCAGCACGTGGGCATGGCCAACATCGCGCAATCCGTAAACGTCATCTCGCCGCTGATGACGATAGCCGATGGACTCGTCAAGCAGACAACCTGGTGGCCGCTGCTTCTATACAGCAAGTACATGCGCGGTTCATCGGTGCACGTCGGGCTCCGGGCGAGCGAGTACGAGGGCGACACGCACCCGGCGTGGATCCGGGGCGCGGTGGAGACGCCGTGGCTGGATGTGAGCGCGGCGCTGGACGGCGAGGGGTGGTTGAATGTTGCGGTGGTGAATATCCATGAGGAGAAGGACTTTGAGACCGAGATTAGGGCTGGCAGTGGAGTTGCGGGCGGCGAGGTCCAAGTCTTTACTGTGGATGGGGACAGCGTTGCTGTGGTGAATACGGATGGGGCGCAGAAGGTCGGTATACAGGAGAGTTTGTGGGACGGGAAGGGACTGTTCAAGTTCCGCAAGCACTCTCTTACGCTCCTAAGATGGAAGGTTGAGTAGTTGTATTTCAACGATCAATCATGCTTCTGCCGCAGGACATGAAATGACGGAGCCACTTCCGTGCCTCGGGAACACACATTATTGTATGTACTCTCTGGTATTGAATCCGCTTCGTGACGAGGCTCACCATTACAATTATCAAGCAACCCAATCTCCGAGAAAGCAGCCTACATATATAGTATTTGAATATATTCCCTGATGCCTTCATTTTGATCTGACGCTGTTGACACTCTGAGCCGGATGTGTAGGCATAGGGTAGGTGATACTAGTAAGTGTGTGCTGGAGACGTGTGTGTAAGTGGGCATCGCCGGCCTCGCGACTCAACCACTGACAACGCAGTCAAAGGAAGAAATATAAGAACTGTCGGCCGTCTCGCTCGGGGCCCTTAGGTATTTCCCTGAAACACGACCAGTGCTTCATGACCCGCGCTGCATCTCTGCGAGCGCTTGTAGACAGACGGGATGCACCTGAGTGGGATGTACCACCTCACTGGAGAGTTGGTGGGTTGGTACATTGAATCAGGTGACGCGCCTGGCGTTCGTCAAGCTTCTCAGAATAGACGCGCTAAGTTATAAGAGGCTAGGCCAATCGGTTGGCGGCAGGTTCGTACCCCACCAGGTACTTTAAACGCGCGCCTCCGTCATGGCAGTCAGCCAATCCGGTGCATTGCGACTCCCCCACCTTCTGCCAACTTCATCTCCGGTCTCCTCTCTTCCAACAACGAGCCTCCTTTGCCCACACAGCTGGCGGCAGTGATAGACCATCCATTTCGACAATGTTGATCTGCGGAACACCATTACATCAGCATGTGGATGCTTCTGTCTGCGAAGAACCCGGCTGCAGGTACGCCTCTGGACGGGACCTGCGTCAATCTCGGCGCGTCACCTCGACATCGACATGTTATGCGATGCGACTGTCTATCGTCCCCCGCACCCCCCTGCATCTCGACGGGTGATCATAAACGCCCGGCAGAGCGCTATAACGCTCCACGGCATGTTGGATGTTGAAATATTGAACATGGGGACCTGTCGTGGCCGAATACGTTGGTGGGGCCAGCGCCTTAGCCGTGGTCCCCGTCCCTGATCGACATCCAACCTCCGCCAAACCATCTGGATCTGGGAGTCGCGCGGCGGTAGCCGCAACCATGGAGAGCGCATACGACATTCTCCATGTTGCCCATCGTAGGCGCCCATCCATCGGGCCTCTGTTCATTTTTCCACTCTTGACCTCCCCCACACAATACGTACCTCGACCTGCTCCCGTACGCGCCCTCGACCGGCGCATAGCCGCCCACATCCTAACAGACGCCAGGCCGGCCAATATCATCGGTCCATTCCACGGAAACTCAAGATTTTAGATACGTGGATCCCGTTTCAGTCCCCCTTCCGTCCAGACGCGATGTTTCAAGTTGGCAATCGCCAACAGCGAGATTGGTCTTTGTCTCGCCCCGTCGGCGTCTGCTATAACCCGCCATGTTTAAATCAGCTCCATGGTCCGGTTCCTGAGGCCTTCTCCTCTCCCTTTCTCCAGATATCCTGCTTTCGATCGAGAGCCAGTCGCTCCAATTTTCTTCTCTTTCCCTTTTCTCTTTCTTTTTTCCTTACGTCTCTTTTTTTCCCTCTGTCTTTCCTATCTCGTCTTCGTCGGCTGCATCTTCTCCCGTCGTTCGTCGTCAGTTTTGTTTCATTCATCTCTTTCATACATCGACCGCTTCTAGAGACCACATCTGGCCAATCCCGTTGACCACCTTCACTTTGGCCGGCCTCCCCACTAGTCTTTAATCTTCCCTCCCTCTTCTGACAACTTGAAACCCGCGACCATTGGACTGCCTGGCGCTTCCCCAAACATAACCTCTTACCTCTCCTTGCAACTCCCTGATACATCCTTTGTCCTTCTCATACTGCCCTTCGCCACCATGCCGAGACAGACACGAGCAGGAAGCGGGCCTCAAAACCCTTACAACCAGCAGCTCGGCGTGTCCCTGGCTCCGTCGCCAATGTACCCGCAGCCCCGGATGTCCATGCCCAGCAGCAACAACTACTACAACATGCCTTCCTCATCCGCATCCTCCTCCATGCAGATGGCCCCCCAACAACAGCAGCAGCAGCAGCAGCAGCAGCAGCAACAGCCGCTGCCGCACACATCCTTCGATCCATACCCAGCTACGACGGCTCCGGCAGTGAACCTTCCCCCATCCCATCGTCCCAGCTCCGGAGCTTGGACTGTCCAGGACGACCAGCAGCTCATGCAAGCCAGGGCCCAAGGCCTCAACTGGACCCAGATCAAGGAGACCTACTTCCCGAGCAAGACGCCCAACGCATGCCGCAAGCGCCATGAGAGACTGGCGGAGCGTCGTGATGCCGACGATTGGGACACACGCAAGTTCCAACGCCTAGCCAAGGAATACATGTCCATGCGAAAGGAGATCTGGACCCCCCTGGCCGCCCGGACAGGCGAGAAGTGGAGCGTTGTCGAGCAGAAGGTAATTACAGCCCCGCGGTCCCCTTTCCTCCATGACAGGGATGCGGCTGACAATTATAGTGCATGTCCAACGGGATCAAGAACATCCAAACCGCGGCCCGCGCCGCTACGCGACACCAGAGCCAGAGTGCTGCTGGTGGTCCTCTCACAGGGTATGACGACGACAGCGGCATTTCCGGCATCGGCCTGACTCCTGTTGATGAACTAGACGCATCCTACAGTAGTCCCGAGACGAGCTCGTCGGGCGGCGCACACTCGGCCTCGAGCACCGCCTCTGCCGCTTACCCTTCGCACCACCATCCGCATCACCACCACCCGCACCACCAGCTCCAGTCTCATCCTCATGCCCACCTTCATGGCATCTCCGGAAGCGGGAACAACTACCTCAGCTCATACGGCATGCCCAATGGCGGCGGTGTATACCCCAGCGCACCACAACACCACCGGTACTCGTCGAGCGCTAGCTCGACTGCCAGCCACGGCAACCCCTACGCTCACGGCGGCGGGGCCAGCAGCGAGAGCAGTGGCAGCCCCTACATGCGCGGCCAACGGCAACCGAGTGTGGACATGGGCATCGGGTCCATCATCAATCGTCCAGGCGGCGGCGGCGGTCTCTGAACCCAGGCCTCATCCCTTTCCACTGTCTGCGACTTGACCATTATTTTCTGATCTCCCTCTAATGATTCTTTTTCTTTTTTTTTTTCTATTTTTTTTTTTTTTGGAGACATGTCGCGCTTTTATGTCTGTCCTTGTGATCATAGCATTCTTCTTGCCTTCGTCGCACTCTCTATCATGGCATGGCAACAGCTACGAAAGCACTGCTTGGCGTTTGGGAGTTCACGTCGGCGGGTTGTGTGAAATATGAGGTTTTACTCTTGCACAGCATGTTTGCATGGAAGTGGCTTGGTTTGTTGGAGGGAGCGTACTTTGTATACTAAGTTAGTATCGTATAGACGAGGGAATGGCGTGCGAGGTGGAAACGGACGACCAAAATGCCAAGTTCAAGCTTGTTTTGCTTTGGTACCCATTCAATCGGCCAGGCAGGTCTAAACGCTGCGTATGTATATTGCTCGGTTACCCTACCCCGTCTACCTATCGTACAGATGTTTGGACACCCTCTGACCCCAAGGTGTTGTGATATTACAGGTACAACAAACACTACAGTCATAAAGGAAACGTAAATAAGTACAGTGATTTCTCAGTTGGTCAGCGACCTGGCTTAGACACCGCTGTCTTCTCAGCCACTCTCTCGGCCGTCATGCTCGCCATCTCCTCGAGCTCCTCATCCTCCCAGTGACCTTGGTCACCCGTGATGCTCCGCCAGGCACGCGTCCACATACCATTCTTGTGGAGCAGTGAGAGGATCATGACGCCGGGGAGGTGCCACACGCTAGCCCAGAAGAGACCCCTGGCGGACCCTCCGTGTCCTTCCTCGCGCCAGAACCGCACGGCTTCCCGGATGAGCCAGGCGTTGATGGGCAAGCTCGTCACCGCAAATGCCCAGGAGGTCACGCCGGCGGCGCAGAGAGCCAGGCACAGTGGCGGGAAGACCAGGCTGTATCGCAGCGCGACGCGGGCGTTCCTCGCCGGGTTCGTCCAGGCGAGCATGCGCAGCCCCGCCGCCTTGTACTCTTCGCGGATGGGCCAGCTGAGGGACATGAAGTGCGGGAACTGCCACGCGAAGAGGAATCCCGCCATGACCCACCCGCCTATGGATGAGCCGTCACTCGCGAGGAGGAGTTCGCGCCAGGAGCCGTCTCGTGTGGCCGTCTCGCCGGCTGCGGCGGCCCAGCCCATGAGCGGAGGGATACCGCCGACAAGGGCGCCGATCCAGGTGTTGAAAGCCGTGACTGCCTTGAGTGGCGTGTACACTCCCGCATAGAGGACAATGTTGGCGAGTCCGAGACCGGAGACAGTGGGATTGACACCAAAGTACAAGGCCCCAACACCGGTCGCCCCAGCGAGGAGGGCAAACAGGACGGCGCTTCGTCGCGAGATCAGGCCCCGAACAAGGGGCCTATTGCGGGTTCTCGACATCTTGGCGTCAGTCGACGGCTCATACAGCATGTTGAGCGCGTTCGCGCTGGCGGAGCATAGAGTGGTGCCCGTGGTGAGGAAGAGTAGGGTGAGGGGGCTAAGGGACGGAGTGTCGGTCATGCTGGGGGCCAGCATCTCAGGAACGGGGTAGAGGGCGTAGGGCGCCATGGCGGTGAGAACGACGAGCACAGTGAGGCGCGGCTTCGAGAGGGAGAGGAGGGCGGAGAGGGTACGTCGGAGGGAGCGCGAAGGTTGGGCGGCGGCCTGCGAGGCCAGGACGGAGGAGGCATCGGGTGGGAGCGAGGGATCGGCGGCGGCGGCGGCAGCGGCGGCTTGTTGTTGTTGTTGTTGTTTGCGGGCCTGTCGTCTCCGGTGAGGAGGTAATTCGGAGACCGATTGAGGCGAGGGGTTTATTGGGGAGGCGGTTGCCGTGGCGGCCGTGGTTGCCGACGTCGAGGTCAGGCGGAATGGTACGTCGCGGATGATGGCGTCGAGGCATGTCGATCGGTCAAAGAGTCGGTTTGAGAGGAAGAAGTTGCTGCCATGTACCGCCGTCGCAGCACCCCGCGGGAAATGGAAACTCCCCGTCGCCGCCGACATGCATCGTCGTCGAGTCTGGACCTGGAGGAGGCGTCGCAGGTCCGACGCACGGCGAACAGGAACTGTTGCTGAAGGCCGCATTGTCGCCGGGTTATACGGGCCAATTCATATACATGGCGGTTCCGTGTGGAACTCGGGCGCTACTCCATGTCCGGCGGGGGAGTAGGCTAAGTAGCTATTGGGGTGCCTGGCAACGGGTGTCGCGGTCGGTTGAGGTCCCGTGATGATCTCGCGCTCCAGGATTTCGTGGATGGATTGATGCCCGGTGGAGGGAGCAAGTCATGTGACCTGCGCAATCTGGCCGGGTCTTCCGGCCGAAGGCCAACCGACGACCACGACGACACTTCGGATCCACCGACCATCGCAACGCGTTCTCACACCCACGTACTTCACCACCCTCATCGACGAAATATGGCCGAGGATTTGGACCGCGTCTTGTTTCTCGTACGGCATCGCTAATGTCGGCAGCCAGTCGCGATGATCCAATTCGGTCTCCTGTCGCACGTACCCCGGTGTGGAAGCCCTGCTCCGGACTTGAAACCCGCCGCCGCACCAGCCATGGAGGACTGTGTAACTCGCAAATACCTGTTGCGAACTCGATCCTGAAACATTCAGTGGACTGAAATGCTCATACCAGCTTATTTTGACCACATGGCGCGTCCGGGGTACGCCAGTCCGCCACATACTGTGCGCCCACCTCCTTCCGCCATCGTCCGACGACTCTCCGCACTAAATAAGTGCGGCGATGTCAACAACGGCACGAGAGGAGGGTTACACGGACCTTGGTGATGGTGACGAGCGCGTTTTTCCTTTGACGGCTAGAAACTCGCGGTCTTGGAGCGAGAGAACTCATATGGAAGTGCCACCCAAGGCTATCAACACCCTAGGCCCGAGCACCGTATGATCCTGAATATTACCGATTCGATACCATCCTCGCTGCAGATAGGTAGGAACCTTTCAGGGAAACACGCCAGGACACTTCATAAACTCATCGGGTAAACAGCGTAAACTTTCGAGTGGGAGAAGACGACTGGGCTCGACCAAGGAGATCGTTTCGGAGTCTGGTCGTGGCGTGATCATGGCAAGCCATGTATCCAAGAATATATTGATTCCATCTGTGCAGGCTGACGGATAGGGATACAAGGGTCATATTGGTGAGACTATACAATAGGATCTTGATGAATGTCCTCGACATCGTCACCGCGAGCTCCATCCCGCCTGTGCGCTGAAATCATCACCGTGGTACATGGCGTCGGAGTTTTATGGCGGCAGATTGCGCCATCTAGCATCTATTCTTGCCGGAACGTACTCAAAGACGTCGTCTACTGCCCAGCCGGATGTGAGTGAAGCCATCGCCACCGCCCATGGCGTCGGCGAGTATGTGGGTACGCAGCGCCTTCCATGATTCGGTTCAGCCCTCCAGGAAAGCGGCCGACACCATATCACTTCGACTCAGGTGTACCTGATCAATAGGACGAGAACCAGGTATTTAAGGAGAAAGGAGCATCCGCCGTAGATGGTGGTTTATTATCGCTTCAATCCCATTCAATAGCGTCCACACTGGACACATCTCCAAGCAGCACTCAAGCCGCTCAATCACATCATCAATTGCCTCGAGCCCTCTCTCCACGTCTTCAAGATGCGCTACTCTTACACTCTTCTCGCTTTTGCCGTGACGGCTCTCGCCATGCCGGCCGCCAACGTTGCCGACAATAGCAAGGGGCTGGCCGAGAAACGTGACGGTGGTCACCACGACAACGGCAAATGGGGCCATGAAAAGCATGGAGACCACGATGGCTATGACGATGGAAAATGGTGCCCTGGAAAGTATGAAGGTAACGGCAAACACGATGATGGTAAATGGTACGATGGAAAGTACAAGGGCGACGGGCACCATGACAATGGGAAGTGGTACAACGACAAGCACAAGGACAACGACAAGCACCACGGCAAGGACAAGCATCACGATAATGATAAGCATCACGACAAGGACAAGCACCACGGTGACGACAAGCACCACGACTATGACAAGCACCACGACTATGACAAGCATCACGACAATAACGGGCATCACGACAACGACAAGCATCACGGCAACGACGGAAAGGACGGCCACCAGGGCTACAATTGAAACAATAATGGGGAACATGGAAAGCATAGCTGGCCGATTGCTCCCCCTGGCCATTTACGAAATACTCTGCGCACTCCTTCTCCGAGCAAATTGGGCCAGAGTAAAACTTGATTTCGACAGAGGAAATTTGGGGTATCCGCTGTATTGGCTGGGCAAGCAACCTTGGGTGATGGGTGTTACACTCCTTTAATGCCAGGACACGGTTAGTCTAGTCGACTTTCTTCCAAATCCATACCCGTCTTTATACCACCCATTGTACGCTGAGTCAAGTGTTTTATGGCAAAGGAAATGGCACTGGCTCCTGGACTGGAAGCGTAGGAAATAATCTTTCCCAAGAGGATTCTCCGCGAACCATTTTGCGTACATGTAGACAGACGGTGCAATAAGCGTCTGACGGTGATGTTGTCGTCTGAAGCGGTGAATCTTCTCTGACCAAGGAGTCATTCGCATACGGGCACTCTGGAGTCAGCGTCCAACTAACGGCGTGGAATTCTCCTGTATTATGTGTCATATGCCTCACGTCTGTGCTATTGTAGAAGAGTGACACTCGGTTATCACAATGCCAATAACCCATAAAGGCCGTGTGCCTTGGCCCAATATAAACTTGCTATGGCGGTCGGGTGGCAACATGATCCATATCAAGTTCCTTTTCTTTGGCTCTCGACAGCAATACGATGCTGTCAACAGTCTTGTGTGATTAGACTGCGCGGTCGTCGTGTGCGAGTCAAGGTCTGCACTTTCAACGCCCCGTGCCTCCTTCGTGTCCCACAGGCCGTTTTACTCTTCTTCCTCCCCTTGGGCATGTTCGTGCACCTCTGTTCCAACGCAAACACCATGGTCCTAAGACCGGCGCGCATCAAGGATGTCGATTTCGGTGTTCAGGCCACCATCGTTGTCGATGACATCGTCGAAGAGCTGGTCTCCGCGCACATCGAGGATGTCGATTTCGGTATTCACGTTGCCGTCGTTGTCGATGACGTCGTCAAAGAGCTGGTCTCCTCGCGCATCGAGGATGTCGATTTCCGTGTCCACGCCGCCGTCGTTGTCGATCACGTCGTCGAACAGCTGATCTCCTCGCTTGTCCAGGATTTCGACCTCGGTGTCCACACCGCCGTCATTGTTAATGACATCGTCGAAGAGCTGGTCTCCTCGTACATCGAGGATGTCGATTTTGGTATTTACGTTGCCATCGTTGTCGATAACATCGTCAAAGAGCTGGTCCCCTCGCTTGTCGAGGATTTCGACCTCGGTGTCCACGCCGCCGTCGTTGTCGATGACATCGTCAAAGACATGCCCACGGACATCGACGTTGATAGGAATGTCAGCGTCGGCCGGGACGAAAATTTCAACCTGTCGTCGGCATGTCAGCTCGACGCCCGTGGTGGTAGCAATAGCATCGGGACTTTACCTGCGGAAGAGGAGTAGCGGAGACCGTGCCAACGGCGGCCAGGGCAAGAAGGGCGGTGAGGGAGTACATTTTCTATATTGCAACTGTTAGTGAACACGACATGGCGATTGGGCATTCGGCGGAGGGCAGAGCCTGTCTCACTGATGAAGAGGCGGTCGGGTGCACGTAACTCGTATGTCTAGAGTGTGTAAAGAGGCAAGCTTCGTGGACATGGAGGAGTAGGGGCTGAGCACGCCGACCCGGACAGCTTCATATTTATATAACTATCGTTGACACAAGGTTTTACCATACCTGGCCGGCGACCCCAGCCCAACACCCTGCTGGTGATCTCCGCGTGTGTCTCAGACGGGGATCCAGTCTAAGTGTCCCGTCACACACAAGACCATGCATGTTCATAAGATCAACCCAGAAGAGGGGTCCAGATCTACAAGGGCTTGAGCTCACCGCATCACAGAGATTAATACTCGGTACGTGCGTACCGTGCCACCTGTTTGTCTGCAGAGTGATGAAGTTGGTTATTGGATCCCGGGTCTAGGATCAAATCAGAATCCTGCAGCTCGCCGACAATAAGGCGCTGGAGGCTAGATTTATGCAGAGTCGATCGATTCATGCTGTGTATAAACTTACATGGTGTTGGCAAGGTTGGATGGCGTCGGATTCCGACCCGCAAAGGTTGTCGAGACAATATTGACATCGTCGTCTCACTCTAGTTTACACACATGTCTCTCATCCCGATCCTTCAGGTGTCCGCGGACTACAGTACATGTACATAGTGGCTCAGGCGGCATGCATAGAAGAGACTCCAGACTCCCGCATCCCATACCATTTGGTCCGGCGATGCCCTACTACTGCACCTACTTAGATTAATAATATGAGTGCCGTCCCCTGAGCGACATGGAAACATTAATGATAGAGGCTATGCCGACTTACCTGCGACTAGCCATCGGGCTGGACGAATCAGGATCAACCGGGTGTCGAATCAATCGATCCTGACCGGGGTCAGCCGGTATTAGGTCGCTGTCAACTGAGACCAAGCCGGACGCCAAATTCATTATGAACCAATGAGCGGCTATGTCCATATATTCCTTTCGATTCCGCGAGTGTTACATTTCCAGTCCATAAATCTGGCCGTATCCGCGAGATTTCAACCGCCCGGTAACAGGGGGTGGCGGACCGGTGGTTGCACGTACCCGATCATCCAACTGGAATCATGACCATAACACAGGTGGAGTTTGTGTGATACGACATTGAAGAGTTGTGTTGCAGATGAATGCGTGATACTATATGTGTTTCCGTACTAGAAAATGTGATATAGTAGAGCCAGTACTTTGTCAATGGCAGTGGTTGTTACGGGATATCAGACTCAAGTCTCTATGGAACCGCTTTGAAACGACATGCAGATTCCCTGTGCTGGAAGCCTCGCATGGCGTGCTTGCACCAGGAAGAAGCAATAAAGAAGGACGGAAAGGAAAGCGGCTCGCGAGCAGGGCAAAAAGAAAAAAGAAAAAAAAGAATATGGTTCAGTCATCATGGCTTCCGTCCATAAATGATTCGCTGGCGGAAGAAGGGGTGGAATTTGCCCGAGCGGATCTCACGTCGGAACTGGGCACAGTAGACGGAAACCTCCTGCCTGGACCATCCCAGGAGCTGGCTCGCCATGTAGAGGACGTAGCCCTCGATGTCCTGCTCGATCGAGGCCTGGACATAGCGTCCAATCTCCCTCTGCTTGGGGTCCTTTGCCCAGCCCGTCATGGGCACCTGTGTTCCCCTGGTCAGCACATTTGCCGTCTCGCCTCGAGCTTTGGGGGTTAGAGGAGGATCGACTCACCTTCTTGTCGACGTACTTGATGTCGACAAACCCTGCATTCTTCATGGCCTCGATCTGGATTCCATCCTCGACTATGGTGCAGCTACGACCCATCTTCTTGGCGCCCTCGATGAAGAACTTGCCCCACTCGCTGTGGGCGCTGCCGGGCGTGACTGTGCCGTCGTCACTCTCGGCGATGACGGTCGGCTCATAGCTCTCGGCCCAGCCGCCAGGCTTGCAGACGCGGTACGCGTTCTCAAACAGGGCGTTCCAGTCGGTGATGCTGCCGAACAGGTAGCGCATGTGCACGTAGTCGAAGGTGTCGGACTCGAAGGTCCATGTCTGGTTGCAGTCCTCGATCTCGCTACAGGTGTGTATTCGGTGGTCAGCTTTCGTCTGCTTGTCTCCGGCTGGCTGGGGTCAGGGGGCGGGGGGTTCGCCGGGTGTCGTACAAGCTCAGGTTGGGTGGCACCCAGGAGGGCTGGATGGGGGAGATGTCTGTTCCGATGACCTTGGTGGAGGGAAACTCGTCGGCGAAATCCCTTTGGGAAATGTCAGTATCAGAGCGACAGCCCAACGTGGCGACTCGCAGCTTACATGGCCCAGATGCCTAATAAGGAAGTTTGTCAGCTCGGCTGCCTACATGTACATGTGCTTTGTATGTACATGTGCGATCGTGATGTCCAGGAGGCTTGGTCATACCTGTTCCTGTCCCGATATCAAGGGCTTTCTACATGACGACGCAATTCAGCATAAAATGTCCGTGTTGGCCGTGCGGTATATCCTGGGCGGGGAACAATGTCCGTACCTGAATATCCTTCTCCAACGGAGCGAGGTACAGCCTGTCATCGAGGATGAGGAGAAGGGCGTGATGGCTGTACGTTGTGTGGCACGGTCAGAACCAACATGCATACATTGATACGGGGCTCCAGCCTTGAGGCACTCCATCAATGGGGATATGATCTGCCTTGATACTCACTTGAGGTCCTGCGATTCACTCTGCTGGTCGTCATTGGTTCCCCTGAGAATACATCCGGTCAGCGGCATTGCATTTACATTACATTGCAGGCCAGATGTCAGCTGTTGGTCTGGGCTTGGGCCGGGCGGCCAGAGAGAGGGTTCGATGTCTGTCGCCGACAGCTGGGGGAGGGGGGAGAGCAATACCAGTACTCGGCATTTCCCTGCTGGGAATGATACGTTCGACCGTTGATAGTGCGGTAGTGCAGGATGCTAGAGCTCAGCGACGCCGTCGAGCTCGCGGCGTCAGAGCCCAGGGCCGACTCGGCGTCTGAGGTATCGTCGCCGGGAGCCTGGTGGTGGTTGGGGCCGAGCAATCGGGGCCCCCCTCAGGTTAGCTCTTGCACCGGCCCAGGGCACACGCCCGCAGAGTAGATGTTCCGCGCCCAGTTGTTTCCGTACGTACATTCTGAAGCTCGGCCCAGTGCTCGGCAGGCTGGAACATCTGAGACTGGGCATCGTCGTCGGCGTTGGCCGGAGGCGACCCGGAGGCGGCGGCGGAGGCGGCGGCGGCGGCGGCGGCTGTGTCGGAGGGGGGTGAAGTCGGCGGTGGCGGCGGGCTGGTTCCCTTGCCAGGACTAGCCGGGCTGGCTGCGCTCGGCTTTGGTGCGTCGTCGGACATGGCGGCCGGGAGCTGAGAGAGTGTGGTGGACCCCTTTGTCGCAAGTCTTATCCGGCACGTTGGTAAGTAGTATGCCTTGCCTTGGGGAGCAGGGCGCGATGGCGTGTGCTAGTTGTAACCTTGTGTTGGTTCCCCGAGGAGTTCCAGGACTGTCTATGGGAGGGAGTAAATTAATTTCTTTTAGGACCGGGGGGGGGGGGGGGGGGGGGGGGGGGGGNGGGGGGAGAGCCGGAGAGGAGGGGGGTTTCGCGACCTTGTTGCGGGGTTTCGCAGATACTCGTACATACAGTACCTGGTCCGTACACGTGTGTGAAATTATGTACGAGCTCACGGAAAGCAGCATTAGGTGGGTCTCGTCTGGGAGGAATCTCGCTTGTCATCTTTCGTTGAGGCGCCAAGTGGCGCTATCAAAGGATCGTTGCCGCTTAAGGTATAGGGGCCGGACGGGGAGGGAAGACGCACGTTCCCGGAACGGCACGCACGCCCGGCGCCCGTTTAACCAGGGTGGAATGATGTGGGGAGGGGGAGAGCCGTTGAGGCGGACGGGATTAGAAACGGCAACATTGTACGTACTCCGTACGGGATGGCCGGGAAAGTGAGATATGGGGAATCAGCGGATATATGTATATACATACATCTGTGGGTGCGCAGAGACTATGTGTAAGTTAATACACAGTGTCTGACTGTCTGTCCACGCAAGTCGAGTTCTACAGGGGACTGACTGTGCTGACGGCGGTGAAGCAGAACGTCGCCATGAGTCCGAACATGCGTCCGTTTGACACTCGCACTAGGTCGAGGCGAGGTACACATACACTTCATAGAGACCGAGTACATGTACCGCAGAATGGCATTGAGGGCGTCCGGGTTGGGCGCCTGATCGCTGATGACCACTTCGCTGACGGTCGTCGCTGCATGACTGAGGACTATGCCTGGGTCTCACAGTTCTCGAGGGAGGCCTCGCTCGCCCAGCGACTCATCATGTGGCTCTCTCCGAGTATACCATCTATCGCGCGGTGGAACTGCGCCACGGAAGCCGGAGGAGGGTTGGTGTTTCCTGACAGCAGGTCGCCGGTGCCGTACAACCGTTGGCCGGAACTGCTGACGATCAACATCGCCACTCCGGTGCCTCCTCGCCAATGTTTTCGACGGGCTGGGGTTCCCCTGCCGCATCTATGATGCACACCGAGTATATGTAGTTGGGAGGAGCTTTGCTCACTGCGTAAAAAGTTCAACAGGCCACCGTCGACATTGTCCTCGAGACGGATCGTCTGGAAGCTGGCTGCAGCCATGATCTCTGCAGGCCTGGAATAAATTGACCGTCCAACAAGACAGGGACAAAGATAGCTATGTACAGCTGAAGTAGAAGGTCAGGTATCACGAGGTGAACTTATTAAAGTCTATAAGAGTATTATCGTATACAAGGAAACCACGCTTCCTTCCCGATCCCTAAGCTAAACAAGCTAGATGGACGGTATTCGTCAATGTCACGTACTTATAGGTAGCTATACAGGGAGAATAGCTGTCTATACCTAGCGTACTCTCGACAGTCTCTTGGCCTCGCTTCCGCGCTGTATGATGGTGTTCTCGATTTTCTGTTTACGACATGTTTATCAGGAGTTTACGAGCTTACGAGCCTCGAGTTGTCCAGAGCCTCTTTTGGCTAGCCTACTAGCTGCTATTCTCACTGACTCGACCTATTACCTATTAACCATCTCGCACTAGAAAGTAACTCTCGCCTGCTCGACCCTGGGGTCACAGGAATCATGTCGTCAAACCCGGATACCCCCCATGCTTGGGACTATGAATCCTCTACTGGAACGTATTCGTCCACCTTTGACGATACTACAAGCAGTACATGCCGCCAGACATCGGGGCGTCACCTAGTGCCGCACCTAAAGCCGACGCACAGGAGCCGATCCACCACTAGTACCGTGACTGATAGAGATTATTGGTCAGGACGCACGACAACATCAGGGCTCACGCTTACTATGCCGAGCGAAGATCAATCGCTTAGGCCCCCTTTCGTAGCGGCGGCCCACGGGAGATGATTGGCCGCTCGTTTGAGGTTCTGAAGGACGGGACATTCTTAGTTTTGATGTGAGGCGTCTCGATCATATCGCTTAGGCCTAGTGTATCCGTATGCTTGGTATCTTCTTGTCGGCGCTGCCGTGTCATCCCCGACGGCATTATAAATCTGATATCGACGTGCCTTGGTTTGCGCCTATATTTCGATCTAGAACCCTAGGAATGAATGCTAGTTCGTAGGTCTCGGAGTTACATGTGAGCCTTTCTATCGTCTCAAAATGCCACATGTCTTTGTAACAAGTAATCGCAGAGCAACATCTGCCATCCAATGATGGTTTGTGCAACTGAGGCCATCCCCGATCGGTAACAACTTTGCCTTTGGCTGGGACACCTGCTTCACATGACCATGGTATCACGCCCGTACAATATTAGCAGTTTCTTTTCTCACCTGCGATTGCGTTGCTGAGGTGCTCTTACATTGTCCATGTGGACGGCCAAACTCGTCACACCAAGATGAATGACGAGCCATGGCGCTTCCATTCTCGGAGAGTACAGTGTCGCGACCTTGTCTCCAGTCTCATGGCTGAACATGACAGTCCCAGGCCTGCCGGTTGACAGCGGCCGGCCTCAGCATGCTTACCATGTCGCAGCATGACGTGAGGACATCCGGCTCCCCAAGCCTCCCGTTACGAGGACGTGAGTTTCCGGAAACCTCGACTTTCAACTTTGCAAAGCTGGCAAAGAGTAGGGTCATGCCTCAGGCTCGCTCCCCTTTCCGTGTCATCACTGAGCTGATACCCTCGGAACAACTGTTTCGATATCGTCAGCTGCTTACCGGACCCTGCGCAACCATCGATATACATGTATTCAGCTCCTGCTTGCCGTGGGTTTCTCAAATGTCCCGCCACCAACATTCACATAATCCACACCGCTCTTTATGATCGCTGTCAGCTGCTCGAGACAGTCTTGAGTATTCACTTACCGTCGCTGTCGACTGCCACGACGAGAATACCGATGCAGGAGGTGTCCGGTGTCGTGTTGCGAACCGCTCGGACAATGTCCACCGCGAGCTTCGGCCGCGCCCTGGCACCCCCTCCGTAAGCGTCTTGCCGGAGGTTCGTGTTCTCAGACAGGAGAGGCATGGACTTCCACGCCAGAAACGCCACTGTTTGCGCCGAGGGAGTCGCACGCGCAGACCTTTGAACCATCGGAATAATTCCAGTTTCGGTCTGCGCATTTGGTGCATCCAACTTCCAATTTGGAAATCATCGCTGGGAGCATTCCCGGGCCCATGTGCAGTCCCCACGGCACTTGAAGCTGGATGGATCCTTAGTGAAGAGTTCATGCTTCTCGGTACCTATATGGCACTGGCGGTCCGAGTGATTGAGTTGCATGGCCGCTGGCGTGCCATGTCGACTGCACTCGATCGCCCAGGTATCCCAGGCATTGATGACTTGTGCATCAGTGAGAGAGACGTCAACGGCCATTTGATGTCGGTGGAAGCCCCCAAGTACTAGTCGTCCACCTGGACGTTGACTGTTGGTACGCGAGCTGTCAGCTTCAACAAGGTCGTTAAATGGTATGACACGTACTAGTGATCAATATGCCCCATCCTCCCTCCGCATATTGTCGATATACGTTAAGGATTTTGACATTGAGAAGCATGTGAGGGGCGGACAGGTCCTCCAATATGGACGCCTTGACTGGGCAATTCAATATCGTGAGGCCGCACCTTGGGGCTAGGGGTTTATTGCTAGCGAGGTCCGACATTGATGGTAGATGGAACTAACGTTAGGACTTCGGCAATTCCACCTCGGTATTGATGTTGGTATCATTAACCGACAAGTGGGAGACTGAAACCAGCACCCACAATTTCATGCCCAATTAAATGCCACCCGACCGGGATGGCGGTGTCGTATCTTGCTGCGCTGACGGAATTTAGAGTACGAGTACGACTACAGGTACGTAAATTGCCAGTCGCCATATTGGGTAGTTGGGAGGATCTGCCAGAGCTTGTCGAACTGCAATCCGACGACATGGACCTACCTAGGCCCAGTTCAGGATCAGATGTCAGGATCAGATGTCACGGGAGTGTACTCTTGTACGCGCGGGGGGACACCATCTCAGAGCATGGATTCCTACCCTGATCAGTGCATCCTTACATATATGTACATGGAGGAGGTACAGAAAACCACGTTACCTTGACATGCTCACCCGGTACCCGGCGACCGCCGGTTTGGAGGATTATCACGACGCGACCATTTACGATCGAGGTCGAGGTGAATTGCATCCATTTGCAGTGACGGTGAATTCGGAAGATAGACCCTCAAACGAGCAGCTTCGGATACAATCCGGAAATGCAGAAGTTCTAAAACAGAATTCGAACAGATCACACAACGCACAATGTTTACATGAGCGAGCCGAGTACCGAAAGCTGGGGGCGGCTTGACCGTACGAGTACATAGGCGCGTATCACTTGCTTCTTTGGGTAATCGGGGTCGCCGGTCCGGCCGGCACGGCCGTGGGCCCCACAAATTCCGGTCTGTGGCCGACATGGACTTTACCGCCCCAGGTGGTCCCTGATCCCTCGCACCTCCCTCCCCCAAAATCTATTGGTAATATGAATATTCCGTGCTCGCCTTGGCAATGTCCCGTCGTATCCATTCAGAGGTGGACGACACCTGGCAGTTCCAGGCCCAGTCGGCGGATGCCCGCGGTATCCGGCAGATCTAGCGCGTCCACCCCCCCTTTCTCTTTTTCTATCTAGAGGGCAAGAGTCATTAGTGCAGAAGTCCGAGCTCACGCACAGCCCTGAGCCTGAGCCACGTACATTGCGGGAGCACTAGGGGTCTTGCCTGCCACAGGGTTGACGTGTCTAGACGCAGAAACCGGACCCTTGAAATGCCACGCCGGAGCCCCTGTCTAAGGTACATATGTCCGCCTGCGCTCAAATGGCCCTGCGACAAGACGTATGTATGCCAAGATTAATGGGATCATATTGCCTAGGCCGTACAGCTTGGCTGCCGTGTGGCGGCGTAGTGCCGGCGTACAAGGGGAGGCTAAGCCCTAGTACGACCGAACAAAGAAGGTTCAACAACAGGTGGCGCCTGTCACTGTTAGGAGAGCGACTTACCAGGATATTGTCGAAGCTGAGTACATGCGCCATCGGTAGGCAGGTCGATATCCCGTGTCAGCATCGTTGGTGGGACTCAGCTGTAAATCATCCCGAGCAGTCAGGAAATACTGGCGGCAAGTATTATTGTACTCGTGTGTGCAACAGGAAATCCCCGACATTTTGGCCGGGGGGGGGGGGGGNGGGGGGGGGGGGGGGGGGGGGCCAACCGGACCGCACAGCATCCTTCAGTGCAGACCCCAGACTCCTGCCGCTGCCACTGGGCCCTCGTCATTCCTTCGACATCTTCCCACTTCCATTCGTACGGCGCAGATGGGAGCAAACCCTTACAGGCACGTATGCGAGGATTCGCTAGGCAGTCCGTGTTACAGTGGCACTGCATATAACCACGTTTCTAATGGAGGTGCACCTGATGGTGACATTCATGTAGTATGAACGCGTTTCTCAACTTCCAGGTCCCAGCTATTTCCCTAGCTCAACCTTCGAGTACATGGACCCTCTTGTCACTCACCAACACCATACATGAATGGCATCACGTCCTGAGCCCTATAGTTCTGTCACTCAAAGCAATATGACCAGGTTCTTGGCAGACTCCGACAAACTTCTCCGATACGCCTGCGACCGCTGCCACTCACAGAAGCTCCGTTGTCCTCGCTCGCTCGATTCTAAAGCCGTAGACGAGCCTTGCTCCCGATGCCACAAGGCGGGAGTGCCTTGTGTCGTCAGCTTGAGAGGCAAGGTTGGCCGCCCGTCAAAGGCCGCAAAAAGGAAGCGGTCGTTACGCCAGGCAACACCGCAAACGACCCCTGAGATGGAATACTCGCCATGTGGTTCGAGTGTTGTTCTTGACTCCTTCGAGGCTCACGCTCATATAGACCAGCCGTGGTGCCCAGAGTCTGGTGAACTTCTCGTTGGCACTTTGGACATGAACCAACAGATGCAACCTGGTGTGTTGTCACCGGGCCAAACCGACAGCGAGTATCATGACCATTACCGCAAGTTACCAGGCGTGGCCTCAGCTGGCCGTCTCGGCGGCCGGCAAGACTTCCCAGACAACCTGCCGAGCGCAGGCATGGTGAACCACCCATGTCCTTGAGACGAGGGACAGATACTAACTGCTTCCTTCAGTCACCATATGAGCCTTTCCTCATGGGTTTCGATCCAGAGGTAGAACCACCTACTTTTCTTATCCCAACAGACATGCAGTTATCTACCAAGTCGGCTGGTGACCTGCGAGGCATGCTGCATGATTCTAGCAGTTTTATTTCTTCACCACATCTACGCGGCTCCAGACGATCCATTGCACCAGTGTTGACCTTACACGAGAAAGAAATTGCGATAAACCGGGGCAACATGCCAAATCTAGCAGGCAAGGAAACCGAGTACATGCCAGCTGCCAAGACACCATCCCCGGATTTCTCCAGCACAGCATATTTCCAAAGGCTCTCCGACCTCAACGCCAGAATTCTATCCTCATCGGCCAAGACACATCCTGATTCTTACAATGCACAAGTGCTCAAGGAAGTGGTAGACTTCTCTGGGGAACTCATCGACACGGCACGACACAGCATGCCCTACTTTGTGGGGTCAATGCCGCCGCCGAGCAGGGCGTCGACACTCTCCATGGTAGAGAGCAGCGCCTCTGGGGACAAGAGTGATGCATACTTCGACTTCCGATCCCGTAGCATGAGCAACCACTCTGCTATGGCTGGTAGCGGCTGGCAGCAGGTCATCGGGTCGTACCCGAGGGACCAGTGCGTACCAGAGTCCGGCCCCATCTTTCTCCTCCTGGGTTGCTACGCCCAGATTCTACATCTCTTCGAAGTCACGACAAACTGTATATGGGCCCAGTACTGCGATCAGGCATCGGCAGCCGTGGGTGACGAGACTGGTACTGTCGGCTCGTTGCTGGAAACATCGTTGGATATCCACACGGTCAGGTATCTACTCAATCGTCTGCACAAAGCATTTGCGCTCCAGGAGAAGCAGGAAGGCCTTTCGGGCATGTCCGAGGACCATGTGGATTTTGAAGGCTGGGAACGATCATTTGTGGGTGGCGAAGGACTGGGTGATGGTCTTCTCGGCCGAACTCTTGGGGAGATACGGGAGCGCGAGCAGCGGTTGGTGAGGAGGACCCAACTCCTGCAGCAGAGGATGAACAAATGTTACATTTAGGGACCATCGGAGAGGCCAGGTGGACCAACGCTGGGCCGCTATAGAGAGCAAATAGAAGAACAATCGGACTCTTTACCGGGATGGTACAAATTTCGGCACGCTCTCATCTCTTGGTGTAAGTCGGACCTGGGATCTGGTTCATGAGGGATCCGAGAGTGAGGTGCCATTCTACGCTAGGCTCCCATTGTCCCCGTCCTGGAAGCATTCTCCTGGAGAAGAGAGATTCGTCCGAGTAGGGAGTTGTCAATCCGCCGATATCCTCAGCTACATGTAGCCAAGGTGGCAGTACAGCGCACATCTCGCGAAGGACTGGCTAGGAACCTTCTCATGGTGACCATAATGCATATCCATCGAGTTAACTTGGTAGTAACCCATGTTGTTGCCTTTATTATAGACATGTGTGACACGGCGCCTCATGTGGATTCCAAAGAACAATAGCCTCCACTTGCTTACTACGAGAAGACGGCTCATGTTCTGGTCATCACACCGAACCTTACTGCCATTGTCGAGCTCAAGCGTGGGAGGGAAGCGTGAGCGGTGTCTATGGACGGAGTTGTGACCCGTGGTGCCAGCGAGGCAAGACTGTCCAAAGCGTTAGCATTTTTTGTAACGTCACGGGCAACTTAAGTCTTCCAAGGAATAAATGAATGATACCATGATCAGTTCCATGTAATCCTGCCAGGGCCGGCCAGAAATAGAAACATGTGTCCGTTGGCCACGAGCCAGTGGACCAAACATAGCTTGGGCGATGCTGGGATGGCTGGAATGCAGGATGATGTATTCATTGTCCTGAACCCAGACGGCTTTTGATTTTGCCCTCTATAGGAAAGCTCACTAATGTGACGGGCCAACACTCTTCTTCAAGTGGCCATGATATCCAGATGCCACCGGTAAACCTTGCGAGGAGCCACTCCCCTACAAGACGAGAGGTAATCGGCAAAAAGGAATCATATGATTGCAATCCGCTCAGGTCGACGCCGGTGATATCGCCCAACGGCGAATCCCTTTAGTCAGATTGCTTGGACCACATTGATGTCGTACAATCTCAATGCTGCTGTTGGTCGAGCATTGGCCACCACCATCCTGACGCAAGGACATATACCCATCTCTCCCTTTGTTCGCAACTTGAAATGCAAGGACAACACCGACCTCCAAGAATAGACTTCAATGGGAAAGCACCCCCTCGAAATGAACCAACGGATATTGAGGTTTTCTGGTCAGTCATTGACCATGATTTAAGCCCCGTGCTATCCGAAAGCTCAGCCATGTCTTTCTACTTCGAATCCTCCTCTCTCGTCCACTCTTGACAGAGTCTCGTTGCAGTCGTCCCATCATCATCCTTTTTTTCCCTTTCCCCGATTCAGCGCTCATTGGTTCATTATCAACCAGGACCAGAATTGAAGTTCGCCGTTGCGACATGCCTCAACACACATGCCGCGATGCAAATCGCAAACGCAGCCAGTATTTATTATCGGCCCGCGGCCAACTACAGCACAATCTGGACGGTCCTCTGAGTTTCCTCGAGCCGTACGACAAACGAAACTGGGGTAGAGACGAGCTTCGGGGTAAGTCGCGTGCCACGATCCATTGTCAAGACCAGAAAAGAAGCCTGAGTAACTGACTGTCTGTCTAGGGCGCCATGCTCGACCAGCCATGGAGCCTATTCTCAATGGCGACATCTCTATGGACGACGTGGACATCGGGAAGGCCATTGATGAGAGGAAAAAAGATGCCGAACAACGCACTCTCAGCTCTCACAGATCTCGCAACCCGTGGAGGATACTGTGCGGATTCAAAGGCACCGTCTCATTCGACATCCTCGGCCAGGTTTCTTACGCCAATGCTGTCCGAACCCTCCTCTCATTCCCGAAGGGCATTTCCTGCAGCTACACCCTGGTCTGGTACGACGCGAACCGAGAGATGGTCAAATCCAATGATTATCGTCTCCCCGCGAAGGACAGCGAATGTTCCAAAGATCCATATTGCCGAGCGCTTATCAACATCCGGAAAGCAATGGCGACCCGGGCTGCCCAATATTTCTTGGTCAAGCGTTGCAATGAAAAGGCGCCGGAGCACTTGCGCGGGACCGGTGAGTCTAGGCGTGACCACGTCAGGGACCGCTCCGTTATTCAAGGCATGGAACAAGCCTCGGAGGAACAGCGCGCCACCGGAGCGTCGGTTGTGTCCCGCCGCCATCGCACCCCCAAAGGACCTTCGCCTCTTCGTGCCAGTGAGCAGCCCGGCGTCGATGGAAGGATGTCCTGTCCCACGCCTCCTTCTGCCAATGGAGGTCGCAGCCATACGCAGAGTGACCAGCAGACCCGGGATAAGCGGCGAGACGTGACCAAGGCATCGACCGGGTCCGACTATATCCGCAGACCCATCCCCCAGCCTCTCAACGCAGTCCTCCGGGGCTCGGACAGCCTCCCAGAGATCACCAAGGCTGTCCTAACCCCCACCGAGCAGGCTCGACTGCAACAGGCGTACCGCGAGGTGGAGTCCATCCACCTTGACCGGGATCAACGGTGCCCAATACCACGCTGCACCGCTGTCTTCAATCCCTTGGATGAAGATGAATGGTTGGAGCACTTCCGGGAACAGCACGCTGTGGATGAATGTCCGTTTTGCCAGGATGACATATTCGTCGCGGAGAACAGAAAGCAAGTCCAAGAGGAAGTCGAGATGGCACATCTCGACTCGGCCCGTCCACAGGCTTCCGAGCCCAGGCCTGAGGCCAACGAGCCATCGAAGACCAACAATACACCCGGTTCTTTGCGAGAGGTTTCATCTCCCACCTCTAGGCCACGGTCCGCTCACAAGAACAGTCGTAAAGAACATGAGACGGCCAAGCACGGCCCAGCAACCCGAGGCAAAAAGCGGCCCAGGAGCCCTCGATTTTCAGACAGAATACACAGCAATTATGAGGATCCCCAGGACGATCGATTTGACGATTCCCTCAGCGTGGCGTGCCCCAAACTTGATCATGTCGACGAACCGACCCCAAGATCACGACAACGCCAGGATGTCATCCCTGGACTCCATGGAAGAAAGCGCCCTAGGAGAAACAATGGTGGTATGTACGTCTACACCAGTGACTCCGACTCGGCGGACGAACTGCAGCCTGATGTGGATGACTTGGCCCCCCCCAAGCGCCGGCGTGTCAACGACCCGACATACAAGCCCTCATGGGAAGGTCGGAACTCTGAAGACGAGTTGCCTGCCGGGCCGTCGGTGCCGAACGGCGCCAGAAGGGGTACCCAGAGCACCACACCGAACAAGAAGGCGTCACTCGGGGTATCAGACCTTTCGGCGGAGTTCACGCAGGCAAAGGACTCCACGGAGATAACTGCCAAGAAGCCAACTCCCAGGAAGTCGGCTCCAAGGAAGCCGACTCCTAAGAAAGCCACTCCCAAGAAGTCAACTCCCGGGAAGCCGACCCCCAACAAGAAGACTCCTAAGAAGGCCACCCCGAACAGAGTCATTCCCAAGAAGGTAACTGTGGAGGACGCAAACACTGATGAGGAGGATGCGGACATAGTCCCTGAGAAAGCTGTCCCCAAAGAAACAGCCTCCAAGACGACAGGAACCCCGGAGGCAACCTCTGGAAAGGAAGCCGCCAAGAAGGCGACTCCCAAGAAGGCGACCCCGACCAAGAATAACGCAGTCGAGGTCACGCCCGGGAGCGGGCGAGTGACGCGCTCAGCCGCCAGGGCGGCCGCGGCAGAGGCAGGAGACAAGTTGTAGTATTGATTTTGCGCCTTCCGTTTGAGCTTATGGTTTCCTTGGATACGTTGGACATTTGGTCACTTTGCGGCGTAGGGTATCTGATAGATGGCGACAGGTTGGACGGATAGATTTGGGATGGTTTCGTATCTTATTCAAGTTCGCTGGTCTTGGCTGATGTGCCAAGTTTGTTTAGATAGGCGTATAAACGGTATTCTTTCGGTCACATTCTCCTTGAGAAATCATCAGCTTCCATGTTTTTCTTCCCAAAGAAAATCAGCGACTTACGCTTCGTGGAACCCTTTTGCATGCAGTTCTGATCTTGCCACACACGGACTCTCCGCGACCATGTTGATTCTCTTTACAATTAAAAAGTAGGGTCCGCTATGATCTAAAGCCATTCTAATCTAGCAACCAGGTTTCGTGAAGTGCCGTCCTGATCATGGGCCGATAATAACCCCTTGCAATATTCACCACACCCCAGGAAGTCAGTGCCATCTCCTCAAGACAGCGTGTCAGGGAAGAACGATGAGCCAAATGCACCCGTGATCGCTCCACAACGCCGCCTACCGTAACGCCAGAAGAAAGACAGTCCTCCTTGCTTTCTTTTACAGTCCTTCGATGGCTCTGAGAAGTACATCCATTCCATCCCTGGCAAAATCTCCCTTGTCGCCCAGTAGCGACCCCACGTCGCTGAGTATGCCAAGCGGGATGTAGCACCCCGTCTTGGCTCGCTCGAGACTGTCCTTGAGGCGGCTCGTATGTTCCCATTCACGGGCTGCAACCTCCGCCCTTTCAATGACCTTGCTCGAGATTCCGCACATGGCCGCGCAGTGCATGCCGAAGCTGCCCTCAGCGACACCGTCCTCAAGCTTGTACAGGAACGTCACGCGGCGCGCTTCCTCGTCAACATCGATCTGCATGCGCCGAGCTCGAATCTCAGGGTGGTTCTCGAACTCCACGGCCAGCGAGTGGTAGTGCGTTGCGAAGAAGCCGATGCAACCAATATGAGTGGCGACATGGTGAAGCACCGCCTGGGCCACAGCGACGCCATCGTAGGAGCTAGTGCCCCGACCAAGTTCATCCAGAATGACGAGTGATCGTGGCGTGGCCTCGGACAGGATCTTCTTGGTCTCAGCAAGCTCCACGAAGAATGTTGACTGGGCAGCAAAGATGTTGTCATTGGCCCCCAGCCGCGACATGATGCGGTCGACAGGGGTCAGGCGAGCCGATGAGGCTGGCACAAAGCACCCAATCTGCGCCATGATCACGGCAATGCAAGACTGGTAGTAGATCAGCACATTGTCTCGGGAACCAAACAGAGTTTCAACCTACCATGCGAAGGACCGTCGACTTGCCTGCCGCATTGGCACCAGTTAGCAGATTGATCTTGGCTTGATTGCCGCCCAGCTTGATGTCATTGGGGATGAAGTCATCGACCGTATTGATCATGCAAGGGTGGCGCAGTTCCTCAAAGTCAACAACGCTGCGGTTCTCGTCGACAAAGTCGGGACGGCAGCTCGGCTGGCCCAGAGATGATGATGCTCTGGCTAAGCTGACAAGACAATCCAGTTGTGCGACAATCTTGACGGCCTTGAGCCAGATCTCGTAATCAACATCGAACTTCTGGAAGAACCGGGCGGCCACTTCCTTGACGAGCTGGGAATGGGTCTCCTCGGCCTCTTGCAGGTCACGGACCAAGCTGGTAAGCTCGTCGAAGTACCACCGTCGGAGATCCTTGGTTGACGACATCTGACGCCAGTCCGATGGAACTTTCACAGACTTGGGAGCCTCTAGCTGGTAGATCTCCTTGCCGATATCAGTGTACTTCAGGGTCTTGCACTTGAGCGACACCTTCTTCTGGTCTAGCAATCCCTTCAGCTGGGCCTTGATTTCGTCCATCCGATCCAGGCTCTCGTCAAAGTCCTCCTCGATGCCACGCTCGGGGATGAGTAGCTTCTCATCTCGAGCTTTACGGCGGTCAAAGGCTGTCCTCCAGTAGTTAAGAGGTTCCGCAAGGCTTGGCATCGACGAAACGAGCTGATCAACGATACCTTCGCCCCCTTTGAAGGCCTCCAGCAGACTCATTGTGTACTCAATCTGCTCGAACCCCTCCAGCACTCGCACAAAGTCTTCAGGTTTGCAAGCGCCAGCGTGGATACGAGAGATGAGTCGCTCGAGGTCTGGCATCTTGACGAGCTGCGACGCGAACTGCTCTCGCACAGAGGGGTCGCTGTTGAGCATCTCGACTGCGTCAAGGCGCTCGTTGATGCGTCGAATATCGCAAAGCGGGTGGGCGACCCACTGGCGGAACATGCGTTTGCCAAAGGGAGTGACGCACTTGTTAAGTAGGCTGAACAACGTTCCCTCGGGCCCGCCATTAACGGAGTTGGCGAAAAGCTCCAAGTTCACCAGGGTTTGTCCGTCCAGAATGAGGGTGCCATTCTTTTGAATGGGGCTGTATGACTCGAAGCTCCCCTGTGATAGCAAAGGGCGTTCTAGCTTCAGGAACTTGAGGTATGATACCAGGCCACCAACAGCTGACATGACCAATTCATCATCCTTGTACTGCTGGAGAGTCTCAGGCCAGATATCATCAGAGCCGTCTTGGGTAATGAAGTAGTTACCACAGTTCAGCTCCCGAACGGTGGTATCGGCATCCCAGAACTCTGTCACTGGTCTCAGATGCGTCCAGATAGTCGTGGGGCTGGTGTTGTTTTTAAGAATCCGGAGGGTCTTGGTCGACACACGCGACTTCTCGAGGAGAAGCTCCCTTGGGCTCGTCTGAGCTATCAAGGTCTCAAACTTGGTCCGGTCGGCGTCATCAACGAATCCAGAGACATGGAACCTTCCGGTCGCCGTGTCTACAAACGCAACGCCGAACGCCGGCATGTCGTCTACCACGGATTCCTTGATAGCAACGCAGTAGGCCGCCATGTCATCCTGAAGCATGCCGCCATCCACGAGCGTTCCAGCCGTGAGGACGCACGCCAGCTGACGAGTGATGACCTTGTCCGCTTTTTTCCCAGTCTTGTCCTGGCGTTCACGCATCTCCTTGCCCAGATTTGTCTCCATCTGGTCCACGCGTGCAACCTTGTACTGCTTGGCAATGAACTGGTTGACCCAGTGGTCCAGCGAACTCTCAGGAACACCGACCATGCGCATGTTGACTCTGTCCGTCATCTTGAAGTCGAATTCCTGGTGCCCGATGGTCGCGTCATTCTCGTAGAGTTCGTAGAATTTGCCCTTCTTGAAAAACACAATGGTATCCCAGTGGTTCTGCTTGATCTCCCAATACTGCTTCTCAAAGGGCGAGAACTTGTTCCACGCCAGCGGGGGGATGTAGATGGTTCGAGGGTCGTACTCGGGGTCGTCAGGAGTGCGTTTCTCCTTGTCGCGGATATTTGCCAGCCAAGGATAACGATCCTCTGGTTCCCGCGTGTGTGCCTTCACCTTGGCCTTCGGGTCCTTGACTCGATCCGCAGGCTTGACGACGGGACGCTTCTCGGCGGAGTCGGGGTCATAGTTCCACTGGCGCGCTGTCGACGGGGGCAGATCTTCCATCAACTCATCGGCACACAAATCCAAGAGCTCTTCCTCCTTGGTAGAGGGAGGGGACATGTTGGATCGTTTACGCGATGTCGTGGGTTTCGAAGGTCGCTTGCGCTTCTTTGACTTGCTGCTGAACTCGTCCGAGTCGTCCGATGCGATGAAGTCATCCATATCCTCTACCGGCACCGTCAGCTTGCGCCACTTTTCGTTCAGGCCGTGTGACAAACCGTCGTCATCCGCAGTCGCATCGCTATCCTCGCCATATACATCTTCGTCATTGACGACCTTGCGTGCCCTGCCGCGACGTCGTGTCTGAGAAGCTGCCCCATAGGCAAACGGCTCGTCATCGTCGGACGATTCAGCGTAGCTAACGACCTTCTTCGCCTAACATGGATCAGCCAGCGTCACCTACCAAAATCGGAGATCTGATGTACCTTTCGCGAGGGACTACTGCCGGCAACCTCAACCTTGACCGAGGGCTGCCTCGACGTGGAAGACATTGGGGTCGGTGAAGGCAGAGGCTGGCCAGGTCTTCCAGGGCGCGTATTCTCCTGTGAGCTCGGCGGCTCCAGGGCGTCGCTGCTCGGAACGGGTGTGGATAGCTTCTTCTTCTTGGCAGAGGAAGTAGGTTTCACCTTGGGCAGAGTGTTGGCCTTGGTCGTCTCTCTCAAGCAGGTGGAGTCGGGGGAGACCTTTGACAACGGCGAAGACGCAGGGCCAGGCGACGACTTCTGGAAGAAGGACATGATTGACTGTTGCTTCGCTGATGACGAAGCTGAGTTGCGGGCGATGGCCTTGGCTGGTGTGCGAGCAGGCCCGGCAGAGGCACCCGCTGACCCGTTACCAGTCATGATTTCGGCCGACTCTCGAGCTTCGAGTCGTGTACTAGGCCTCGAGGTCAAATGCCGATTGATGAATGATTAGGGAGAAAGTGGTCTTAGAAGCAGAAGTAACGAGTCAAAACAAGCAGCGGAGAACAGAATGGACGGTAAATAGGGATGCTGAAATATGAACACGACCGAGACGGGAGATGGAAGATTGGGGTTCAGCGAACGTAGATCCGCGTCGCGCATCGCGTCACGCGTTAAGAGCTAAGCACAGTGCCAGCGAGGGGCTTATCGCTCGTCTTTTGCGCATGATAAGGACTGCTTGTACACTGTACTCCTGAACTGTGTGTAGTGTCGGGCTCATCGGCAGTGGATAGGTAATAAATTACCTGCGAAGCTGATGCACGCTCTGCAGGTACTCATTTTTGCCCGCGCGAAGTTGACGCCAATTCTTTGTATCCTGAAGACATGAGGTGTCCTTAGATGTCGAAATGCAGCGTTACCAGATTCGGGCCTCGCGTCACGCCTGTCGTCATGACTTCTACCCTTACCCTAGGTGTATCGCAAGGTACAGGCCGCCGCTATGCCATGCGAAGCTACCCTTGCTTTGAAAATATCATTCTGCTTCTTCGAGAACAATTCATTTCTATTTTTCCAATCTATTCATGTTGTACAGGAGCGTGGGAAGTATTTTCGGCTAGTCCTTACTTCTTTCTCAGGGTCATCGGCAATGATGAATTCACGTATTTGGCCCGGCCTCACCATTAATACCCGGTACAGTTGTTCTGGTACTCGTGGGACTTGGGCAAGGCCCAGCAAGTTGGGAGTGAAAGTCGATTGTGCAATGTTCAATAAACTAAAGGCTACCTCCCCTGGATATCTCAAATCGCATAATGTGCGAGAGATGGAGCTGCTATACAATACCAAATATCTCCACTTGGTTTATGTGGTGCTGGCCGCAGTCCCGTTGTCACACTTAACGCCTCGACACCGCCTCCCTTACCTGCCAAGCACCAGCCCGACAAACTTTCCCAGCGCAAGCATAAAGCAAAACAGCCACAACCGAAATCCTGTGCTATGGCCCACCCTCAGCTTCTGACGCGAAGCCTTGACGATCCTCGCCGCCCGCGGCACGCTGACCGCGTCGTAACCCCTGACAGCCGCCGCGAACGAGGTCGCGCCCCGGCAGCAGAGCTGTTCTGCCAGGTCCCACCCGTCGTTGAGGGCCAGGTTGGCCCCGAAGCCCGCGAACGGGCTTAGCGCGTGGTTGCTGTCGCCGATGAAGACGGCGGGCATCTTGTCCAGCTCGTCTCCGTGGGAAAAGGGCATCTTGTCACGCGCACTGATGCACATGACGGTTGTGGAGTCGGTATGGTCGACGATGGTCTCGAAGGGTTCGTGAAAACGGGCGCCCAATTGCCGCGCCTGTGCGATGACTTGCAACGCTGATTTCTCGGATCTAGAGTCGAAGCCTGTTCCCTGGTCGGGCTCCATGTGCCCGACGGCCCAGACAACGCTGTCCTTGTCGACGGGCGAGTAGAAGCACGATACACCGTCTCCGGAGAGCTGGAAACCCCAGTCCTCGTCAAGCGATTTCGGCGTTCGTCGGTCAAATCTCGCGAGGCCACCTCGTAGCACGGCTCCGGCGTATTGGAGCTTGTCGTCAGGTCGGAGGACGGCCCTTAGCTTGCTGCTGGCGCCATCTGCTACCACCAAGAGATCACAGTCTTCCTCGTGAGGTCTGCCGTCGGGCCCCTTCTGCGCCGTTACCCGGACTCGACCATTTTCCAGCCGCATAACCGAGATGCACCGGGTTTCCCATTGAATGGAGCAGGTGTCTGACGAGAGAGCGGCGTCGTGAAGGACCTGACGGAGCTCCCTTCGCGCAACCCGAACGCTGGCTGCCGGCAAGCCTGCCATGGGCTTACGCTTCAGGCTGATCTTCTCTTTCCAGTTTGGCCCCCAAATCTTGAATGCACCCTTTCCTTCTACGCCCGAGACGGCCCTACCGACAACATCGTCGAGGAGGCCGAGCTTTTTCAGGGCTGCAAGTCCACCGGAGTTGTCGTGACCTGCGAGAGACAGGCTATACCCTTCCCTTTGCTGAGAGACATCCTCCGAGTCTCGTTCCAGGATGACAATGGTCGGCGGGTGAAGTGAAGGATCCCAGAGTCTGCGGATGGCGACAGCAAACGCGGAGCCGGCGATGCCACCACCAGCAACGACGATGCTCTTGCCCTCGAGAAAGTGTTTCCTGTCATCGGCCATGGTGAGTGGTGGGATGAGCGCATTTTCCCAGATCCCAGGTCCCCTCCCATCTGGGAGAGCTGTCGTCTGGTTGCAGCGGCCCGAATATAACAACAGTTCAAGGATGGCGTGAAGAAGATTCGACTCTGGATCGAGTTTCTCGTAATGGAATACGAAATAGACGAGCTGCCTTTCTTTGATTAAATGTTAAAGAGTCGAGACTAGACTAACAGAGGGTCCTCCCCGAGGTCAACGTGGGACCAATTGCCGGTCGACGCCTTGGAATTTTGGGACGTTTGTTGCGGGTCCCACTGCGAGTGGCCTGTTCGCATTATGGAACTCTATTCCGCGCATACACGTACTTCCCGATCGGGACATTGGGGACAGGGTCTCACCAGCGTACTGATAGTTCGCTTACAAAATTTGTTGGATTAAAGCACGACAGTCTCTTGATTGTGTTGATACCAGCGATGTTATCGACCGCTTGGAACCGCCTAGAGGCACAGCCGGCATGGTTTCGCATCTTCGTATTGCAACTTTCGCTTGATTCCCTGGCAGCACGAGTCTATCGCTTCAGCGGATGCGGATTCCCAATCATCTAAGCTATTGACCGCGGCCGGCGCGTCTATATCAAGGTGTCTGTCTTAAGTTAGGTTGTCCTTACGGTGACCTAAAGATTACAATATGCAGTGGGCTGCAGGTCGCATTTGGTTGTCGGGAGTCCGCCATTTTCTTCTTTATTCTCAAGTACATCCCGGCTAGAACGGCACTGTAGGCCACGCCTCTAGTACCTGCACGGTATGAAACCTCGTGGGTATTAGATTACATGCTAAAGATTCTCGTAGACATCCGAATTCTCACGGCGAAGTGGTCAAACGCACCCTTGTCTGACCCGCGAAGAAGCAGGACGTCCATGGGAAGTACAGTACTAACAGATCCAACCGCATAAGAAGACTCCTCGAGAAATGCTGCCAAAGGTGTAATTCGAAAGAATTTCGAGGAAATCTCCGCGGGCTGAACCTCTAGAAATTTTACTCAATAGCGAAATGGGGCGGATGGATAGGCAATAGTCCCTTGTTAATACAACCCACCTTGTAAGAGCTGCCGCAGAGCCGGCTCGACTCCGGTCCGGTCCAGGGAACTCGTTTAGACGTGCAGCTATAAGCAGGTTTTACCAACAGTGGACTCTTTTCGGGGAAGCTTTATGTTTTGTTGGTGCAGGCCGCGTCTTTAATCCGTATATTCCCAAACACGAGTTACTGCCTTGGTCAACGAAGGCACTTATACGGCTCGCCAATCTAGGCTCTACACGTGAAATTCTGACCATCCGCCCCCTCTCGTAGGAAGCCTTGAATTGAAATTAGCGGCACTGAATAGAGAAAAGACCAGTCCTCAACAACTCATCTCTGGGCCCATTGGTACTGCAACCATGCTGCCTACATGTAAGTACCAGGGAGGAGGAGGGGTGAGGAAGTACATGGATGCTTCGGGTGAGAGACCCAGTCAAGCGGACCCATGTGAGATGGTTAAACCAGAAATTACCGACACAGGTAAGTAGTTCATGTTACCAATACTCGGCTTTAGTTCCGAAACAATTGTACAGATAGTCGTCTTGCCGCAGTTTTTGGTGTTGGGTTCGATCTGATCTGAACCTAACCACTGGTGTCATTTGGCACATGGCGCCGACCAACTTGGTACCCGACCCCACATTTGCACAGGGCTGAAGGACCGTGCCGCCGCCACTACTGTGCCCCTCCAACACCAAAGACCCTGCGAACTTTTAACGCTGAGAATTCCTATTTCGCATCGTAACCTTGGCCATCACTCTCCACGGCAACGGGTCTCACTCTCTATAGGCAGCCCCCGGTCAACATGGCCGCCGACCTCTCCGCGCCTCCCGTCCTCTCCACGCCCGACGACCACTTCCTCCAGAACCCGGCCACGACCGACACCGAAGCCAAGTCGATCCTCTCCGACGATGCGCTCCGCTCCGTCTACGAGATCCCCCGGACGGTGTCCGAGCTGCGCGCCGGCGGCTGGAAGCGCATAGCCCTACAGTTCCCGGACGACATGCTTCCTGATGCGCCGCGCGTGTCGGGGGCGCTGGGGGCGGAGGTCACAGGGGCAAAGCTCTTTGTCCTCGCCGACACTAGCTACAGCGCGTGCTGCGTCGATGAGGTGGCCGCGGAGCATGCGGATGCCGAGGTCGTCGTGCACTATGGGAGGGCGTGTCTCAGCCCGACGAGCAGGCTGCCCGTAATCTATGTGTACACGAGCCGTGGACTGGATCTGGGATCCGCGGTGGAGCGATTCGAGTCTGAGTTTGCGGATAAGCAGGCCAAGGTGATCATCATGGCGGATCTGATGTATCAGCAGCACGTGCAAGGGCTAGTGGCTGAGCTACAAGGGAAGGGATATGCAGACGTGCTGATGACGGAGGTGGTGAGGGACCCGGCAGGTCTGATCCCAAACCGGAGGATACCGGATGCGCCCGAGGTAGACGAAGAGGCTCTCAAGGACTACTCCCTCTTCCACATCTCCGACCCGCCATCGTCAGTACTCCTCGCCCTGCACTCCCGCTTCGCCTCGCTACACGTCCTGTCCCCCGACACTTCGTCAGTCGACAACCCCACCATGCGGACGGCGGGTCTGCTGCGCCGGCGCTTCGCGCGCGTCCTCTCTCTCGCGTCCGCAGGCGTTGTGGGCATCCTCGTCAACACACTCTCAGTGGCCAACTCGCTGGCATCAGTGGACAAGCTGCGGCGAGCGTGCGACGCGGCGGGCAAGAAGAGCTACACGGTCGTGGTCGGGCGTTTGAACCCCGCCAAGCTGGCCAACTTTGCCGAGGTCGAAGGCTGGGTGGTGGTGGGGTGCTGGGAGGGCGGGCTGATCGCAGAGGACGAGGGGTACTGGCGGCCGGTGGTGACGCCGTTTGAGATGCAGGTTGCGCTGATGGGCGAGGAGGAGAGGGTTTGGGGCGGGGAGTGGTGGGGAGGCATCGAGAAATTGAAACTGGAGGATGGGACGAAAAAGGCGGAAGAGACTGAAGGGAAGGGGGACAAGGAGCTTAATGGGAGGCATATAGAAGTGCGAGAGGATGACGATGCGGACGACGACGGAGTGGAAGGGGACGAATCTCTTCCCCCTGAGTTTGACTTACGCACGGGGAAGCTCGTCAGTCACAGCCGACCGATGCACCTCACCGTACGGAGCGCCCGGCAAGCCGACAAGGAGAGCGGCGGTCAGTCAGACAAGTCTTCGGAGGCGCTGATCAAGCGCTCGGCACCGGGCGAGCTGGCGAGCATCAACGGGGTGGCGAGCCCCGGCGCCGAGTTCCTGCGGTCGCAGCGGACGTGGCAGGGTCTTGGAAGCGACTTTGCCGAGAACCAGGAGACGAGCACAGCGGTGGAGGAGGGCCGGAGCGGGATAGCGAGAGGCTATCATGTTGGGGACGACGATGAGAATAGGCACTGACATAGACGAGATACCCAAAAAGGTTTGGATGATCAGACATGAATGATAACTTCTTCTTTTTTTTTTTTTGTGCCTTGTTTGAACTATTCTAGATTCGTGACATTCCTCGTAACTAAATCATGGCTAGAAAATCATCATCTAGCTCGAGATGATGGGTGTGTAGCCAGGTACCGGTATGTACAATCGGATGTTTAGTGTGTAAATCCAACCCATCTTGTTAACCTTCTTGCGCCTAGTGCCCGTGTCCGCCACTCTGTTGTTCATTCCTCATCAGGTCGGGTCGTGTAGCGCATACCGCACCTCCAACTCTTTTCGTTCCGTTCTTTGTTTCTTCCTTTAGTATTCGACCTTTTGGGCTTTCGCCCTTTCCTTCATGGAATATCCAAACGCCTTCATGACAGTTGCCGCCCCTCCTGATTATCTCCCGCGCAGCGCACACGAGAAGCCGTTCGCCTACACATAGCTCCGGCGGTGGGAGTGGTGGCTGTGTCGCGAACCGGAGTGGCTGCGACGGCGGTGGGAGTGCCGGCTCGAGTGGGAGTGCCTGCTCCGGCGGTCATCGTAGTACTCGGGCTCGGCGCTGTCGCCGTGCAGCCATGCCGTGATCATGGTGACGAAGAACTGGACAATCTCGATAATGGCAAAGGCAAAGCAGGCCTTGAGCATGGAGCAGCGCTTGTCGGTGCGCCAGGAGATATCGGCGCCGGGTCCGGTGACGCGGATGTCGCCGAGCTGGACGGTCCAGTCGCTGCTGGAGACGGTGACGTCGGTGCAGTTGGCGGAGGCGATGCCGCGGAGGTAGTAGACGGAGGCGATGAAGGCACCGAAGAAGGCGGCGTCGACGAGGGCGACGAAGCGGGCGTTATTGGAGGAGCGGTGGTAGGAGAAGAGGGTGAAGATGGTCCAGGCGAGGGCGATGGTGGATACGATGAAGAGGACGAGGATCGAGGGAGGGGTGAGCGAGTTGGCCTTTGTGAAGCCATCGACGAACCAGGCCAGCATGCCGACGATGGGGATCTGTGGCACGGGCGGGTCAGGGGTGCTTGTGGTCAGTCGGGGGGAGGGGGAGGGGGGTTTTCGTACCAGGAATGTGATCTGACCGATGCGGTTGGAGACGAAGAAGACGGCGAAGAAGAACATGGCGGCGAGGGTTGCGCGCGCGGACGCACGACTTGCGGGGTGGTAGTGGTGGGTTGGTGGGTGGTATGAGTGTCAGACTCTTAACCGCGGGGTTTGAAGCTATCGCGAATGTCTCGTCGGCCTTGGGAGATGGTTGCGACAGAGCGCAGTGCGCGAGGCAGACGATCGGAATGCAAGTGACGCAAGGTGATGCAGGTGCGGAGGGTGATGAACAACGTGGGAGGTGTCAGTAGTACTATAGTACTAGTAGCAGTAGTAGTCCGTACTGTATGTACATAAAATCAGAGGCTGGGATGATGGGGTGTGGAAAGTGGAAACCTGGAAATCGAAAATGTGAAGAGGTTGGGCAGCTTCTTCTCGGCGCAACGCCAACGCCAAGGCACATACGTACACACACCAGCTTACCACGCAAAACGGCAGCTCGCCTGGTGCCTTGACATTGTTTGTTTCAGAAACACATGGCCGGGGATTATTACGCAATTGGTCCATGGACTCATGGAGCACCTATTCCTTTGGCTCTACCTAGTAGGTAGTAGTGACTTTCGCTTCTAACTGTTTTTTTTTTTTCGTCTGTTGGTATGAATGGACCTTTCTCGGTAAAGCTCGATGCAACTTGAAGGAAAGAAATTCGTCTCGAATGGTTGATGTTGGAACCCGCATCTCACCCGACCACTGATCCTCCGTTGGCCTGCTGGTCTGTCGTGGAAGATGGGTCTCCTCCCGACAGTCCTGAGTGAGATCTGACATCAATTGGGGGGCTGGTTGCAGGGGTTTTTATTGGGGTGGCTGGCCGGGCAACGGTCGAAAGTCTCGAGACCCCCTCCACTTCATCCGTCTTTTCTGTGTGTGGGAACCTCTACCTGGTCCATCCATCCATGACCCCGCCTCGAGTCTTGACCTGGATGGTGACAACCGCCTCCTTGCCTACCAGGTATGATGCGCTAATTAATAGCCATCTCGCTCTGAGTCAGACGTTTCTCGGCTGGTCTTTTACATCGCTAATTGAACGTCTGAAGAATCAGTACGGACGTACCTACACTTCAATGCCATCCACGTCATCCCAATCCATCATTTGCGGCGTTGTTTTCTCCATCACCATAGGTCATCATATCAACCAAGAACAATGGAAATGACGAACGAGTCTCATATTCAAAACCCCCGCTTACTCATCTGATTCTCTATATTAATCAAAAGATCAAAAGTGCGCAGCATGGAGCAAAGACGAGCTGGACGATCTGCTTGTCTTGATGCTTGATTGACCCCTCGAGGGGATTGGCTCGGATAAGGCCAAGGAGATGACTGGTGGTGCTGACGGCCGAGGGATGTATGTTTGATTCGCCTTGTGAACGCTTTCAGGTGCTTGATGTGTTTGATGGCTGATACGCATCATGTCATCTCCACTTACACGGATTGGTGGAGCTTCCTTCACTGTTCCTCAGGGCATACGCGCAAACAGATCTGCTATCCCGCACTACTATCTGCCGAGGCCTAAACTACCATCATGGATATTCTCGGTGATAGGCTGGTGGGAAAGATAATCCTTCTTACGAACTGCTTGCGCTGACCCCATCCTCCCCGTTCCCTATTGACGATCAACCTCGGTCTTCGCTACCACTTACACCGGTATACTCCACCGCATTAACTTTGGAGTGCTGGTACCTCTACCAGCCAGTCTCATGGTTCTCCAAATCGAGTTACTCTCTTCTTACTTCCGATAGGTGCGATTCTAGATAATTCGCCCATTGCGGCAATGCTTCTCTATCCTCCGCCTTGGCTTCCCACGATGGGCCATTTTCCGCCAATCGGTCCCGCCCGGGGTCATATTGGGAACTCCAAACTGCCGGTGCTGCACGATGCTGAAACTACAGCTGTCCCGAAGTCCCCTGGGCTAAAAGGTCATCTATGTTCTCGATGGTGTTATAAAAAGGAATCCTTTTCCGGTGGTGGTTGGCGGTTGACCGGGATCAGCAAAGGGCTAGACTCCGTGATCAGCACCCGTCCACCACTTACAGTCAGGCCACCGCCATGAAGTTCCTTTACTGCCTCCTCCAGGCCGTCGTCGTCTTTGCCGCCGGCGCCGTCGCCCAGGCGAACCCCGGGGCATGCAGTGGCCATTGCTGGTCCCACGATCCCAGCGTCATCAGGCGCGCCAGCGATGGTGCCTACTTCCGCTTCGAAACCGGCAGTCTCATCGGCATCTGGAAGGCTCCCGACCTGACCGGTCCGTGGGAGTATCAGGGCCCAGCCATTCCGGCGGGCAGCATTATTGATCTTCCTGGTAATGATGATCTATGGGTGCGTCTCCCTCGGCCTTCCCCCATACGAACCCCGTAGCTGATCACAATAGGCGCCCGACGTCCGTCTGGTTGACGGCACGTACATCATGTACTACACCGTCTCCACCTTCGGCGTCCAAAACTCGGCCATCGGATACGCCACCTCGCCGGACATGGAAGCCGGCTCCTGGACAGACCGTGGCCACACGGGTATAAGCTCAAGGGAGGGCGACGACTTTAACGCCATAGATGCCAGCCTCATGCGGGACATCTCCACATCAGCCTACTCCGTCACCTTCGGCTCCTTCTGGGGCGGCATCTTCCAGATACCAATGGAAGGCGATGCCACGACCGCCGCCGGCCAGCCCTTCAACATCGCACACAACTCGACCGGTGCTAATGCCATCGAAGGCCCTTTCGTGCACGAGCGCGACGGCTGGTACTACCTCTTCTTCAGCTCCGGACAGTGCTGCGGATACGATACCGACTTCCCCGCTCCCGGGGAGGAGTACAAGATCTATGTGTGTCGGTCTCGGAGCGTCGGCGGACCGTATGTTGATCGCAACGGCGTGAGCTGTCTGACTGGGAATGGCGGTACTTTGGTCCTGGGCAGCCACGGGTTTGTGTTTGGTCCAGGCGGTCAAGGCGTCCTGTCCGATCCCAGTTATGGCACCGTCTTGTACTATCACTACGCTCACACTGATATTGGCATCCGGGATGCCGACTACCAGTTCGGTTGGAACACGCTGAGCTGGAATGATGGGTGGCCGACAGTTTCGTAGAAGGAGTGCCATGTAGCATCTCATCGAGAATATGCCTGATTAGTCTCTCTACCCATACAAACTATCCTCCATAACCAGGTGTCGCAATGTGTATTCAAGTTACCCCCCATATCCCATTATTATCATTATTTGCCTCTCAGTCATCCGAGAGCTAAGGGTATCTCCTTGCCTGCTCAGTTCCATTCTGCTCCGTCCAACGCCGTCCCGATGGGGCTGTTTCACCCCAATATGAAAACTCACACCGCTCCAATAGCCGCATCCGCAATCCCTAGCAGCTATCGCCATTTTTCCATGGCCCTAAGCGCCAGAATATGGCCTCCCAGGCTTGTGATCGGCGACACCCTGACCCCGGGAGCGCATAAACTCCATGATCGCGAGTGCCGTGAACGCAGTCCAGTTGAAGAAGCCGAAGGCAACGCCGGCCTGTGCGCTCTGGCAGAAGTTGTTGCCATTGCAGTCGGGCACGCCGATGAGGGCGGCCATGGCGATCGAGCCGGCGAACCAGAAGAGGCTCGTGAGGGAGAGCAGGGCGAGGGCGACGATCGGGATGTGCAGGCTCGGGAGGACGACGGGCGTCAGGGCGATGTAGGCGAGGACGAGGATCGACCAGATGGTGGTGAAGAGCATGAAGGCGAACTGGGAGGGCGAGCCGCCCCACCAGGCGCTGTCAGTCTCACCGACGACTGGGAGTGCAGTGTCAGTAGAGTTCTGCCGATGGGCGCGTGCTTGCGGGAGGGAGCCTTACCGTAGCCTGTCAGGCCGAGCTCTATGATGAGCAGTAGCGCCACGAAGGCGTAGATGATAGACATCTTGCTAAAGCCGCCGAGATTCATGGCGGCGGTTGCGGTGTGGGACGTTTGGTTGTTTCGTCGATCGAGGTTCGTGTCTGGTATGGTATCAAGCGCGCCGATCAAGGTGCGGGTAGGAGCCCCAGGAGCCCAAGGTGATAAGCGAGGTGAAGGGGTGGGTGCAGTCGGAAGTGGCCTGTCTGTTGCTCGATTCAAATAATGCCAGGAGTCGCGATCCCAGAAAACGTCGGAGCAGCACGAAGGAAGAATAGAAGAGGCAGTGGGAGGAAGAGTTGAAGATCTGACGATGGTTGAACCAACCCAACCGGGCGCGACTACCCTTTTCTTGGCCTTTTACGTTTTCTTGCCCAACGATTCTGCGCTCTTGCCCTGCGAAATTGCGATCCCGAATCAGGGAACGAATGGCGCACCACCTCATGACGCTGCCGTCATGAGGTCATTCTGTGGCTTGGAGGTAGCTTGGCATTAGTTCTGATTGGCCCTGTGAGTGGGTCCATGCTGTTTGCAGCGCTCGTCTGGCACTGATGCACATCGAGCACACACACTAGAGCAGTGGAGCTTGGGCCGAATACTGGACCGAACCTGCTAGAGCTCTTCCAGTTCCGGAGCTTCAGGTGCCGCAAGCTCTGAGCCACTAACGTGGCTGTGCAACTGGACGCATCAGCATTTCTTTAGGCGTGATTGAAAGTGGCATGATCGTGGTCGTCCCCATATTACCCTGCACCGACGCCGACATGTTCACAATATAACTCCGAGGTACCAGCTGTCAGGTTGGCACCCGCGTAAGTTGAACAACCTGGAAGCTTAATTACTCTATTCTACTGAGTTTCACTGGAGAGGAATTTATAATATAGCCTTGGTTCTTACCGGCCTCTAGTCGTCCGGAGCTGTCACTACCGTACTAGAAGGTAATAATGTTACAAGCTCACCCAAGTACTAAGTACTTACTTGAATATATACGTAAGGTACTGTTAAGTAGACAATAATCGAATCTGGAATTCAACCATGGATAGATACTTAACTATAATACCAGACGGCCTATCTAATGTTTGTGCGGTCCGGATTGCGAAATTGCAATGAACGAGCGGCCGACTCGGGCCCGAGGATCCGGGCGCTAAACCGCTTTCGATACCGATATGCCCGAGCACAACACACCCTCTACTCGTACTACTACCAGACCTTGTATCACGACCGACCCAAGATTTCCCCATACCGCGGGAAGAGGGCGGCCGACGAAGATCTCCTCGCGCGGCTGGTTCTCTATGAGGATCCGATGCGGAGACATCGCATCGACTTCACCGGGCTCACCAACTTCTGGGCTTCCTCGGGACTCGAAGTGAAAAGGGGCAAATAAGCCAGACACCCCCATTTCCTTGAAATCTGCGACTGCTCTTCCCGCAGATACCGCCTTGTCCGAAAATACCAGAGGCTGCAAATGTGCCTCTGGCGCGGTGAGACATCCATCCGAGCTGCCGAGGAACCTGTCGCTCTTAGGAATGGACTAGCACATCATTAGGTGTTTATGGTCGAATCTCAAGTCAGAGGAGGTTCTTGCAGCCCGTTTCCGCCCCTCCAACCAGAGTTAACACCCCTTTCTGTGAACAGCTCCAGAACCCTCCACCAAAGCTCCTGCATTATAGAGATAATCCGGCTCTCCATCCCACTCCGCCGCTGCAGGGTATCCTGACCGGAGACCGGACCGGGCTTCACTAGCTTCACATGGAGGCTAGGCACATCTGCCGGCTATGGCAAACATATATCGAAAGAGTCGACCGTCTCACCAAGTTTACCCATGTGCCAACGCCCCAGGAGCGCATCTTGAACGCGAGCTGGGAAGGTCCCGCCAGTGCGTCGAAGCCTCTCGTGGCAATTCTCTTCGCCGTCAATACTCTGGCGGTCACCAGTGTATCATCAGCAGAATGCGAGGCATCATTTGGCGAGCCCCGTGGCACAATGCTGGTGCACTACCGAGTGGAAGAAGTCAGGGCGCTCGTCGCGACCGATGTCTTTACAACGAGAGACTTCGAAGTCCTGTAGATACTGCTGCTATTCCTCTTTTCCGAACCAGGTTCTGCGCTAACCCTGAGACTGCTATCCGTGGCCGTGAAGATGGGCGAATTTATAGGGCTGCAGCGAGCGTCCTCTGACCCCCAACTCTTCTTCTTCGATAGAGAGATGCGCATACGTCTCTGGTGGCAGCTTCGTGGTACCGAACACCGAGCCAACATGGCCTTCATGTCTTCTTCGTCAAAGCCGTCTGCGGAACCGGGCGACCTCTGCCTCCCGCTCAGCAATAACGACATTGACCTGCACCCGGACGTGGTGAAACCACCAGTTGAACACTCGGGACCTACGGATATAATATGCGCACGGATGAGGTTCGAGGTCATTGAATGGGTCCGCTCATCTTCCGCTGGCGCTGTGCTCTTCGAAAGGGTCCATCGAGGTCCCGTACCAGACAGGGCGCAACTAGTTGTCGAAGACGAGGCCATCGGTGCATAGAGGAGATCTTCGAGGAGAAGCTATTCAGCCGATCAGATGCCCGCATACCTCTACAAGGCTTGGCACGCAGTATAACCAAAAGAGCCATAGCTAGCCTGCATATCAGGATTCACCACCCGCGGGGTCGTGCTAGCGTAAGAAGCGGCAAGGTTCACATGTAGCGGAACGAGCTCGACAAGCTCTTCGACTCAGCGGTCGCCTGCCTGGAACCCACGATGGCGTGCTCACAGACAAAATCTCAAGACACCTGGTCTCTCTTATAAGGCCTCCATTGGGTATTGAACCGTTAATATAAATGATTAGCGACCTGCGACAGCGGTGCTCAGGGGTATGGGCTGGATTACATGTGCTTTTATATGTATACTCGAGTATGTATTATCCGAACATACGTCCACAGCCGGCCCATCCCGCCTTCTGTCTCTGGCGTCTCGTTCCAAGCTTTTCCAAGCGACTAATGCACGTACCTAGGTAATAACAAGCTAAAAGAACTACGGTACGCAATCACATGAGGTACACTAGTAAGTAGGAGGTAATGATATTCTACAGTCCGAGCAAGCGACGCTTGAGACATAAACAAGGCCTTCTCGCCACTAATAGGACGTTGCCGGAAGGAAATCATTAATCAGCCCAGTCCCCGAGTACATGTCGTCAATGTAGTCATCTGAATGCCCCTTACTTTCCTTGCCTAGCAGCTCCTCTGCAATTGCCCGCCCGGCCGCCCTCCCGGAAAAGATGCACCCGCCGAGGAACGTTCCCTCGAGCGAGTTATACCCGTGGACCCCACCGCCTCCAAAGCCAGCTGCCTCACCCGCGGCGTAGAGCCCGGGGAACGGTGACCCGTCCGGCCGCATGGCGTTGCTGCTGAGGTTCGTCTCGATGCCACCGAGTGTCTTGCGCGTGAGGATGTTGAGCCTCACGGCGATGAGCGGCCCGTGGGCCGGGTCGAGGAGCCGGTGCGGCGGTGCCACTCGCCCCCTTTTATCGGGAAAGTAGTTTCTGGCGTTGGCGATGAGCATGGCCTGCGCGTCCTTGGAGTAGGGATTGTCCATCTGGCTGTCCCGGATGTCGACGGCCTTCTTGATGGCGTCGAACTCGAGGATGGGCCCGTCACGCTCCCGGGCTAGCTCGTTCATGCCCTCGACGAGCTCCTCCAGCGTATCACGCACCACAAAGTCCTCGCCGTTCTTCTGGAATTTTTGCACCGGCACCGTCCCCTTCTTTCCGAACACCCTCGTGGTCAGGAACTGCCATACGCTCTTGCCCGTAATATCGGGGTTCTGCTCCGACCCAGAGAGGGCAAACTCGCGGGCAATGATAGTTTGATCGAGGATGAACCAAGTATAGTCGTAGCCGGTGCTGCAGATGTACTTGAGCGTCGCCAGAGTATCGGAACCGGGGTAGAGGTGCCCTGGAAGCTTCTTTCCTGTCGCATCGAGCCACAGGGACGACGGCGCTGGCAGAATACGGATGCCGTGACCAGGCCAGATCGGGTCCCAGTTGTGCAGCCCCTCGGTGTAGTGCCACATGCGGTCGCGGTTAACGATGCGAGCGCCGCCCTTCTCAGTGATTCCAATCATGCGCCCGTCCACATGGTGCGGGACGCCGATGACAAAGTTCTTGGGCGCCTCACCGCCGAGCCTCTCCGCCGGCCACGCTGCCTTGACAGCCTCGGGATTCCCGCCAATGCCACCCGATGCCACCACGATGGAGGACCCGTACATCTCAAAGTCGTCGATCGCGACTCTCGACGACTTGACACCCCGGGGAGAGTCATCCGGCTCGAGAACTCGCCCGCGCACGCCGACCGCCCTCCCAGACTCGTCAACGATCAGCTCGTCCACACAGTGGCGGAACTTGAACTGTACTACGCCCCTCGTCGCAGCCTCCTTGACCGGTTCTGCAAAGACCCTCACCACCTCGGGCCCCGTGCCCCACGACAAATGAAACCGAGGCACCGAGTTCCCGTGGCCGTCGGCCGTTCCGTCGCCACGCTCCGCCCACCCCACGTTGAACAGGAAGCCCAGCCCGCGGGCCTTGACGTAGTTCTCCATCTCGTCGGTCGCAAAGTCGACAAACGCGCGCGCCCACTTGCGCGGCCAGTAGTCCTCGTCATCTTCGCGGTCAAACCGCGCGCTGCCCATCCAGTCCTGCCACGCCAGCTCGCGCGAGTCCTTGATACCCAGCCGGCGCTGCTCGGTCGAGTCGACGAGGAAGAGGCCACCGAGCGACCAGAAGGCCTGGCCACCTAGGTTGGCGCCGTTCTCCTGGTCGAGGATGAGGGTCGGCACGTTGCGCCGCGATAGCTCGAAAGCGGCCACGAGGCCGGCGAGGCCGGCCCCCACGATGATGACGGGCTTTTGATTCTGCTGGCGTTCTGATGTTTTGGACGCCATTGTGGATATCTGTCTGGGGTGGAATGAGGAGAGAGAAGGGGAGTATTGGAGGCCAAGTATTGGGGGTAGGTGCGGGGGCCGGGGGCCGAGGTATCATTTATAACTGCGCCGCTGCGGTATTCATGGTTGGATCATTGGATGTTGATATCTCTTCCGGCTTGGCCGACCATATGATGCTTGGAAAAACCACACGAGAGAGAACTCCAGTTTGGGACAGTGTCAAGCATGCTGACCATTGGCATGGATACGGGATCCTCCCGAGGTGAGGTACTCTGAAGAGTACGCATTCACTCCAAACCCAATGCACAATTTGCCGCATGTGATGCTTGGTCCCAGACTAGCTATTTATACCAGGTAGGCTATGTTGCATTGGAATTGGTGCCGTTGAGTGTCGTCCCAATTCAGCATTTAAGGACTGTACTTGTACTTCGATACGCCGTCGTCCGGTTCCAGGTAACTATGCCACGCATAGTATGAGTCAGATGACACATGGATTGGATTACTTGCCACTGGTTGGAACATGTAGACCGAGGCGCCGAGGAGATTGATGGCCGGCCTTGGGCCTCTGGCGATGAGACGGCCGACGGCGGCGAAATCCGGTGGAAGCAGCGAAATCCGCTTCTCAATTGGTTCCCTAAGGTTCTGGTTCCTATAATGTAAAGGGTGCCGTGTTATAATATGAGAATCACTACTCAGACTGTTCGGAGTCGGACTGTAATCGTCAACTTCAACCGACTTCCTATATGTGAGCGCACACAGGTGTGTATTTAGGTATATATCTGCCTGGTTTGTCCGTGGTGTCTGGGTGAGTATCTGGGTGTGTACCTAGGTGTGTGTTGTGTACAATAAATACTACCTAGGGACGCAGGCCGGGTAGTAATTCTCTGTGATATAAGCTGACATGTATAGAGGAAACCGTCAACAACACGGCACTCATATTCCAAGCCGCCACTTGTGCTACTCGGACACGTCCTTGTTGTCGGCCTTGACCCCGGCGGCCGTACCGCTTACACGGCGACGCCCCACCGCCGCCTCCGGGTCCACCGCCGACCCGGCCCGGGCCGCCCGGACGAGATCCGGATTCTCCTCCTTAAGCCTGGCAAAGTTCTTCTCAGCATCCCACGTCCAGATACTATCGCACGCGAACACCAGATCCATCTCCTCAAGGGTCCGCTGGTTCGACTCCGGGTACAGCGCCCAGACGACGGGGATGCAGAGCACATTGACGGCGCCAAAGATGTGCAGCGTCGTCTCGTTCAGCCGGTCGAAGATGGTCGGCAGCAGAAGCACGCACCATCCGTTGCCGATGCTCCACCTGGTAATGTGTTAGCCGAAAGCTGCCAACCTAGTCGGGGCAGAGGAATCGCGAACCCAAAGACACCCCACGCGTTCCCCTTGGCGCGCACCTGCAGCGGGAAGATCTCGGCCGGATACAACCAAGGCACAGTAAGCCAGGTCGCCCCGAAGACGGCCGTGTAAAGGAAGACGAAGAAGGTGGCTGCGCCGCCGACGCCAGACTTGTTGCCCTCGGAAGCGTCCATGGTGGCGCGCGCAAGTCCGCCTGCGGCGAACCTTTGATGCCAGAAGATCAGTACAAATATCAGGATGATAAGTAACAGATTTTAAAACTTACATGCATACGGCTTGCGCCGCGGCTCCCCACCAGAGGGTCCAGCGGCGGCCGATGCGGTCGAGGGTGAAGACACATATCAGAGTGGCGAACTAGTGGTGGTTAGAACTACCGAGCTTTCAGTCGGGTCCAAGTCGCGGGGATAAGACTCACCATGTACGTAATGTTGTTCAAGCCGCTAACCCAAAGCCGATCCTCAGCCCCAATGCCAGCAATAGTAAAGATGGTAGGGCCGTAAATTGTGATACCAGCGATTCCCACCCACTCCTGGAGAATCTGCAGCCAGATGACGAGCTGGACGCGGCGCCCTGTGTGCAGCTTTCCTGAGCCGATGCCGAAGAACATGTGGAAGTAGCTCTGCTGGTGGGCCGTCTCGTTCTCCATGTCGCGGATGTTGATGATATCCTGCAGCTCCGCCTCGGCGGCCTCGCCCTCTTCACCCTCCGATCCGCGGAGGCGCTGCAGTATGAAGCGGGCCTCGTCCTCGCGGCCCATACGGACAAGCCACCGGGGCGACTCGGGCATGAACCAGATAACGCAGAAGAGGACGATGAGCGGGATGATCTGGAATGCGATGGGGAAGCGCCAGATGAAGGACGAGTTCTGATCGGGAAGTTTTGATGTGCCACTACGACAGCAGTCAGTGTTAATACTCTGGTATCTGGGATAGCAAGACAACAACCCGGGACGGCCAATGCTAAGAGTCACCGCAGGTCTTCTTGCACTTACAATTGCAGCCAATAGGCCACGACAACACCAAAGATGTTCAGGGTGAACTCGATGGCAACGAACTGGCCTCGTGAGGTATGAGCGGCAGTCTCCGTAGCCCAGACCTTGGTCACTTGGTTAGCCCTACTTGATCTGATTTGCGGTCGTGGAGAGTCGTGTGCCGGGGACCTACCGGCGTCACAGCGTTGAGGATACCGGTGCCAATTCCGTTCAAAACACGGGCTGGTCCACATTAGCCCAGGTCGACCAATATAACCTCATATCTCCAGACTGCGACTCACAAACAATCATCCAATCCGAGCTCATAGCCGCAGATTGCAACGCCGCCGTCGCAGCTGACCAGACGCAAGCCCACCCAATAGTCGTCGTACGTCCATACCGATCCCCAAGCCACCCACCGATGAGGCAACCGAACAGCGTCCCGGGCAGGTAGTAGCATGCGTTGATGCCGCCCTGTAGCAGCGGGTCATCAATCTTGACCATCCCTTCGTCATCGTCCCAGTGGCCGAAGCCCATGAGCTCGACATAGTGGCGGGCCGTGTTGACGCCGCCCATCAGACCCTGGTCGTAGCCGAAGAAGAAGATGGAGATGCCGGCGACGAGGCAGACGGTGTTGAGCAGGGTGCCCTTGTACAGCTTGTGGGCGACATTGTACTTGCCCAGTCGGCCTCTGAGTACCGACATTGTGGCTGATGATGTATGATTGCAGACTGAGGGCAGTGGAGAGTCGTTGCCTGTACAGGAAACCGCAATGTAGCGTGCTTGTCGTGGTCTGGGGAGATTTCTGACAGTGACGATGATCATGAGGGGGTCGTCGCGTTCGCCTTTAATACTTACACAACCGCAGTTGATTATATGGGCCGGCAGGCTACCAGCAACCGAGGAGTAGAGTTCCAAAGAAGGAAATGATCTTCTCTATCATCCGGAGGGAGGGTGTTAACTGGAGAATGGCGACTTGAGTTCTGGATTGAGGATTGGACGGTCAGGATAGGCTCCAGAGTCTCGGGACCTGAGACCTCGGGCATCGGGGACTCGACGCCGAAAGGTTAACTAACACCGCCATCGCGAGATATCGATATCATGAGAATCATGTTGGGGCCTTTGTGACCTATGTGCCAGCTCCTCCAGGCTCACGATAGGATGACTTCATGGTTTGGTCGCACACATCTCCGCGATCCTTCGTCGGCTCTACGACCTGGACTGTTGTCTCCGCTCAATGTCCGGTTGTGGAGGTGACAAGTGGGGATTCGGGGAATTCGGAGTAAGCATTCGGTGCTAGAATCGGGGACAAATGCGCAGAACAGACAATGTCGGTTCATTCGTATATCCGTATAAATGGCAGTAACTTCCTAATGAGACATAGTGTAATGGGGATGCCTCTAGCACTCGTAGTAGCATACCACAACAGTCTATCGTGATATATATCAAGTATTACTACTCGGACAGTAACCCTTACTTATTGACACAATACACACCTAGATACATACTCAGATACACACCTAGATACACACCTAGATACATACTCAGATACACACCTAGATACACACCTAGATCCACAGATACATACTTAGATACACGCGTGTGTACGCGCACACATAGGAAGTTGGTTGAACCTTGCGATTATAGTCCGAGTGTCAATCTAAAACGATACATTCCGAGTAGCAATGCCCCTATAAATACTTACAGTTCACATTGTGGCATCCGGCAGCTTTACAGCCAGAGAGACCTCATTACAAGTCGCTTCATAGGATTCCGGCCAAGACTCCCTCGGAAAATCCTAGGCTTGCGCTGACAGAGTTTGCAGTGGAGGAGAATGATCCGCGTGCTAAGCGATGTGGATGGTTAATCAGGACATTCTTAGCTATTGATTGGCACGTGGTCCAGTTGTAATTCCTTACGTTTATTGGTGCGCATATAATTAGATTTGGAGACTTGCGGACTTCTCGCCGAAGTGTAATACGGTAATACGGCTCCATATCTTTTTCTTTTTTCTTTTTCTCCCCTTCTTTTCCGTACCGGAGCAAACTTGTCAAGTGCCTCGCACTCCGCTCCCACGCGGTGTCCTATGTCATCTGGCAAATGAACGGCGTCGTTCTGCGCGAGGGGCCCGGCCGAGCCTAGGGTAGCTAAGCGCCGATCATCCTACCCGGGAACATCGACCCTACAACGATCGACAGCTCCAGGGACAAAATACACGGGGGTCGTGCTATAGCTTGCGCAGTATACGAGTGCAGTCTCTGGTGCTGCTTGCGGTTGTCAAGAGCGTCGGCGGGGCGTGGATGGACCGGCAGGGGCGGCACGGGAGGCCTTGTTGTGGGTACCGCTCCGGACCCGGACCCGGACCCGGACCCGGACTCGGAGCGCCACCAATTGGAAAAGGAGAGGGGCTGCTACCATGTCCCGGTAAGGAAGCGGTTGTAGCTGGGACCGTCCCTCTTGCGAGCGCTCTGCATCGCCATGCCGGTACCGATCGCCTCTCGAGGGCCCAACGTTCGAATTTGCAGTGTATACCGGCTGCACCATATGTACCCTTACATGTACAATCCAGCCCGTCGCTACTCGTACATCAGCGCCGCAACCCAATACCCATACAGTTGGCATAAAACGTAGCTGTTGCGCTCCAGTCGCTAAACAAACCGACAATACCAATCTTACGCCAGAGAACGTCAAGCAGGTTATAAACGTCACCATCGTTGTCAATGGCATCGGCAAACGTCGCATAGTAGTAGTTGCCGTCCTCCTGGACCTCCGCCAGACGCCCCGAGCGCTCGAGCGTCCACGCAATGATCTTGAGCCCCAGCTTTTTAGCCTTCTTGGCATACTCGCTGGGCACGATCTCGCCCTTCTTGCCAACGGTGACGAGATAGGGCAGCGGCGGCGCGATGTACTTCACCCCATCCTCGGCGTAGCGTGTCAGGTTGGCGACCGCGCCGGGAAAGGTCTCAGGGGTGTCCCCCGTCTCGTCGAGGTAGGTGGCCTGGGCGCCGAATTTGGGCTCCTTCTTCAGCCAGTACAGGATGTCGTCGTAGAGGAAGCTCTGCAGCCAGACGTCCTTGGCGGGTACCCGGCGCTCCTTGTAGGTGTCTACGAGCTGCTGGGCGTACTGCTCCTGTGTATAGTCACCCTCGAAAGGCATCTCGACCTCGGGAGTCTTGAGCTCGGGTGTGTGCAGTAGACCCAGCGAGACGGTCAGGTCAATGTGCTCCTTGAGGGAGAGCACCTGGCCGCACGTGGCGTAGAGGTCGGTCCGCCAGTCGGCGGTGCTGGGGTGGAAGTCCTCGGGGGTGAGGGCCCCGGGGTTGAAGCCCTCCATGGTGGCACAGAGCGTCTTGAACTCGGCGAGGGTGATGTCGCTGGTGCAGCACTTGGCCGAGGCCTCGACGCCGTCGGCCGCCGGGGTGAAGGGCTCGGAGCACTTGGCGGCCAGCTCGGGGCGGGCGAGGATGTCGGTCGTGTAGTGTAGGTCGCACTGGCTGTGACGGCAGACGAGTTCGCGGTCCCTGGTGAAGGCGACGTCGCATTCGAGGATGCCCGCGCCCATGCGGGCGCCGGCCATGTTGGACTCGAGGGAGTGCTCGGGGATGAAGAGGGTGCCGCCGCCGCGGTGGCCAATGGACCAGGTGGAGGCCCTGATGGGCTTGGCCGACGCAAGGCACCTACTGAGCTCATCCTTGAGCTTACCCTCGTCCATGTCGTCGACGAGGAACCCCGGTCGCGGGCCCAGGTCGATGCGCTTGATGGGAGGCCTGGGCGTAGGCTTGGCCGAAGCACCAGCAGCTAGGGCGGCCACGGTGGCCGTGAATGTATCGAGACGCATTCTGGTGAATCGGATGAAGGCGAAGACGAAGGTCTTTCACTCACAATCTTGGTCCGAGGGCGGAATTGGAGCTTTGGAGGTGAGCCATAAAGGAGAGTGGGAAGCGGGCTGACTGCGACTTCATATCGTCGATGGTGCTACTCCGCTCCCGCGGACATAACCGTCTGCGAGATTTCTTGGCCAAGAAAGCGCTAATCATGCCTATATGAGTACATAATATGATGCCCGTCGGATGAGGTTCCGTGGAGGAGGGTTGGGGGTTTGGGCGACGGCCGCATGTGGCGTAGTTCAACTTCCATCCCACTTACACGGGCGGCAGCAGCAACTACAGTAATACTATGCGGCCCCGAACACTTCCCAGTTTAGGATTAAATGTTACCATCTCAGGTTCTCAACAGGCCTTTTCCTCCATCAATGAGGGGACACCGGAGTGCTGTGTCCAACGTTCCCTCATTCCTACCCATACACATATTATATCATACATGCGTGGGGTTATGCCACTTACCCATTCAGCATCGTCTCCGTCTCGCACCATTGATCCTCCACGTGCGATCCTCCACGTGCGGCGTCCAGAAAACTTGGTAGGTCTTGCAGCAGCTGAAGCTCCACGGACTTGGCGGGCAATCAGTTGGCGCATGGCCCCCACGTGTAAGATGTAAGATGTCATGGACCGGCAAAGGGAAAACACACATGGTATGGTATAGATCGAAGCCGGATTCCCCCCAAGTCACGTACGTATAGCTCGTCCTTTGCAACTCAATCCAACTTGGGCCAGTCCCTCCGTCCC